>CM045743.1:13761439-13776439 GCA_024760905.1 Plotosus lineatus
TTAGGATTAAGCGGTCACAGAAAATGAACTGATGAACTTAACAATCTGCTGATAAAATAGAACTGTTTCAAACCTGGGATTGCTGTATTATATATGTGTAGAAATATACTTGATAATCTAATTAATTATTCATTTTCATTTTCTGAACCCTTTCATCCTATTTATGGTTGCAGGGAGGCTTTAAATTAATTATTTATTTTTCAAAAACAAAGAGCACTTGGAGAGCACAAACCTCCTACAATCCCTGCGATCCTCCATAATATTGAACAAAATATCAAAAATAGTCTCACAGTGTCAGTGTTAAAGAATCCTTGAAAAAATTTCAGAATCCTGAAATTGATCAAGACATTCTTCAATACCTAATAGCACCTTCCTTGTCCCAAACCTTGCTTCTGGAAGACATTTCATAAAAATACACATGTTCCTTTTTGCAAATAACAGAAAGTAGATGGTGACATGATGGCACAGTGGTTAGAATATCCGCCAAACAATAAGAAGATCCCGGGCTCAGCCATTTCTGTGTGGAGTTTGCATGTTCTCGCCATGCCTGTACAGGTTTCCTCCAGGTACTCCGGTTTCCTCCAACAGTCCAGTATACTGATTGGCTCATCCAAAAATGCCCCTAGATGAGGGTGTGAGTGTGAATGGTTGTATATGTTTTGGCCCAGTTCTGGTGAGCTGTTCAGGCTTTACCTCCGCTTCGCCCAGAGTCGGCTGAGCTGGGTTCTAGTCTCCCTGTGACTCTGATTAGGATTAAGCGGCCAAGAGAATGAATTATTGAATGAATGAATAGAAAGTACATAGCATCCCCCTGTTGGGCTTGATTTAATACGACACTTCCAACCATCATTCATTTCACAATGTTAAAGAATCCTTTAAAAAGTTCCTGGATTTTAAATTGGTTGCTGGAGTCTTTCTTGGCCAAAAAAAACCCCCAAACAAACAAAAATAACAAAACCTGGAGCTTATTCTATTCTGGAGTTGCTCATAGGGAGAGGCAGCGAGCCGGTGTGGGTATTCTTGTTGCCCCCCGTCTAGGTGCCCAAATGTTGGGGTTCTCCCCGGTTGACAAAAGGGTAGCTTCCCTCCGTCTTTGGGTGGTGGAACGGGTCCTGACTGTTATTTGTGCTTATGCACCAAATGACAGTTCAGAATACCACCCTTTTTGGAGTCTTTGGGGGGAGGGGTGTTGGAGAACACTCCCTCCGGAGACTCACTCATTGTCTTGGGACACTTCAACAGCCATGTGGGCAATGATAGTGTGATCTGGAAGGGTGTGATCGGTAGGTATGGCCTCTCCAGTCTGAATCCAAATGGTGGTTCGTTGTTGGACTTCTGTTGCTCGTCACAATTTGTCTATCACGAACACCATGTTCGAACATAAGTGTGCCCATAAGTGCACTTGGCACCAGGACACCCTAGGTCGCAATTCAATGATTGACTTTGTAGTCGTGTCATCGGACTTGCGGCTGTATGTTCTGGACACTCGGGTGAAGAGAGGAGCTGAGCTGTCTACCGATCACTACCTTGTGATGAGTTGGCTTTGGTGGTGGGGGAGGTTGCCTTCCAGACCTGGCAGGCCCAAGCGTGTAATCAGGGTCTGCTGGGAACGTTTTGCGGAGTCCCCTGTCCGAGAGGCCTTTAACTCCCATCTCCGGCAGAGCTACAACCACGTTCCGGAGGAGGCGGGGGACATGGAATCCGAATGGGCCATGTTTCGTGCCTCCACTGCTGAGGCGGCAGCCCATAGTTGTGGCCGTAAGGTCATCGGTGCTTGTCGTGGCAGTAATCCCCGAACCCGGTAGTGGACACCTGCGGTGAAGGGGGCCATCCAGCTGAAGAAGGAGGCCTATCGGGTTTTATTAGCCTGTGGGACTCCTGAGGCAGCAAACAGGTATCGGCAGGCCAAACGTGATGCAGCCGAGGCTGTCGCAGATGCAAAATCTCGGGCGTAGGAGGAGTTCGGTGAGAGCCTGGAGAGTGATTATTGGTTGGCCTCAAAAAGGTTCTGGACCGCCATCCAACACCTTAGGAGGGGGAAGCAGTTCTCCACAAACACTGTTTATAGTGGAGGTGGGGAGCTGCTTACCTCGACTGGGGATGTAGTCGAGAATTGGAGGGAATACTTTGAGAACCTCCTCAATCCCACCAACACGCCCTCGGTGGAAGAGGAAGACCCTGGGGGTTCGGGTGGAGGTCCGCCCATCACTGGAGTGGAGGTCAGTGAGGTTGTCAAAAAGCTCCTCAGTGGTCGAGCTCCGGGGTTGGAGATCCGAGATCCGCCCGGAATATCTTAGGGCTCTGGATGCTGTAGGACTGTCTTGGTTGACAAGTCTCTGCAACATCGTGTGGTTATCTGGGGCTGTATCTCTGGATTGGCAAACTGGGGTGGTGGTCCCAATTTTTAAGAAGGGGGGACCAAAGGGTGTGTTCCAATTATCGGAGAATTACACTCCTCAGCCTACCTGGGAAAGTCTATGCAGGGGTACTAGAGAGGAGGATCCGACCGATAGTCGAACCTCGGATTCTGGAGGAACAATGTGGTTTTCGTCCTGGCCGTAGCACTCTTGACCAACTCAAAACGCTCCACAGGATTCTGGAGGGGGCAGGGGAGTTTGCCAAATCTGTCCACATGTGCTTTGTGGATTTGGAGAAGGCTTTCGACCATGTCCCTCGAACTATTTTGTGGGGTGTGCTCTGAGAGTACGGCGTTCCGGACCCATTGCTACGAGCCATTCGGTCGCTGTATCACCGGAGCCAGAGTTTGGTCCGTATTGGCAATAACAGGTCGAATTCGTTTCCGGTGGGAGTTGGAGTCCGCCAAGGCTGTCCTTTGACACCGATTATGTTCATAATTTTTATGGACAGAATTTCTAGGTACAGTCGAGGCGTTGAGGGGTTCTGGTTTGGTGGCCATCGGATCTCATCTCTGCTTTTTGCGGATGATGTTGTCCTTTTGGCTTCATCAAGTCAGGACCTCCAGCTCTCATTGGAGCGATTCACAGCTGAGTGCAAAGCAGCCGGGATGAGGATCAGTACCTTCAAGTCTGAGGTCATGGTTCTCAGTCGGACAAGGGTGGAATGCACCTTCGGGGTCGGGAATGAGGTCCTGCCCCAAGTGGAGGAGTTTAAGTATCTTGCGGTCTTGTTCACGAGTGAGGGAAGGATGGAGCCAGAGATCGACAGACGGATTGCTGCAGCCTCTGCTGTTAAGCGGTGCCTGTACCGGTCCGTCGTGGTGAAGAAGGAGCTGAGCCGCAAGGCGAAGCTCTCAATTTACCAGTCGATCTACGTTCCAACCCTCACCTATGGTCACGAGCTTTGGGTAGTGACCGAAAGAAGAAGTTCACGGATACCAGCAGCTCAAATGAGCTTCCTTCGCCGGGTGGCAGGGTTTTCCCTTAAGATAAGGTGAGACGCTCTACCATCCGTGGAGAGCTCAGAGTAGATCCGCTGCTCCTCCGCATTGAGAGGGGCCAGTTGAGGTGGCTCGGGCATCTGGTCAGAATGCCTCCCGGACACCTCCCTTGTGTGGTGTTTCAGGCATGTCCAACCTGAAAGAGACCCTGGGGTCGACCTAGAACACACTGGAGGGACTATGTCTCTCGGCTTGTCTGGGACCGCCTCGGTGTCCGCCGCCCCCCCCGGGAGAGTTGGAGGAAGTGGCTGGAGAGAGGGACGTCTGAACCGCTTTGCTTAGGTTGCTGCCCCCGCGACCCGACCCTGGACTTAGTGGATGATGATGATGATGATGATGAAAACAAAACAAAAGAGTTTAAAGATACTCAAAGCTCAAACAGAATAAATTCACCTTCTACTGTACACTGAGCAGTACTGTAGTTAAATATAAAGAGGGTTTTGAGCTCTTATTTTGTTTGTCGGTGGTTCTCAGTGTAACTGTGCTTGTGATATCTGTTACGTAGCACTAGGTTCTGAGGTATCTCTGGATTCCACGTCTTCTCTTGTGAATAACACTGTTTTGTTTTCAGACTCTGGTGCCAGTACGTGAGAACAGCCTCATGCTGCGCTACATCCCCGACCCCACTGATCGCTTCCTGGATGGGGATTTCCAACCTGTCCCAGGTAAACAAGGGTTAAAGATCATGCCTTATCATCACCGTTTAACCTGTTTTAACATGCCAGGGCTTGTGATTCAGTAATACCAGCAGATGAAGTAATCGAGACCTGGTTTACATAGTTACTGATTAGAAGGTTAATTGGCAAGTGATGGCATTGTGAGTCATCCCCGTCTATGCACATGTCCACTTCCTGAATGTGTTAACTGAATGCTGATGTGTCATTAAAAATGTCCACCCTGGACATAAAGAACAAGACATGACCAAGAAATGAGTAAGAGTAATGTGATGGAGATCAAGGTCATAAACACCAGAGGTCACATGGTGCAATAGCAAGCAGTCCAGACAAATTGCAAACCCCAAGAGTACAAAAATATGGGACAAAGGTCAACAACCTTCCAGTTACAAGGACATGATATAAGGTGTACAAAAACAAGACCTCACAATGACTTTAGGGTTCATGTAGTCGGTGTATGCACACAGGAAGTGGGTAATATTGTGACAGTCACACAACATTGGCGCTAATTTTTTTGTGTTTTCTGAAACACTGACACGTTATCTCTCTTGTCCATCTAGATTACATGAACCAGAATGGCACCGCTGTTGTCTCGGACATGGCTAACCCCATCTACCAGCACCCTTCTCATTCAGCCCTGGATGAGACCGAGGAGGAATACCTGAACTGCTTCAAAAACCCAACAACCACGACTTCTCCTGGCCCTGCCCCCGAGTACCTGAACACCTCCCACACGCAGATATTCCCTTCCGTCACGCCAAACAAGAAGCAGCCGAACGGGCACGGCTATATTGCTCAGAACAGCATCGACAACCCCGACTACCAGCAGGACTTCTTTCCACTGGGGATCAAACCGAACGGGCATCTCCCAACCGCAGAGAATTCCGAGCGCATCGGTGTGGAGGTGCATTAGCATGATTAGGAACTGTACAAAAGTCATGGGACACGACGTGTGGAGACAGGCTGGACTGTAGTGCTTTGGTGGAGGCGCTGAATTGCCGTGAACTTGTTTATGTTTCTCTGGCACTGGACGGTGCATAAAACCCTGAGTCTGTGCATCTGCCACAACAGACTATAAACCAATCTCAGAATTTTAATCCTATTAAGAGTAAGTCTAACTACAAACAGGATTAGCTACTTCAAGCACCAGCGACTGGTCTGGAGGTGTACATAGGGACCCGGGGTGTTTTGCAGGAGGTCCGAAATGACGCTGTTACTAATTACTTAATGACCACTTTCTCCGGTGAAGCATTTGTCGCATATATTTTTGCAATAGTCATCCTCTCCCCACCTGGGAACTCCTATCATCCGACCGGTACCAAGCAGAATATATGGGAGCTAAGGTGTCCTCTTTGCATATATGAGCTCGCAGACACCTGCAATTAACTTGGGTCACTGTTATTGAAAGAGGTGGAGTATGCCCCTCCCAACCTGAGAGCATGGCCTATATTTGGGTGTGGCCTTACCAGAATCAGACTTTCTTTTTTGTCTTGAATGCAAAAGCGACTTTAAAAAAGACAGGATCAAAAGAAGTGACGATGAGCCGCATATCTCTTCAGGGACCCAGCCAGCCGACCGCCATTTTATGGCAGGAAGTCTTGGCCGATCTCCACGAGCTGCCAAGCGATCGATTGGTACACTCGCAAATCAGAAGAGTGAGAGACACGTTTATACACACGCCTGATGCTTTGTGTTTCTTGTGTAGATTTAGCGTATGGCATTCATCTGTGTACAGTCGTACGCTCAGTAATCTCCTCCCCGGTCTGTAAATCAGTTCTCGCGTTGTTGCACTCTTTAATTTTTTATATGGGAACATTGTTGAAAAGCTCACAGAGTCTTCTGGAACCTTTTAATCGAGCAGAGAAATGTGTAAAAGATGAAATGTTTGATAGTGTACAGTACGATTTTGGAATATTCTATTTGTCTGACCTTTAACCTTTAACCTTTAAAGAAAAAAATAGCATCACTTCTTTTCATGTTTCATTTCATGTAAACTCTCTTGACTACAATTATTACTTTTAAAAAGTAAAATAAATAAAGTGTGTGTTTTTTACACGTCTAGTTTGATTATTGATGATGATGTCACAGGGCCTATCTCAACCGACTCTGTCCGAATATGGACTACACTCTGAACACAAACACCATTCACACTCACACCTTTCTGCATGTCTTTGGACTGTTGGAGGAAACTATTGGAGAGCCCAGAGGAAACCCATGCAAGCACAATGAGAGCATACAAACCCCACACAGCAGTTCCCTGGATTTGAACCCGGGACCTTCTTGCTGCAAACTGACGTGCTAACCGCGACATCACTGTGCTGCCCAATATTTTACAAAACACTGAAGTGCAGCTCCTCATGTGCTCCAGTTTGTTAGGAAGTTGGTGTCAGAACACAGGGTCAGCCCTGATACAGCAACCCTGAAGCTGAGAGGGGGAAGGGCTTTGTTAAAGTGTGTGTGTGTGTGTGTGTGTGTGTGTGTGTGTGTGTGTGTGTGTGTGTGTGAGAGAGGGGAGAAAGGGAGGGAGAGAGAAGCAGAGAAAGAGAGAAGTACAGAGAGAGAGAAAGGGAGGGGGAGAGGGTGAGAGAGAGAGAGAGAGAGAGAGAAACATCTGCAGTATAAATTGTTGTTCCTGTTGTCATTTACAACTATAAACATTTCTTTCTTTCACTCTCATGCTCTTTCTATTTCCTTCACCTCATCTTCTCTCTCTCTCTTTCTTTCACTTTCTCTCTCTCCATCTCTCTCTCTCTCTCTCTCTCTCTCTCTCGCTCTCTCTCTCACACTTTCTCGCTTGTTTTCTCTCTTTGACTCTTTTATTACTCTTTTATTAAATAAAACTATGAAAATCCCTTTTTTTTCTATGAAATATATTTGTATGCATTGATGTGGAATGGGAGATGGATGGGTCGTGCTATTAGCTGTGTCTGTAGTATAAGAATTAACTGCTTTAATAACCAACATATTCCTGACCAATCAGAATGTAGACTGTAGTAGCACTGGGATGAAAGGAGTCTGAGATACAGCAATGTTGAAAAAACCCATCCCAGACAATTCAGGCTGAGACCAACACCAGTCTCTCTGCTGCTGTCTCATAATAACAGTGTGAAGGCCCAAAGCCTCCATCTATCCTCAAACCGGGTCATGTTCTGTTTAAGAAATCAGTTTCAAGCGGAAGAGTGGTGCGCGCTTCTGTACTTTCACTGAGCAGATTTTATTTCCTGAATGAAGAGATTTTAGAATGTTTAAGCCATTAAATCTTACATGTCGATGCTCCGGTTAAAAAAAAACCATGATTACAGGAAATGTCTGCTTTTCACATCATACATATAGTTTATTTTATTTTATTTTTTTCTATTTCTGTTGAATGAATAAAGATGAAATGAACTGAATAGGTAGATGATTTTTTTTCCTGTTAGGATTGCAACTATTCAAGCTCAGGAAAAAATACTGTGTACTGTACGTTCATAAAATACAGCTGTAACAGCTCATAGGAACTCCAGGGGGCAGCAGAGATACAGAAATACAGTCACTTCATCAGTCACTTGCTGAACCACACAATTCTACTCTGGAGCCTATCTCAGCCGATAACTGGTGAAGGCGGGGTGCATCCTAAACAGCCCGCCTTCACAATTCTACTCTGGAGCCTATCTCAGCCGATAACTGGTGAAGGCAGGGTGCATCCTAAACAGCCCGCCAGGCTATCACAGTGCAACACACAAACATTCACTCCTAGGGACAATTTGAATTAGCCAATTTCCCTAAATTAATGTGTGTTTTTTTAACTGGAAGCAACCAGAGTCCCCAGAGCGGGCACAGAAACACCCTTGCCAGAGCTGCAACTTAAACCCATGACCTTGCTGTGAGCCAGATCTTCTTTTTCTTCTTTTCCTTTCAGCTGTTCCCTTCAGGGGTCGCCACAGCGAATCCTCTGCCTCCAGCTCACCCTATCCTTTGCATCTTCTACTCTTACTCCAACTACCTTCATGCCCTCCTTCACCACATCCATAAATCTCCTTTTTGGTCTTCCTCTAGGCCTTCTTCCTGGTAGTTCCGACCTCAGCATCCTACTACCAATATACTCACTATCCCTCCTCTGTACATGTCCAAACCATCTCAATCTAGCCTCTCTGACTTTGTCTCCAAAACATCTTACATGTGCTGTCCCTCTGATGTACTCATTCCTGATCCTATCCATCCTCGTTACTCCCAAAGAGAACCTCAACATTTTCATCTCTGCTACCTCCAGCTCTGCCTCCTGTCTTTTCCCCAGGGCCACTGTTTCTAAACCATACAACATCGCTGGCCTTAACACCGTCTTGTACACTTTTCCCTTCATTCTTGCCGATACCTTCCTATCACACATCACACCGGATACTTTTCTCCAATCATTCCAACCTGCCTGCACGCGCTTCTTCACCTCTCCACTGCTCTGGATTGTTGAGCCTAAGTACTTAAAATCCTCCACCTTCTTTAGCTCTGCTCCCTTTAACCTCGCCGTTCCTCTTAGGTTCTTATCGTTCACATACATGTATTCTGTCTTACTGAGGCGAACCTTCATTCCTCTCCTTTCCAGGGCATACCTCCACCTCCCTATATTTTCCTGCACTTGTTCTCTGCTCTCACTACAGATCACAATGTCATCTGCAAACATCATAGTCCATGGGGAATCTTGTCTAACCTCGTCTGTCAGCCTGTCCATCACCATAGCAAGCAAGAAGAGGCTCAGAGCTGACACTTGATGCAGTCCCACCTCCACCTTGAACTCTTATGTCACGCCGACAGCACACCTTACCACTGTCTTACATCTCTCATACATGTCCTGCACCGCTCTAACATACTTCTCTGCCACTCCAGACTTCCTCATGCAATACCACAGTTCCTCTCTTGGCACCCTGTCATATGCTTTCTCCAGATCCACAAAGGCACAATGCAGTTCCCTCTGATCTTCTCTGTATTTCTCTATTAACCATCATGTGCCCTCATGGGTCTTCTTTTTTTCTTCTTCTTTTCCTTTCGGCTGTTCCCTTCAGGGGTCGCCACAGCAAATGATCTGCCTCCATCTCTCCCTATCCTCTGCATCTTCTACTCTTACTCCAACGACCTTCATGTCCGCCTTCACCGCATCCATAAATCTTCTCTTTGGTCTTCCTCTGGGCCTTTTGCCTGGTAGTTCCAACCTCAGCATCCTACGACCAATATACTCACTATCCCTCCTCTGTACATGTCCAAACCATCTCAATCTAGCCTCTCTGACTTTGTCTCCAAAACATCTAACATGTGCTGTCCCTCTGATGTACTCATTCCTCATCCTATCCATCCTCGTTACTCCCAAAGAGAACCTCAACATTTTCATCTCTGCTACCTCCAACTCTGACTCCTGTCTTTTCCCCAGGGCCACTGTCTCTAAACCATACAACATTGCTGGCCTCATCACCGTCTTGTACACTTTTCCCTTCATTCTTGCCGATACTCTCCTATCACACATCACACCGGACACTTTTCTCCAATCATTCCAACCTGCCTGCACGCGCTTCTTCACCTCTTTTCCACACTCTCCATTGCTCTGGATTGTTGAGCCTAAGTACTTAAAATCCTCCACCTTCTTTATCTCTGCCCCCTGTAACCTCAAAGTTCCTCTTGGGTCCTTGTTGTTCACACACATGTATTCTGTCTGACTGAGGCTTACCTTCATTCCTTTCCTTTCCAGGGCATACCTCCACCTCTCTAGATTTTCCTTCACTTGGTCTCTGCTCTCACTACAGATCACGATGTCATCTGCAAACATCATAGTCCATGGAGATTCTTGTCTAACCTCGTCTGTTAGCCTGTCCATCACCATAGCAAACAAGAAGGGGCTGAGAGCTGACCCTTGATGCAGTCCCACCTCCACCTTGAACTCTTCTGTCACACCGACAGCACACCTCACCACTGTCTTACATCTCTCATACATGTCCTGCACCACTCTAACATACTTCTCTGTCACTCCAGACTTCCTCATACAATACCACAGTTCTTCTCTCGGCACCCTGTCATATGCTTTCTCCAGATCCACAAAGGCACAATGCAGCTCCTTCTGACCTTCTCTGTACTTCTCTATTAACATCCTCAAAGCAAACACTGCATCTGTGGTGCTCTTTCTGGGCATGAAACCAAACTGTTGTTCACAAATGCTGACCTCTGCCCTTAGTCTAGCTTCCACTATTCTTTCCCATAGCTTCATTGTATGGCTCATCAACTTTATCCCTCTGTAGTTGCCACAACTCTGTACATCTCCCTTGTTCTTAAAAATGGGCACAAGAACACTTCTCCTCCATTCCTCTGGCATCTGCTCACTTTCTAAGACCTTGTTGAATATTCTTGTCAGAAAATCTACTGCTACCTCCCCTAGACACTTCCATACCTCAACTGGTATGTCATCAGGGCCAACTGCCTTTCCACTCTTCATCCTCTTCAATGCCCTCCTCACTTCTCCCTTACTAATCTTTGCTACTTCCTGCTCCTCAACGGTCACCTCTTCTACTCTTTTTTCTCTCTCATTTTCCTCATTCATCAGCTCTTCAAAGTACTCTTTCCATCTTCCCAGCACACTTCTGTCATCAGTCAATATTTACCTCTCTGTCCTTTATCACTCTAACTTGCTGCACGTCTTTCCCATCTCTATTTCTCTGCTGTGCCAACCTGTATAGATCATTTTCTCCCTCCTTACTGTTCAACCTATCATACCATCATACGCCCTCTGTTTGGCCTTTGACACTGCTACCTTCGCCTTTGAACTTGTTAAATTGTACTGTTTTGGGACAGCAGTTTCAAGCTGGCACAAATTAGAGGGATAAACTCAGCAAGGAATTTAAGAATAACTGGTGAACCACACACTTAACCGAGTGAGAAAGAGCTGTGGGCTTGTCAGTGATGTAAAAATGTATTCTGGGTTTGAGCTCTTTGTTCTTGACAGTCCTCGATCTGAATGGCAATGGTAATAGAACTGTATACTCAGTTTTGAATTTTAGTTATAATTTTACAGTAAAATGGTGTGCTAATATGTTGACCAGGTTCAGTATTGTATATTAAGAGTAAAACAAACAAAAAAAATAGATTTGAAGATTTGTTTGTAAACAGATATAAAATATTTAAAGTATGAAAATG
This sequence comes from Plotosus lineatus, assembly GCA_024760905.1. NCBI lineage: Eukaryota > Metazoa > Chordata > Actinopteri > Siluriformes > Plotosidae > Plotosus > Plotosus lineatus. The sequence continues at coordinate 13,772,678 of CM045743.1, forward strand.
TAAAACATTAAAAATCACTTATAATTACTAGTATCATGGGTGCTAAAAATCAGTTTAATCTCTTTATATTGCTAATTTAGTGTGAAAATAATCCCAATTATGATAAAATCATAAAACTTGGTACAAAAGTTTAAATAACTTGATCATAGAATAACACTGATCATCAAAACATAAGATAAGATAAGATAAGATACAGCTTTATTAATCTCACAATGGAGAAATTCACTGTTACAGGCTCTTGAGGTACCATCACTAGGGGGTGCAAAAATAGATACATCTACATACATACACACATACATATATATTATATAAGTAAATAAATAAATAGATACATAAATAGTATAAATTAATAAACAATAAAAGAAAAGAAGGGAACGACTTTGTAGACTGGCCTATATTAAAGTGTAATGTATCTGAGTGCAGAGTAGATGGGTCCAGATGTTCCCATCTGTTGTTTTCTTTTCTATCACTGATTTCTTGCTTAGCCTGAATTAACATGTGTAATCTACACTACCGCTTCAGACTTGAATTTACTCTGCTGTGTTGTTTTCCCGTCCTTTGACCACTGTATGTTACATGTTCACTAACTTTGACTGTGTTTTTGGATTTTATGATCTGGACCTTGAGTAAAAACATTTTTAGCTGTGATTGCATCGCTCTTATTTCCAGGGGAGGCAGAGGCCTCACAGACCTCACGAAATAATAAAAAAAAATTACACATAGACCACAAGGTGGTGATATAATCAATGTAAACCCAGTTTACCTGCTAACTCCTAAACTGTATTAAACTTTGAACATTCATAAAACTTATTTCCTGGTGTTTTCCAAATAGACTCGACTCAAATAACATAGGCCCTGCCACACTATGGTAATGCTTTATCATCATCATTATTATTATTATTACAAAATATGCAAACATTCAGCATTCATTTTCTGAATCATCATCTTCTTCCGCTTAATCCGGCCATCTCCCCAGCCACTTCCTCCAGCTCTTCTGGTACACCAAGGTTAATATGGATTCAGAACTAACACATCAACACCATTGGCAATAATAGAATCCAGACTGGAAATTACAGATGACACAGAATAAAAAAGTGTACAGCAGGGATATGTGTTGATCTTAAAAAGGCATTTGATACCATAGACCATGAAATATTAATAAATAAAATTGAGAGCTATATTAGCAGGGAAATTGTATTAAACTGGATGAAAAGTTATTTAACTGAAATACAGTAGTTTTTGAAATTGGGCAATTCCTATTCGGAGTGTTTAGATATTTCTGTGTTCCTCAGGGTTGAGTGTTGGGGCCAAAATGATTTTACAGATGTAAAATTTCATTCATTCATTCATTTTCTGAACTGCTTCATCCTAATTAGGGTTACGGAGTGGCTGGTGCCCACCTCAGCTAACTCTGGGCAAGGGTGAAGTACACCCTGGGCATCTTACCAGGCCATCATATGGTCTGTAAGATTTCCAAGTTAATAAAATTAGTGTTCTCTGCAGATGGATTATATATGTGGTTTGATATAAATAAATTATCATTAAATTTCAGCAAAACAAAAATAATACTATTTGGTCACTGTAGAATAAACATGCAGATACAGGTATAAAGTGCATTTCATCATGAATTAATTTATAATGCTGGGTACCGGAATTACACCAACACAGTATGCTTAAAGTCAAAATAATTAAAATTCACAGATAATGTTTAATGCCAAAATTAATCTACTGATGGGAAATATTCAAATCTATTCAGGGATAGAAATGGAGGGTAGCATTTTTGGGGAGAATTTATTTTGAAATGTAAAAGGATATAAAGTGGTTTACATTATTAATTCGTTCTTAGTTTGTTTAATTATTCTCTACTATTAATTTAATTATTGCTTTTTGTGTGTGTTTTTTGTAAATAATGTTTGTAGAGTGGTTTTGGCGTATGAGAGGTGCTCAAAATGGAGATATAAACAGGAAGAAGGTACATTATTGTCTATCAAGAATTGATGGGTATGGGTGGGATTAAATGAGATTATTCTTATTCTCACTCCTTTCCAAATAGAGCGATACCTTGATTGAGGAATTTAATGCGTTCCGAGGGTGAGCTCATAAGCCAAAAGGTTCATTACATGAAACAATTATTCCCATAAGAAATAATAGAAAACCAATTAATACGTTCCAACCCCCTCCCAAACTCATATAACCTGCCACAAGCACAAATATTTGACTTGTATATTAAACATAAACATGTAAGAACGATAAGTATTTCATAATAATAATACATGTAAATTAACATTAATAATAATTAATAATAAATAATAATAAAACAAGAATAAACAATAAGTCAACTAAGCCTGCCGATCATTGACTGCGGCAATGATGTCACGTGGGCAGGCATGAGGTGGTGTGTAACAGAGGAGGAGGAGGAGGAGCAAGAGAATTTTGTGCGTGCATGCCACAAATGTCAGCAAGGAAAGGCTCATGGTGTACTCCCACAAGGCCAGTGTTTCTCAAATAGTGGGGATGTGATGCCGTGGGGGTGCGTATGACACTGGGGAACATACTGAACTAGAATTAAGTGTAATTGCGCATCCTCTACAGTATTTAGCAGTGGCGCTCTCATTGTTGCGCTGCGGTGTATGGAAAACGCACTGAGCAAATGATATGAAGTGCAGTAAACACTATTCATAGTCACGCAAGGTGACAAGGTGTTCTTGAAGCGCGGAGGAATACACACGGAAGAATACGAGGCTAATCGGCCCGGAAAAAAAATTTTCCTAGCAGAACTCATAAATCAAAATTTTGCTCATTGGATGAGGTGGATTTTTGGTGGGATTGAAGCTTGTATCATGGAAAATTCTTTATAAAAGACACTCATAAGTCAAGATAATGCTGTACATTACTGTTGACAGTTTGAACAAATGATGAGATGAACATTCAGTCATTGCTCAGGCTAAGGATCCAATTCTTGTGACATATTTATACATACAGTAGCTCAAAAAATTGAGTATACCCCTCACATTTGTGTATGTATATATATATATTTTTTAACCGCTTAATTCTAATTAGGGTCACGGTGGGCTTGGACAGCTCCCTGAGCCATAGTGTAGTAGTACAGACACCCCCGACTTATGTTCATCCGTTTTACGTTTTTTCGATTTTACATGGGTTTTTTTTTTTGTTTTTTTTTTAAAAGTCAAATTTTGAGTTTAGACATACCTTCGTAGTACACTGATGTAATGACGCAATGACGTAATGATGTTGCATCCATTGTTTACAAACGTGCCCCTCCTTCTTCCCAGTTCAGTTATATATATAAAACTCTGCCTATGCCTATACCGATCCTAAGCCCGGATGCAAAAAGAGGAAGGTTGGCCTTGGAGTGCAGATGCCAAGGCCGTAAAAACAAACATGATTGAAATCCATGGCTTGCAACAATCACTCAATCTCATGCCAGCTTGGACGTTGCCTGGTCAAACAAAGTCCGCGTTCCCAACTGTGGAACCAGGGTTGGATCGAAAAATATGCCCCTGGAACAAACCCTATTAAGACTGCAAAAGAGACCCTCAAGCTTTCCACATGGAATGTCCGCACTCTTAATAGCCCAGGAAACCTGGACCACTTAAAATATGAGATCGAACCTTACAATTGTGATATCTTAGGCTTGGCAGAAACACACTGGCCAGGCAAAGGTGAGGTGAACAACTGCGAAATCATCTGGTCCGGTGAAGAAAACGCTCGCAGAAGAGGAGCATTAGAATATCGGATTGT
>CM045743.1:13783939-13838939 GCA_024760905.1 Plotosus lineatus
ACTTCACCCGGATGACACACACAGATGTTCCGTCCAGCAGTACCTCGCCATCGACAAAATCAACATTGACGTTGAGATTCTGTCCAGCAGCCTTGGCGCGTTTAAGATAACTATGGAAGTCCTTGCTTTCATCGTGAGTCTTGATGTGCTTCACAAGAAGATCATCAGATGAATAAATATGTACAAAAGTCCACAATAAAATACCATCATCAAGTGACTCCACATAATCAAACCTCGTCCCCCAGAATTGATCGATAAATATAAACGATTGATAGAGGAACAAGGGTGGTGAGCTCGGTTGTCAGACATGAACCTTCTTGTAAGGTGATCAAGACCCATGATGTCATCCTTTGTCCAATCAACAACACCAAAAGAGTAAGAAAGGACCGGCACTGCGTAAGTATTTGTGGCTTGGACCTTGTTTCTCGCATTTAGCTCCGAACTCCAGATCTTTTTTAGACGAGATTTGTACTCGGCTCGAAGTTTGTCTTTTATGTGGGCATTCTGGAGCTTGTCTCGAACTCGCATCCCCAAATCGGTGCACGATTGGCCTTCCATGAGACGCTCAATCACTCCTCCTCCATGTAACTCAACTGATCCATCATTGATTGCCTTTCCACGTTTTAAATGGAGAGTGTTACATTCATCAAGTCCGAAAGTCATACCGATGTCTTGTGAAAAGGACTCGACAAGGACAATTTGTTTCTTCCAGTTGGAATCTCCTTTGGCAACCAGCACGATGTCATCCATGTAAAGGAGATGAGTGAGAGGTGTTGGGGATCTGTGCTGTGGAGGTCCTGGATGATAACCTTCCTCGTTATTGGGACATCTCAAGCTGACTTGACCAGCAAATCATTAAAGACTTGAGTAAATGGATTAATCGCTCAGGTGGGCCAACACATTGCAAACACTTCAGAATCTATTCATGAGGGACAGAGTCGGATGCTTCAGTTGTAGTCAATCCAGCACGTTGAGAGGTTGCGGTGGTAAGTTTTAGCCTCTTCAAGTATCATTGTCTGGACCAATAACTGATCCTCGCATCCCCAACATCCCTTTCTGGCTCCCTTTTGGTAAATAATTTCATTGGAGGAACAATAGGATGGCACAAGATTTGTCCAACACCCTGTAAAGATTTTGTACATACTAATAGTATTCAGGCAGGTCATAGGGGGCAGTGGTGGTCTAGTGGTATAGGGCGCTGGATCGCTGATCCAAAGGTTGGGGGTTCGAGTCCCACCCTCCACAAGGTTGTCACTGTCCCCCCAGTGCAGCGAACTGGGTTATCAAAGGCGGGACATGTCTCTCACTGTCTATGGTGAGAGGTTCATGTAAAAGAACCATTGCTGACTTTCGTAAAGAGTAGCTGCAAAGTCGTCAGCGTGTTTCTGTCCCTTGCTAAAAAGGGTTGTGACAGGAAGGGCATCCGACGTAAAAACCTCTGCCAAATCAAAACGTGCGAATCAGATGATTCGCTGTGGCGACTCCTGAGTGAAAGGGAAAAAGCCGAACGGAAGACAGACATTCAGGCAGGTAATAGAGCGGGAATTTTTAGGATCTGTCAAGTCTCCTTTCTTTGGGAGGAGTACTGTGCGACCTTTACAGAACCAAGGAGGGACATCTCCTGTGTCCATCAAAGAATTAAAACAAGTGAGCAGATGTGGTTGGACACAGGGGAACGGTTTCCAAAACCGATTTTGAATGCCGTCAGGTCCTGGCGCTGGACATTTTTATTGTTTTCTTCAGGCAGTCCGAAGTAATGAGATACAGCACTGGTCAATTCACGTTTTCTGACGTGGCTTTGCTGTATTCTTCCACCCATAGTTCCTCAAGGTTACAGTTGCCGGGTATAGACCACAACTGTGACCAAAACCTCTCACTGGAGTCCATGGGTGGTCTCTGGTCGTCATTACTTGTAGGTGTATTTATTTTCCTGTAAAATTGTTTTCCGTTAGTTTTAAATATTTTGTTTTGTCTAATGAATTTATTCTTCTTTTCCCATTTTATTTTTCTCTCTGTCCAAATCTTAACCTTTGCCTGAAGGGAATCAAGTATTTGAAGGAAAATTTTTTCCTTTAGTTGTTTTGTATTTTGCCTTTAAATTTCTCCAAATTGTCTTCTGTCTTCTTGACATTGACTTGCCATGAGATCTTAATTTAAGGCAAAACTCCAGCCACAACATGTCTTTCCTTGTTTTTTTTATTTACGTTGACACCGGTTTTCTTTACTTTTCTTGCTTTTACCATTGTTGGAAGGTTTGGAAGTATGTAATTCCTCTAAAGTTCGAATAGCGGCAAACATGCAACAATGAATATCATGTCGGGAACACTCAGCGTCAAGAGTTACAGAAACGATTTCATTTAATTTATCAATTTCATTTTTTGGAAAAGATTTTCTTGCAATTTTAACTGGCTTCCTTTTGTTCAGTTCAGTTCATTTTCTGTAACCGCTTCATCCTAATTAGGGTCACGGGGAGGCTGGTGCCCATCCCAACCAACTCAGGGCGAGGGCAGAGTACACCCTGGACAGCTCGCCAGGCCATCGCAGGGCGGAAACACGCTGACGGCTTTGCAGCCTACTCTTTTTACGAAAGTCAGCAATGGTTCTTTTACATGCCTCACACCATAGACAGTGAGAGACATGGCCGGCCTTTGATAACCCAGTTAGCTGCACTGGGGGGGACAGTGACAACCTTGTGGAGAATGGGACTCGAACCCCCAACCTTTGGATCAGCAATCCGGCGCCTTATACCAATAGACCACCACTGCCCTCCGGCTTCCTTTTGTCAATCGGTAAATCTAAAATTTCTCTATCGTAACGGTTAAACAAAACAGAAATGTGATCATCATGAACTGAAGATGTGGAAAAATCATTGGTCAAATCACAAAGTGGAAATCCAGGGGAATTTTCATCGTTGTCGTCAGGTGGGCGAACTTCATTGGGAAGAGGGGAGAGAAGGACGCGGGCATTCATCTGCAATTTAGGGTCTGCCTCTATCCGAACGTTGGGTTCTTGAGAAGGTACCTGACCACTTGCAGAGAACTTATCATCTGCATCATGGCGCATGTAGATCTTTAATCGCCGGAGTTGATCTCTCAAATTTTGTTGGGTCAGGTAAGCATACAAAGGGTTTGCATTGTCCCAATGTTGCTTTCGCGACTTGCCATTGATACATGGATTTTCAGGCCAACCAGTCGCTTTCGCACACTCAAGTAGTGTGGATTTTAGATGGTTCGTCCAGGATATTCGTGGGCGGGTTCTTTGCCTCCCCCTGGGGCAAGTCCCATTTCCAGTTTGGCAGGTTTGATTACCGGAAGGAGGCTGACTGGGCTGCAAAGATTAATTTTTTTTTTCGTTCAATAACCCAGTAGTAAACCAGCTTCGTGGAGTCAGCCCTAACTGGGTGTTTAGTTCAGGGAAAATCCCCTATCCAGGCCCACCACGTGGAGGCGTACATCATCAGGCCTTTATTATTATTATTATTATTATTAATTTTATTATGTTGAACCACTTAATTCTAGTCAGGTCACAGGCAGGCTAGAACCTATCTCAACCAACTCGGGGCAAAAACGGAATATAGCTCGATTAGTTCGACAATACATGATCATCTAGGAACATTTTGGAATGGCCTATTAGCCTACTGTGTCTGTCTTTGGAATTTGTAAGGAAACTGGAGTACCCAGAAACACACAAACCACGAGGAGAACATGTAAAGTCCACACTGAAAGGCCCTGGCCAAGAGGAAGCCGTGCTACCCACTGCACCACCAGGCCCTCCGCCGCAGTATTATATAAGTTATACAGTGCAATAAACTTTAGATCAGTGGTTTGCCTGTCATAGTTTCTTTTTCTTACCAAAGGCCAAATGTTTCACAACTTGTTTACTGATAAATGTTCTGTTCCCCACAATCTGTTAGTAACAGGATCCCATCTGGGACTTCTTAGTGGATTTGTTCTAATAATTAAGCTAATATGATAATTAAGATAATATATAATATGATTTCAATTAGGAAATAATAAATGTTTCCGAACTTTATATTTTATGAATATAAAATCAAGTTAATAATCATCCAAATAAAATGTTCCCAAAATGAACTATAGATCCTCTTTTATAATGAATTGATTAAATTCCATGGTAATCAGTTTGGTCGTCAGTGCGCATGCGTATATTTATCAGCGCCGGTTAAATAAGGACGGTGCGCATGCGCAGTGTGGCTGTGACGTCGCCTTGTGTGACAGATAATAACAGAGCGAGTAAAGCTCGCAGTCAGTTTCTAGGCTCCTGTCGTAGTGCAGGTCGGGAGAATGATTCTTTCGAAAATATGCTGCGTTTTGGGGCTGTTGGGAGCTTTTATTTTACTCTCCGAGATACAGCAGGTGAGTCTTGTGTCTGTTTATTTCGCTGTCGAGAGAAGTCGGAAAGGTTCTGGTATTAAAAAGTTGTTTGCTGCTTGACTGGAACAGCACGAGCTTTCCTTGCTAACTTTACTAGCTGCTAATGTTCCAATTATATGTATTGGCATAAATTCTTGTTTATAATGTTGTCGTGGTTTCCATTAAGTTTGTTAGCTTCGTTTGCTAATGGAAATGCTCGAGCGAGAAGTGGTTTGTTTCTCTGCCTTTGCTAACTTGTTAGCTTCTTTTCAGTCAATATATTGGCGTGCAATGTTTTGACTGTTTTATCATTGTTGTTGTTTGTACTAATAATCTTGAGGGTGTTTGGATGAGTAAAAAGAGAGCCACTTGTGCAGAGGATAAGTCTCATTAAGCGGCTGAGGAAACCCTTTCGGAAAACTTTTGGGAAGCAATATATTGGCCCGAATCCTTGTTTTGTTTTAAATCCAGTGTGAATCGTTTCAGATGCACTACAGGCCAGTGTAGATCCTTGTATTCCTGAGGAAGATGCTGCCTGGTGAAATGAATGCATGAAGAACTTCAAAGTGCATCTTCACCAACGAGTAGTCAGTCTGAACTGTTCATACTTCCGGTATGAACAAATGTTTGGCAAAGGGAAAAAGTTGACATGTTTACAGTGTCACCAAGTGTACTCATTCATGTGACTGTGAGTCAGCAGTGCTTGTGGGTGGTTTTTTTTTTTTTTTTTTAATATATAAATACCTTGAGGTTTGTACTAGTGCCCTGTCATAACTCTAGTCTGGAGTTCTCTGCTTTGACTTGCAGATTTGTTTCCTTCTGGCCACATCAAGAATGCATTTTGTGAGGATGACCATGATGAAGAGGACTTATGTGGGGCAGTGGTGGTTTAGTGGTATAGGGCGCTGGATCGCTGATCCAAAGGTTGGGGGTTCGAGTCCCACTCTCCACAAGGTTGTCACTGCCCCCCCCCCCAGTGCAGCTAACTGGGTTATAAAAAGCGGGCCATGTCTCACTGTCTATGGTGAGAGGCATGTAAAAGAACCATTGCTGACATTCGTAAAGAGTAGCTGCAAAGTCGTCAGCGTGTTTCTGTCCCTTGCTAAAGGGTTGTGACAGGAAGGGCATCCGACGTAAAAACCTCTGCCAAAAATCAAATGTGCGAATCAGGTTATTCGCTGTGGCGACTCCCGAATGAAGGGGGAAAAGCCTAAAGGAAGACAGACAGACAGACCATGATGAAGAGGACTTACTTGTGATGTTTAGCAAAAGCTGTCACTAAGAGATTGGACTTGGTGTAGTTGTGTCAGACTTTTGTTTCCAAATCTCCAATTTTTATTTTTTTTTTGCTTGAAAGGGAACTTGTGTGCATGTCTCTAAAGCATTTGAGTTACATTCATTTCTTATTGTTTTATATAATGGGCATAGATCCTCTGGTGTGCTGTTTTGGGCATGTCCAACTGGGAAGAGACCTGGGGTTCGACCTAAAATGCACTGGAGGGACTATATGTCTCGGTTTGTCTGGGAATGCCTAGGTGCCCCTGAAGAGAGCTGGAGGAAGTGGCTGGGGAGAAGGGATGGATGTCTAGACCTCTTTGCTTAGGTTGCTGCCCTCGTGACCTGACCAGAATTGGATGAGATGGGCTAATGGGCAGTGTTCTAAATATCAGTATGCTTGCCTGCATAAGACCAGGAGACTGGTGCAACAGTGACTCGTAGTGTGTGTGTGGGGGGGGGGGAGTCAAATACAGGTATAGGGATCCCTTGCAACTCACGGTTAAAAAAAATAATAATTCATCGACTTAAAAAAATAAAGAAATTTGGGAAGATTGGGGGGGATTGAGAAATGCCACAAAAACAAAGCCAATTATGCAAAAAAAAAAACCTAAACAGACCCAAACTCTCACATCAAAACTATTTACATTGTTGCCTCTGTGTGTGTGTCGTCTTCTCATGCAACACCATCTTTGTGTGTGCCTTTATTTTATTTACATATTTTTTAATTTAGTTATAAGCATTCCTGGTTGAATATGTATTTATTGATATACACACTTGTCAGTTGGGGGGGGGGGTGATCCTACATCGTGGATTTCGATGGTCGCATGGGGAACTTGGTCCCAATTAATCAAACTGAGGGATCCCTGTATCTTCACACTGAGGTAAGAAATCGATAAAGGAACATGATTTCATAAGAAGTGATGTTGAGATCACAGCTCCTGGTGCAGGGGTCATTAACACTTGCGCACAGGAGGAAGCACTGGGTTTCACAAAGTCGTTGTAGCTGAAGTCTTATTTCCATGAGAATATCTTATTTCATATTGATTTAACCCTTAAACGGTCACCAGGGTGGCTTTTTTTTTTGGGTGTTTTCAAGAGTTTTGTAATTTGTATGCTTGGCAATGTGGCCCTGGATTGACATGCCCAGTAACTTCAGTGTTTTTCTCCCTGTGTAAGGTACAGTGGTACCTCACCTTACGAAATCGATCTGTTCCAGAGCCTTTTTCGTAAATTGAACCATATTTTACATGTGATCTGTTTCAAGGCTCCCAATACATAAAACCTAAACCCTTTAACAATTATAAAAGCATACCTTTTTCAAGGCCTCCTTCTGCTTCAATATCATACCGATGGTAGACTGTCTGTCTTCGGCTTTTTCCCTTTTCCTCGGGAGTTGCCACAGCGAATCATCTGATTCGCACGTTTGATTTGGCAGAGGTTTTTTTTTTACGTCGGATGCCCTTCCGGTCACAACCCTTTTTACCAAGGGACAGAAACACGCTGACGACTTTGCAGCTACTCTTTACGAAAGTCAGCAATGGTTCTTTTACATGCCTCTCGCCATACAGTGAGAGACATGGCCCGCCTTTGATAACCCAGTTAGCAGCACTGGGGATGATGGTGACAACCTTGTGGAGAGTGGGACTTGAACCCCCAACCTTTGGCTCAGCGATCCAGCACCCACTAGACCACCACTGCCCCATATACCGATGGTAGACTGATTTGGCCATATTCCTTTGCGATATCACCGCACCGGAAGTCATGTTTGTGCATGTGCGTGTTGACCATGTTGTCTTAGCAGCATTATAATCTTACAAATGTTTATGGAAGGTTAAAAGCCGGAGTCAAAAAATGAAGCAAGAAACTCATGAGACCGTAACTGTGTCCTTTACAAGAAAAGCATTATGGGAGCTGCAGCTCCATAATAGCAATGGGTGGGAGCTGTGGACTCCCTCCTAGCCAATGGTAGGCCAGTGGGGAGTGCTGTTTGGATATTCAATGGGAGAGCAGCTCGTGCATTGTTTGGTGTGTTTTGTAAGGAGGACTTTCATATAGAGACAAATTTGGAAAATGTTTTTCGTTTACTGGGACTATTGTAACGTGAGGTACCACTGTACTTGAACTACATTAAGTTGAAATAGCATAAATGAAAAGTGAAGCATTGTTTTCATTTTTAAATGTGGGGAAAATTCTCCCGGGTTAACCTTCTACCTTAAAGTAGAGGGTAATTATTCTCTGGTTAATATACCTGAAGTAAATGGATCCCTTTTTAAAGTTTCTGTTTTGACTTGAACTCTATTTTGGAAATCTCGGGTTAGGAAAGTGGGGGGAGGTCTGAATATTCATTAATTTTCTGTAACCGCTTAATCCATAATAGGGTCGCGGGAGGCTGGCGCCCATCCCAGCCAACTCTGGGCGAGGGCAGAGTACATCGTCACAGGGCAGAAACATGCTGACGGCTTTGCAGCCTACTCTTGATAAGTCAACAATGGTTCTTTTATATGAACCGCTCACCCTAGACAGTGAGCCACATGGCTGGCCTTTTGATAACCCAGTTAACTGCACTGGGGGTACGGTGACAACCCGTGGAGAGTGGGACTCGAACCCCCAACCTTAGGATCAAGTGATCCAGCACCTTGCCACCACTGCCCCTATTCAGAAATTTATTCAAATGTAAAATACACCTACACATGAAGCTATTACTGACCATATAGCCAAATGATCTATTTGTCAAGAAGTAGAATATTTCTATCTTAAAAAAAAAAAAAACCATTCCCACGTTTTTCACTGGGTGGAGACAGTTTTAATGACATCCATGCATTAAAGCTGGCTCAGTATTTCTCAGTCATGTGCTGGATGACTCAGAATACCAGATGCCTACACAGCTATGCTTTGTCCTGGTGGTTAATTTTACTCATTGTGAGAAAATGTTCCACAAAAGTGAAACTGTATTCAGTGTTTTTGGACCACGATTATATAATCGAGAGATCCCATATTCAACACGAGCAGCCATGTGTGAGGACTATGTTTTGTGGGCATGTCCTTGTGACCCAAAATAACGCTTCATGTTGCCTGCTAAGATTGTGTTCACTCTAGAAAGTGGGCGCAAAATAAGTGATGTTTTTTTTTTTATGTGGGATTTGTTTAACTTGGACTTGTTTTGCCAGTTGTTTCAAGCGCTTGAGGAAAAATACCTTACTTTAATACAACACTTGTGCATCTAGATGGTATGAACAATGAGCCCCCCCCCCCCCCCATTAAATGCTTTCTTGTGTTAATCCTTATATTTAACTTCTGGTGTGTGTATGTATATACACTGATACCTCAGCTCACGAACATAATTGGTTCCCAGAAAGTGTGTGTGAGGCGAAAAGTTCGTCTTCCGAACATTTATTTCCCATAAACCATTAAAATGAGAATAATCCGTTCCCAGGTCCCCATAAAACATAGTTTTCTACTAAATAAGCCTTAAAACTACACAAATATACCTTATTTTATGTATAATAAATGTGCTATTGTATTGTAATTAAAGAAATAAACTGTACTGTATAATAAAGTGGTTTTATTTACCTTTGTGATGGTAGTTGATGGCTTGATGGAATGGAGTGGGAGGAGGAGGGAGGGAGGGACTTACTGTTTGGAAGGAGAGTTTGGAAACGCCTACTGTTTGGAAACACCCTTAGCCACACACGCACCCTTAATAGCGTCCTTGTTCTTAAGGATGGTGGTAGACTTGGCGTACTGGTACTGGGATGCTGAGTCACACAAACGCACACCTCGTTCGTGTTTTTCAATGATCTCCGCCTGTGGTGGGGTCTTTTTCGGTCCCATAATAGCAAAAGTACACTCAATATGGTCCCAAATGTCTAGCAAACACAAACCACTTCCGCATTCAAAGAAAGGGGTGTGACGAACTGTGACGCCGTGAGCGTGCGTCAGCTTCTCGTGGCCGCCACCGTGGCGCTGTTCGACCGCGTGGTTTGAATCGTCCGCCGAAAACTAGTTTGTCAGCAGAGACTACATGCTCGCAAATTTAATGTTCTTGAGGCGAGAAGTTTGTGAGCTTAAGCGTTCGTCAGCGGAGGTTTTACTGTATTTATATACCAAATGAATCAAAATATCTACAAAAAAAGGTCAAACTAATCGGTTTATCCGGACCATTTTTATGCACTTAAGCTGTTACTGTTGGCACAGACAGTCAATACTGTCTGGCTGTGTATGTGCCGCAGCATGTTTTGGACTTATTTCACTTAATGCTGTGACTGGTGTTTGTTCACAAAAGCATTGTGCTGTTAATGCCTTAAAGGCAATGTTGTACAGCTGTGGGAGAGTGAGAAAGTTGGATCTACTTCTATTTGTGATCGACTGTCAGTTTCCTCTTTTGCCCGCATTCACCCCTCTCATCCCCCATCATGTGCTTGCTCTCACGCACTCTGTCACCCTTATGCTGTCCCCCTTCCACTGTTTTCTCTCTGGAACTGTCTCATGCTCTCATCACTCCATTCTCTCTTTTGCTCTACCATATGCACTCTGTCGACTTTGTATCGGTCAGCATTAACCGTTTCAGTACTTTTGATCTGTAGGATCTTTTCTGTGGGACCAGGTCAAATGTGCCAGCCTTCCCTGTAAGCTCATACGCATCACTGAGCCATGACTGTCAGTGGTTTACTGGTTGTTCCTTGCACCACCTTTAATGGGTACTGACCGCCGCAGATCAGGAACATAACACCTGCTGCTTTGGAGCCTTTTCTTGAGTTTCTTTCAGTGATTCCTAGCATGTTGGTTTGCCTGTCTGGTCACATGTCAAAGCTGAGGTCATGCAATACTCAAAACCAGCTGTCAGCTCTATGGCTGTCATTTCTTCTAATGCATTCTGTGTCAAAAGCTAGTTGTGTAGCGTAGAATACAGTTCATTCAATTCATGGTAGGTTCAGAGTCAATAATTCCAATACTTTGTTCTGCCTTTAAAAGAATAGTGCGCTAAAACGAAGAGCAAGTGGTGGACATTCAGGTTTTCCAAAGCATAGTGAGTAATCAAGAATGAATGAATCGGGCAGGACCAGAAACCAAATGACTCAGGAATGTACTCTGCTTAAATATCAGTATTATTCCAAGTTAAAGCCTCAGTCTGAGACCATCTCTTGATCAACTACGTTGGGATGGGCTTTTCTGACCTGTTATACCACAGTTGTTTTGCTGGTATGTAATGTCCTCATGAATCACATTATCACAAACTAAAGGCTGAAAGGGGAAGTAAATGTCGGTTATTTCCCTCCTGTTTGCTTCTGTGCTCAGGATATTAAGTCATGTGCTCATTGACTCGATTTCATCATGCCAGCATTCACTTTGAAAATGTAACTCTCAAAGGCAGTGTTTGCACGCACAGTATCTTATTCTCCGGCTGTGATCTTTATGCCAAGCAGTTTAATCCGGCTAAAATATCACCCGCAACATCCCTCGATTTCATGTATAGCTTCTATTAAGAGTTTGCCGAGATGCAGCTTTATATCATGATGCCCCACCCTCTTGCTTCACTGTGGATCGCATGTACTTGAGATCTACCTAAATATTTTTGTGTAGTTAATTGCTTCATCAGTTCATTTTCTGCAACCACTTTATCCTAATTAGGGTCATGGGGAGGCTGGTGCCCATCCCAGCCAACTTCGGGCGAGGGCAGAGTACACCCTGGACAGCTCACCAGGCCATTGCAGGGCAGAAACGCACCGACGGCTATGCAGCTACTCTGTACGAAAGTCAGCAATGGTTCTTTTACATGAACATCTTTCCATAGACAGTGAGAGACATGGCTGGTTTTTGATAACCCAGTTAGCTGCACTGGGGGAACAGTGACAACCTGGTGGAGAGTGGGACTCAAACCCCCCCCACCCAGCCTTTGAATCAGTGATCCGGTGCCCTATACAGTACCACCAGACCACCACTGCCCCTATCTTTTTGTATATATGTATTTTTGTTTCCCTTGAGCGGAGTTAAATTGACCAAATCCTCCCCACTCCCACCCCCCCTTTAAATAAATATAAACTGTTGTCCCTCAAAGTATGGCAGTGTCCTTCATAGCCAAGCTCTTGAGCGGAGCCCAATAAGCAATAGAACCAATGAGTTTAATTTCCTGAAGCCCACAAAACTGAGGTTCATTCACCACTGCCCGACCTGCACAGAATAAACAGTCTATCTCGGGGGAAGCAGACGCACTTTTGTCAACCAGAACGACACTGACAGTAACATGAACTCATTATACTAACAAAGTGGGTAATACAAATGGAGGTGGAGTGAAGAGTGGCCAGAAGAAAAGTGATCTTTTGCTTCACATTGCAGTCGAAATGTATGGACTTATTTACTTCAGAGTTGAAGCTGATTTTCAACCTTGGAGGAGCTGTGCTAATCTTGTCACCCGGCAATATAGACCGATTGTGTATTAATGGCACCGGGGAGTATTTGGGACATGTAGAGGGGGGTGTACAACTTTAATAATGAAAGTCGGTTATTAATTCCCCCCTCAGTGAAGCTTGTTCTGCTTTAAAAGGTCATCTTCCACAATTACTTCTAGGTGCTTTCAGGCTTTGATAATGTCGTACAAACTCCAATCGAAACTGTGTCCAATATATTTTATATTGGGGCGGGGCATGTTGAAAAAATGAGAAATACAGCTGCCACGGAGTTGCATACCTAGAAAAGAAGAAACAAAACATGTGAAAATGAAACCAGCCACATGTAAGATGCTGCTTTTTTTTTCTACTCCTCCTCGGATCTCAATTGTCAAGTCTGCTGTGCATTTCTATGATGCTGGATGTGCATCTTGATGTATAGTTTAGGTTTGCTGGCAAATCGGTCATTTTGGCCTATATTTTATATATTAAAATGAAACATTTTGTGTAAAATGCACCACTTTGGTTTCATTTTGGTCAAAGTTTGTAATTTTAGGACCTGGAGAGATTTCACAGGTGTGCGATATTAAATATATATTTTGGACCCAAACGTGACTGTTTAAACTTTTGATATTAAAAGGACTTTGTACCCCATGACACATTTTCTGGTACAAATGCTGATTGGATCTTAAATTTATTTCTTAAACTATCTTATGATCTTCCCACTCATAATAAGGACGTTGTTATATCCCATGCAAACGTAATGATTGCGTGACACTGGAGAGGATGTTTTGGACACATAAAATATCCTTGTACCAATTGTATTCAATTTGCCGTCTCATACGATTCTCTGCACGTGCTGCTAAAACTACATGAATCTATAGCATATTGAATTCAAATGTGTGCAAAGAAGCATATAAGGTTATGGACATGTTTTCATGACAAATTTCTTTTGTGAATGAAATGCAGTGCTACCTCGTGCTTCAGTTTCTGCGTCTTCAGTGTGTTGGTTTTTAAAGTTCATCAAAAAATAAATTAAGGAAATTGCAGAAAAACAAGGTGAATTATGGCAACAAAACCATCTGTGGGTGAGTCGTTTTATTAGATACATATTCAACGCCTAGGAAGCAAATATTATGTACATATACATCAGTGGGGGGGGGGGGTCGCTGCTACTTCGTGGAATTCGGCAGTCGCTTGGGGTCTCGGTCCTCATTAACCGTGGAAAATGAGGTATCCCTGTACTGTTTGATGGAATTCACTTAAAAATTTTCAACATCACACAAGCTAGCTACGAATCGCCTTAAAGGATTTATCAATTTGTGATGGTTTGGAATTTTTTTTAAATAAAACAAAGTGAAGTTACAATATTTTTTGAAATTGTGAACAATGAACTTTATAATATTTGGCAGTGCTGTTTTCTTTAAGGAAGTTGTAATATGTAAATTCCAGTTTTGGAACATGAAGGATCTTAAAGGGTACATGGCCCATAGAGAAGTGTGGGTGGGCTCTTTTTTTTTTTTTTTTTTTTTTTTTAAATTTAAAAAAATTAACCCTGTTGTTGTACCTGACTGTGTACACATGCAGGTTTTATCTGGAAGACTTGTTTATCTTTAAAATCAATGAGGTGTATGTTTTAGTGTGACGCTCTTTCTCCTGTCTGCACTGTCCGTCGATCATGTACTTGGTCTGTCATACTCTGTCCATCGTCCACTGTCGGTCACCTTGTGTCTGTCTTGATCTCTCTAGGCTGAAGCCCAGCATTGTATCTGGTATGGAGAATGTGGCAATTCGGCTATCCAGGGAAAGAAGTATAACTGTAACTACACTGGACCTCCTAAACCTCTGCCAGAAGAAGGCCAAAAGCTCTTGCTGGTATGTGGCACTTTTCCTTTTCAGAACTAGGGCCTTTTTAGTGTCCGCTCCAGTTTAATAAGAGTGTCATGTGGATGATAACTGGATTTGAACAAAGGATTACATTTTTTACTTAAACATTCAGTCCTCTGACGATGGAGCAGAAATAATGGACAGAATGCAGTGATTGTTTTTTGGGATTCAGTAAGTGTGTGGGTTTTTATTTTTATGTGCCTGCAGGACCTTTGTCCCGGTTTGGTTTATGATGACCAGCGTGTCTGCTGTGACCCCCAGCAACTGCGTACACTGAAGAACAATGTTGAGATCCCATTGCAATACCTGTCCAGGTGTGACTCCATCCTCCATTTTAAGGCACTCAATCAAACCATGTCACGCGAACCTCAATCGGGCCTTTTGCTGAACAGAACACCTTTTTTTACAATGCCCTCATGATTCCTTTATGAGCTTGTTTGTTTGTGTTGGGAACTTTGACTTGTTTTTCATCCAGATGTCCGGCATGTTTCTTCAACTTCATGACCCTGTTTTGTGAGCTGACCTGCAGCCCACGGCAGAGCATGTTCCTCAATGCCACACGGTTCTCAATCGACCCCATTGACAACCGCACCAATGTAGCCCAGCTCTCGTATTACATCAGCCAGGCCTTTGCTAACGGTATGTCTGTTTTCAGAAAACAGAAGGCATTGCAATTCGTGTTGGAATGTTGAAGCTAACTGGAGTTTATTTTTTAAATATAAACTCAGCCATGTATAATGCCTGCAAGGATGTCGAGGCTCCATCCAGCAATATGAAGGCCCTTAGTATTCTGTGTGGCCGAGACGCCAGTGCCTGCACCCCCACAAACTGGATCCAGTTCATGTTTGACATAAAAAACGGCCAGGTTCCATTTGCCATCGATCCCATATTTTCAGGTATGTGTGAACACAAACTTTTTTTTTTTTTTTTTTTTTATTAAATTGAACTAACTGATTTTGATAAAGTGAAAGTTAAATTGATTTACTTGGTCCTGTTGACCATCTCCAGGTTCTCCACCCCCTGGCATGACCTTCATGAATAACCAGACGTTTGGCTGCACCGAGTCACTCGATGATGGCTCAGCACCGTGCTCGTGTCAGGACTGCAGTGCTGTCTGTGGACCCACACCAGTCCCCCCACCCAGCCCTGCCCCATGGACCATTCTTGGCTTTGATGCCATGTGTGTAATTATGTGGCTGTCGTATGTGTCTTTTCTTGTCCTCTTCTTCAGTATGGTGGCTGTCACGAGGTACTACAGGTAAGAACAATGACTATAAAATGCTAATTAGCATGAATGTATGCTAACAGATGACATGGGCGTCTTGTTTTCTCTTTTTAGGAGAAGTGATGTCATGTCTGAATACGGACCTATTCAAGATGTCAATGAGCCTCTTTCACTGAACAAGGACCCTGCTGGATCATACAGTATGTACCGCAACAGGTTGCAAACCCATCCGCCTTTCAGAAGCTAGTCAGTCTCCTGTGTCGGGCAGTAAATACAGTTGGCCCCTACTTACGAAACCCCCAGGGTATGAAAATTCTGGGTTTCGAAAAACATTTTCCGAAGTTTTCATCCCTGGGATACGAAAACAACTGCCCCTTACGAAACATGCCAATCAAAATTTCACACAATGCGGGAGTTGCTTTC
Source organism: Plotosus lineatus (assembly GCA_024760905.1). Classification (NCBI taxonomy): domain Eukaryota; kingdom Metazoa; phylum Chordata; class Actinopteri; order Siluriformes; family Plotosidae; genus Plotosus; species Plotosus lineatus. Next base: position 13,799,506 of record CM045743.1, read on the forward strand.
ATTGGCTGTCTCCCAACATCCCGCCCTGCTGGCCTCCCATTGGCCAGGAGGCAGCTGTTACCTGTACCCGTACTTCCTGTTTGTCACACACGTGAAGGACTGTTGGCTTGTTTTGAGATTTCGTTATCGCCGAAACCCCTCTACAGTTGGGACGATATTGGACCAGAAGGAGGCCTTAAAGCGGAAATACAGTGACGTTGAGTTTGGATGTCTGATCTGTCAAGCAGGGAATGCGCTTTGAATTCCACATCTTAAAATGCTCTGGTGTCCTGTTTGTGGGCGTGGCCTGCAGCACCAAACTATTTAGTGTATGCACACTTTAATGCATACTGTGTTTTGTGTGCGAGAGATGGCGAGACAGGTGTGTGTTAAAAAATGGTTTAATTTTACTTTTAACACATTTCATACAAAATTGGTGTACTTTATCATTTTTAAAGGGTTTATGGGGTAGTCTTGGAGCCTTGGATTGAATCAGGCATTGGTGGCAATTTAAATGTAGCATGGGGAAATCCACTTATTTTGATGCGTATGGCTGGCCCAGCCGTGGGTGTTGTGTAGTTAATTTTTTATGGCTTGGCAGAGGTTTGTACTTTGAGTACTCCCAGTAATGTGCAGCCCTTAAATGGATATTGGAACAACTGTCTCATTCCTGTGGAGGAATAAAACACTTCAGGACATTGAGTTGTAAAGAATATATAATTTGGTTTATGCCACAGAAATGTTCTGTTTTGTGTTCCAAACTCTCAAAATTCAGTCAGCATTTTGTTCTTCCAGGTGAAGTGACATGTTGCGAGTCTCTCGGTGATCGCTTTGAGAATGTGCTCCGCCAGGTCTTCAGCTTCTGGGGCTCATTCTGTGTGCGCTACCCCCTGCTGGTTATCACGGTGAGCATCCTAATAGTGGTAGGGTGTTGCCTGGGTCTGAGGAACATGCGTATCACTACCGATCCGGTGGACCTGTGGTCGGCCCCACATAGCCGTGCCAGGCAGGAGAAACAGTACTTCGACGAGCATTTCGGCCCCTTCTTCCGCACCGAACAGCTCATCATAACTACGCCATGGACCGAATGGTACATGCTGCATGTTGCCACAGATGAGATCCCCTTTGCACCGATCCTGAACATATCACTGCTCCATCAGGTGAGAAAACTGGCAGGAGAGTCTGCAAGATGTGCTCTTGCTAATACTTGTGCGTACGTGTTTTTAATGTTGTGTCCTCTTGCGTAGATCTTGGATCTCCAGACTGCCATAGAACACCTGGAGGCAGATTTTAATGGCGAGAAGGTCACCCTGAAAGACATATGCATTGCTCCATTAGCTCCCTATAACGACAACTGCACCATTCTGAGCATTCTCAATTACTTCCAGAACAGCCATGAAGTTTTGAACCACAATCTGAGCGATGAGTTTTTAGTCTATTTTGATTACCATACGCACTTCCTGTACTGCGTCAGGTATGCAGTCATTTATTCTTTTATTTTGAAATGCAGTAAATGTGTACGTCTTCCCAGTAATCTAGTAGATTAAACATAATGCTACTTCCTTTTTTATGAATGATATGAAAAATTATCTAATCTATAAATTTAGTGGTTAAGGCTGTGATTACTGATCTGAAGGTCAGGGATTCAAGTCTCTTCAGTTGCATGAAGCTGCCCCAGTTAAACACTTGAACCAAGCCCCTAACCCTCAGTTGCTCATCTGTACTGATGAGAGTTTCTCTGGCTTAAGGGTGTCTCCAAGGCATTTGCTTGGGATAAAAGTAACGGCACCCCAGATTTGTTTAAGGTGGTAATTTACCCAAACCTCCAGGGATCTGCGCATGAACCAGATGCAGTTGAATAAGCGTTTTTTGCTCATTTTTAATGGTCGTGTCCAAGGCAATTTGACAAGAACAGCACAAAATGGTACAGGATTGGAAACCGGTGTAATAAATTTAAATAATCCTTGAAAAATAAGTGGAGGGCTTTCTTTCCATTTTTAGTTACTTGCCCGATGTTGCTACACAGAAGACAGCATGGCAATGTAGTGGTTGGCAGCAAGAAGGTCCTGCGGTGGGCTCCCAGGGTGGGCAAGGGTGCTTCAGTGTGAATTTTCATGTTCTCAAAATGCTTGCATGAGTTTCCTCCCACAGTTCTAAAACGCACATCAGGTGGATTGATTGTTCCAAATCGCTGAGGTGTGCGATTGTGGTCTGGAGAGCTGTTCAGGGTATACCGTGCCTTCACCCAGTTGTAGGATGAGATGGGCTCCAGCCTCCTCATGGCACTGATGGGATTATACAATTCAACAAATGAATGTATTCCTACTGTTATGACATGCTCAATAGCAGTTGTGCGTGTGTGTATGAAGTACATGTCCTCCAACTGAACAATCAGAACCCAGTGTTTAAATGAACTATGAGCGCTTTTCGGCTTTTTCCCGTTCTCCAGAGTTGCCTCAGCGACTTGGCGATCTAAGTCGCACATTTGATTTGGCATGGGTTTTTGTCGGAGGGACAAACACGCTGACGGCTTTGCAGTTACTCTTTGCAAAAGTCGGCAATGATTTTTTTTTATATGTCGCTCACCATACAGAGAGAGACATGGCCCGCCTTTAACCCAGTTAGCTGCATTGGGGAGGGACAGTGACAACCCTGTGGGGACTCGAACCCCCAACCTTAGGATCAGCGATCCTGTGCCCTATCCACGAGACCACCACTGCCCTTTGTAATGAGCTCTTGTATACTGTGTGTATATATTTTAATTCCTTTTGACCTTCCAAATTTAACTGGTGAAAAATCCTCAGCCTTTCAAAAAAATGTTTTAAAAGGCTGAAATAATGAAATCAATATAGGATACATTTTAGTCACGCGCTACTCATAATTGAAGATATCTGGCAATGTTTTTGTAAATGGTATACTTTTTGTTGAATCAATCTGTGCTTCCTGTAGTTCCCCCATAGCCCTGGATGATACGGGGTTCTTTCATGACCCCTGCATGGGCACTTTTGGTGGTCCTGTCTTCCCATGGCTGGCTCTTGGCGGATACGAAGGTCTGGGACTTTTATTTATTTAAAAAGAGAAATGCATCCTAATTGGGTTGAAGTTCATATCACCCATGTTCTGCCTTGTCCACGGTCTTTCTTTAGGAACTGCATACAACAACGCCACGGCTCTGGTTATTACGTTTCCTGTTCATAATTACCTCAATGATACTGAAAAACTGGGCAAAGCTTTAGCCTGGGAGACAGCGTAAGTGTTTCCATAAATAATCCAGATTTAAGGTACATTTTACTGCCTAATGTCAATTTTCAGCATGCATACATCTCTTAAAATGGTGTGTGTATTATATCATATATATATATACACACACGGATCCCAATTATCCACAGAACTAGATCCCCACATGACCATCAAGGTCCTGGAAGTAGGATCTCTTAACACCCCCCCCCCCCCCACACACACACATATTATAAGCATTGAATATGTATTCATTGATATACACAACATTCAAAAAAATAACATGGATAGTATTGCATGAGACGGCAGACAGATATGACAATGTAAGTAATTTTGATGGGAGATTTTGGGGGTTCAGTTTTACATAATTGGCCTTGTTTTTGTGGCATTTTCCCACTTCCTTATTCAAAAAACAAAACTGTGATGCACTGAAGCCGCTGGAATTGAAGTGTGAAGTAGCAAGGGATTCCTGTGTGTGTATATATAAAATCTCAGACAGACATGCACCCCCCCTTCCTCTCTTCTCCCCCAAATCCCTCAATCTATCTAATTTTTTTCCATAATGGTTAAATGGAAAAATATTCAAACTGCCACTGTCTGGTCAAATTACTTATCCTAGCTGTAAAAATGAATGTGATGGGTGTGAATACAAAGCATGCCACATTTTCAGTTTTATCCTCCCATTGGCTTCAGTTTCTTTGCGTTATCCAAACTCAAGATTAAAAGAGAACCAAAGATATTGGTGGGTGTCAGAGTTGTACTTTACTTTAGAAAGGCATAAATATTTTCTCTTGTCTGACTTCCCTCTATCCTCTCATTAGAACTCCCTGCTTTTGCTATTAATGAGTTCTGTGACTCCATATTCAGATACCGTTTGGATTCATTTGCAAAAAGTCGAGTGTTTAAAAAAAATGTTTTTTTTAAACATTCATCCCTTCATAGCAAACGGGTTTTTTATTTCTCGTTCAACTTCAAAGTCTGGCCTTTTTTGTTTTTGTTTTAATAGATGTAACTGCTAAAATAAAGCACAGCCTTCCCTTGTCTGTCTGTCTGGTTTTAGATTCGTCAACTTCTTAAAAAACTACAGCAACCCCAACCTCATCGTCTCCTTCAATTCAGAGCGCAGCATCGAGGACGAGATAAACCGGGAGAGCAATGGCGATATCGTCACCATACTGATCAGCTACATCACTATGTTTGTTTACATCTCCCTGGCTCTTGGACACATACGGAGCTTTCGCAGCTTGCTGGTGAGTGAACCTGGCTGCTCAGATACCGCCTGATGCTCTGACGGTAGTAGGAAATTCTTCAATCACGGTGAAACAGTTTTCGGCTTCTGTTTGTTCCGCATGACTTGGATCTTGTCAATGGCTTTTTTTTAAGGTGGACTCGAAGATCTCTCTTGGTATAGCTGGCATCCTGATCGTCCTCAGCTCAGTTGCTTGCTCTCTGGGTATCTTCAGCTACTCCGGTGTTCCCCTCACACTCATCGTCATCGAGGTCATCCCCTTCCTCGTTCTGGCTGTTGGTGTGGATAATATCTTCATCATTGTACAGACCTACCAGGTCAGCAACCTGCGGCTGGCTTCTAACCTACTGTTTAATTTGCATAAGTGTTTTTAGTGAATTTTTAGTTTCTGCCTATGAAGTGGCACTTAATATTTTTATTTGTAATTAATTTAAGGTCACATGATGTGCAGCTTGAATCGTAGAGCTGCACAGCTGTAGTAGCACTCGGTCTGTTTCTCTTGTCTGCCTCCCCCCAAAATTTGTAAACCAGAAAGCAGTACTGTGTTTTCATGTAGTGAGAATGGACTCGGTCATTTTTGCGACCACTGAAAGTCTGAAATTTAGCAGCGCTGCTTGTTCCTGTAGTGACTTCTACTGGAATGTAGAATTTGATTTCGTGTTTGCAGCAGTTTTTTTTTTTTTATAGAAGCTGAAAATGTTTGGTGCTTTTGCAAGCTGTTCTCATTGTACATGTCCCTCAGAGGCACCTGATGATGATAAAAGTGGCAGTGGTAGGAAGGTGGGCTCAGAAGGTTGCTACTGTAGTGGCTGAGGATGTAGGCTGATGGGTAGTGATCAGCTGCAGAAATGAAAAGGAGAAATAAGTTTTGATATTAAACTAGTTTCAAGGCTATGGCATACAGCATCAGATGGACAGTAAACAATAGCATTCTAATTGTTTATCATTTATGTCCAGTACATTGTAGCCAGACCAACCTTCTTGAAAATTAGTCAGTTTTGAGTTCTTGGCTTTGGCAATGATGGAGTGTTTCACGAACATGTGATCTGTAGTGTTTAAAAAAAAAAAAAAAAAAAAAAAATGCACACTTGCTGTGTGGTTGAAGCCTCAAGCATTTTTGGTGCAAGGCAGCAGTAAAGCTGGGGTTGGCCAATCTTTTTGCTGTATATACAAACAGCCTTTACACCTTGACAATTCAATGAATTGAGATCTGAGAGGTCCAAAAAAAAATTAATGGACAGCCATAATTCAGCAAAAAACACCAACCAATTACTGCCTCGTGACTCCCTGGGAAATATCCAATCAAATGCACCCATGTCGCCTTGCTTGTTCCTGATCGGGTCTGCCAAGCTGCTGGGTTAACAGCCATTTGTAAAAGACGGCCGTCAGAGGCTGCAGTTCTCAATGAACTTATTTACATGTACATAAAGAATGAAAACTATCTTGCAAAGCAAGAACTCGCTTCACCTACTGTAGGTACACATTTTCTATTAGTGGGTGTAACAGTGGTGAAACTGGTCATTAACCAGTTGCTTCCCCCCCCCCAAATGTTCAGAGAGATGTGCGGTTGGAGCATGAGGAGCTGCATCAGCAGATTGGTCGTATCCTGGGAGACATTGCCCCAAGCATATTCCTCTCATCCCTCTCAGAGACTGTCGCTTTCTTTTTAGGTGAGCAGCACATTTCAGAACCAACATCCAGTCTGATTGCAGAAGAAAATACTTGGTGTGTGTGGGGGGAGGGTGCTGGCTTTCTTTTGCCTCATTCTGTCTGTATCAATCTTTCTTTGTGCAGGCGCTCTCTCCAACATGCCGGCTGTAAGGACGTTCTCGCTCTTTGCTGGTTTGGCTATCTTTATCGACTTTCTTCTACAGATCAGCTGCTTTGTCTCCCTCTTTGGACTTGACATCAAGCGGCAAGAGGTGGGTCTTAAAGAAATGCAAACACCCTGATGCCCATGGTCAGGCTCTTCTCTAAAATTAAGGACTTTTTTAAAATTGTTTTTGCACATTTACTACTCTTGCGATCCTCATTCTTCAGCTGTGAGTTCAGGACACAGGTAATCGGTTTAATTGTGTCGGTGATGGAGTAAGTTGCAGTACCCACCCAAGCACGTGTTCGGTTTGATACAGCGTAGAGAATTTCTCATTACCTATCAGACTGAAATGCAACCCCCTTCTTCCCCTCTCGCCACTAAATATAATTGAGTTTGGCTGCTCCTTACACCAGACCCAAGCTCGTAGATTTCGGTTTGATCTAGCTTTGCTCTTTTGTGATCGGAGTGTGATTTGAGTGGCTTTGGATGGGTTGGTGCAGACTTCCCAAACAGATGAAAGTTTGCTTGAGGATCTGGTTTAAAACAATCGAGACCATGCAATGTAAAAACCTTTTTAAAGAGGACTTTTTTTTTTTTTTTTTTTTTTTAGTAAATGTATATTTGGGGCAAACTATAGTTTTCTACTCACTTGCAGCATTGGTTACTAAATATTTTCTATTAAGTTCACCAAGCAGTGAACATCAGCACTTGATTAACTAGTTCACCCTTATAGGGGTGGGACCATCAATAGGGTCAAGGGTGGTCGTTTTTGCATTTGCCTTGGTGTTGGCGAAAGGTCCCAAACAGCATTAGTTTGTAATTGTTGCTCATACTTGTATGTTGATCATCTCCTACAGAGGCAAACGCTGAATTCAGTGTTGTCAAAAAAAGTTGTTGCAGGGCTCCCAAGTGGTGCATCAACAAGGTGTGTGACCATCAGTCTGGTTGATTACAAGTTCGTATTCAGGTTTATGCCGTGACCGGGAGTGCATGGGAGCTAATTGGCCAAGCTCTCACTGGATGGAGACGTGTCAAATTCTCCCCTGGTCACTCGCAGCGATTCCTGGGCATCTGTGAGCTCATTTGTACAAAATGAGGCAGATAATGTTCCTCAGTGTGTTGGGCTGCCTCCAAATGTGTACGTGTGGCACTTTTATAAAGAGACGGGTGGCAGCATCGTATGTCATGGACACGGACTCCTTGTTTGGTGGTAGGTAGTCTGTTAGACTTTTTTACACCTGTGCCTAGTGGCTCATCAAGCCAGTGCTTATTCCCCTTTTTTTTTTTTTTTTTTTTTTTTTCTTTTGTAGCATGAAGCTACCAGTTCAACTCCCCCTGGATGAGATGCTAGTCCATTGTAGGTTACCTTCCCAGTATATTTTTTATTGGTACTCATTTATACTGCTGGGTGAACAGAGGCACACGTGTAGTTGAGACCTTGCTCAGGGGTCTTGGCACAGTGGAGGTCCGACTGGGATTCAAACACAACCTCCTGATCATGAGCCCAAACCACTATGCATCTGCCTGCACTTGGTCGGTGGGAGTTGTGTGTACCTTTAAAACTGGGCAGGCATGAGGGGAGTTGGGTCCAAAAATAAGATTAGAACTTAACCAAGTTAACGCATTTAAAGACCGGACCAGTTTTAGTTGAGTCCAAAAACGAGTCGAACTGCAAGTACAATTTAAAAAATAAAGTGGAATTAATTTCAAAGTGATAGTAATTCTGATCTGTACCCTCATGATGTGGAGATCACATGGATACTGGGCGTGGTGTTCAGAGTTATGGGGGCATGGACCACCCACTGTCCACCAGCTCTCAGACTTTGATCACAGCTTTTGAATTGTGTAAACAAGCTTCTTGTCTGGTTTTGTCCTTATGGGACTTTTCTAAGCCACTAAAGCAAAACTGATTTAGAACTGTTTAAATTTTTGTCATCAGAGCAATCGGCTGGACATCCTGTGCTGTGTCAAGCTGCCTGACAGTCAGGAAGAGAACACCGACGGCGTCCTGTATCGGTTCTTTAAGAAAATCTACGCCCCCTTTATTCTAAAGGAGTGGGTGCGCCCTCTGGTGGTAAGTCTATGGTATCCATTACTGATTATTGGGTAAGCAGGAACATTGTAGCGGTGTGTTCTGTACACTTGTGTATGTACAGTGGTACCTCACCTCATGAAAGTAATCCATTCCAGAAGTGGTTTTGTAACTTTTTTGTAAGTTGAGTGGCATTTTTACATATAAAGGCATAAACCCTTTCAAAGTTATGAAAGCATACCTTTTTCAAGCAGTATGACAAAGTGCTAACCTTCCACTGCTAACCAAGCGCTGGAGTAGTTGTTCAGCCTCTCCTTGCCTGCCATGTCTCCGCCTGGGTTTATCTGGGGTGCAGCTAGAATTGAGCTACCACAGAATATTAGCTCCGGATAGATGAGCGTGCTCAATTCTAAATGTCCAAGGACTGCTCTCACCGCTGTAGTTGGGTCGCACAGTCATGGACAAGCATGATGCAAAAGCGCAAACAATTTGACTACGAGAACTCCGACCTCGCCCTCTAGGAAGCGCCATCTTGACCATTTAAGGCCGCCTCCTGCTTCAATATCGTACTGATGGTAGACGGGTTTCGGCCATATTCCTTTACGATATCGCTCAACAGCATGCTACGTGCCCGCTTTTCACTTGTATGGGAATTACTTTCTTGGGGCCCGCGATTGATGAAAAATAAAGTTGTAATGAGCTCAAAACTCCTGAAACGGTAACTCTGTTCTTTACGAGTGTTGGAACTCCGTGACGAAGGCAGACAAACAGTATCCTGGAGATGCAGCTCCCTCCTAGCTAATGGGAGGTCAGCGGGGCGGGTGTTGGGAGAGCAACTCTATTGTGCCAATTTCAAAATAAAAGCTGAGCGCGCATTGTTTGAATTTGAGATGTCGTGTTTTGAAACATGAATTTTTTTTTTTCGTATCCAGAGATGGAAATTTTGGGTAAATGCGTTTTGTAACTTGGATTTTCCATTTGGGTCTTTTGTAAGGCGAGATACCCCTGTACTGTATTTATATGTACACCATTATATTGATGTAGAATTTATTTTTTTTAATACTTACCAAGGTTTTGTAATATCTCCAAGGTTGCTGTGTTTGTGGGAATGCTGTCATTCAGTATTGCTGTCATTGACAAAGTAGACATTGGACTTGACCAGCAGCTCTCTATGCCTGATGTGAGTCTAACATGATCAGTAATTCAAATGTTTCTCCTTGGAGGTGAAAAATATTGTGTGCATGTATGCAGATTTTGATGTGTGTGTTGGTTTTTAAGGACTCCTTTGTGTTGGATTACTTTGGGAACCTGACTGAATACCTGCATACAGGCCCTCCTGTGTACTTTGTGGTTAAGGAAGGGCACGATTACCGCACCACAGAGGGACAGAACAAAGTGTGCGGTGGTGCTGGCTGTAACAACAACTCGCTCATCCAGCAAATCTACACCGCATCACTTATAAGTAACTAGTAAGTCCTTTGCTGTTTGGTTTTGCTCCAAATGTAGCAGCTCACGCCTTATTTTAATTGAGCAGCAGTTGATCAGATGCTGTGCTGCTTGAAAGGTTTTTTTTTTTATAAAGACCCGCCTTGTACTGAATTGAAGTAGAAGTGAAACTGCTGTCCAAGTATTTCGATTTAATTTTTCCCACTCATCGCTCCTCATTTGTATGTGAAAAGCCTCTAGGGGTTTCTTTACACACACTCACTCTTTCTAAAAACCCCAAACCATAATATTCCTGTTTGGTGTGCAATTGACGTCAGCGACGTATGGCGCATTAATGATTACGCTACACAAAAAAAAAGAGAAGCAGGTGTTTCATATCCCCACTTTCATGTTTTTATTCAGCTGTTCTGCTCTTCATTAGGAAGTTTAGCATAAGAAACAAATGTTGCAGGAAATTGGTCATGAATGTCATGTTTTTGTTTTTAATGGATATGATGTCTTGAGTATTTAAGACTCGAGTGTCTTAAACAGTGCTTTAGTTAAATAAAATGGACAATAAGAGCAAACTCATGAGGTCAAATCAAAAGTGCTGATTAGTCCTTATATGGAAGGAAGCTTGAGTCTTGTTTGATTGGAAGATGCAGTGTGTAATTTCTACAGGAGCCCTGGAAGAGAAGATAATTTGATGGTTGCCTGGTGCAGGTAAAGGGTGTGGTTTGACCTTTTTTGAGCAACGTGTACATGATCAGCTGACGTTGGTAAAAAATAAATTTCTGATGTAGGCTTCATCTCATGCTCCTGCACCAAAATGGTATTGAATGGGTGAAATTGAGTTGGGGACTACAGCCAGCCACTAGAGGGCGTGTGTTCTGACTGTAATTGGGTGTAATAACTGAATCTTCAGTGTAGCTAGATGCCAACCCCCCTGACTGATGGTTTAAACCTTGATGATTGATTCCAGTCCTGAGTTTGAACTGTTAAGTAAACACATTGCTTCTCTTTCGTAACAGCTCGAAGATAAGCACCACCCCATCCTCGTGGTTAGATGACTACTTCGACTGGGTGAAGCCACAGTCGTCCTGTTGCCGATACTACAACTCCACTGGAGCCTTTTGCAACGCCTCGGGTAAACAATTAGCCAGACTTGATGCACCCAGGGGCATGGCTCCCAGAAGTCGGTGAGATTGTAGGGTTTGAGACGCTCTGGATTTCGTCAGACATACCCGGTCTATGGTTTTTAGTATTTTACCTTTTTGGTATCGGTTACTTCAGTTATTCTAGAAGTGTGTGGAGGTGCCAACATGACTAAGCCAGAGCCACAGAGTACTGATTCCGCATTAATTGTTGTGTTGAACACTGCTAACCGAAACAATCACATCTAATCCATGTGCCTGTGTAACATGTTCCTGTTATTGTTGGTTAAAAGGTTTACAAAGCGATTTGCACAATCTTTGAGTTTGTTCTCAGCTGAAGAGACGCAAACCTTTTCATTTTGGTCATGATCATGCGGGCCGCCAAATTACTCGGTTCCACTGTAAGAATAAGGAGTAAGTCTTTCACAAAACTTGAAGTTGGCGAACATAATTTAAAAGGAACAGTCCCACCTAATTCCCTTTTTATTTCCACCAAGAATGTTTGCGTCACTGCAGAACCTTTTTTTTTATAAATAAAAAAAAGGGTAGAGTACGGCCGAAGTAACACTAATTTTTCAAGGTAATCTGACTCAAATTTTTTTTTTTTTTTAAAGGGACTCACTAAAATTGCATGTGACGTGCTCCACTGAATGTAGGCGCTTGTCGCAAGTGACGTATGGTGCTTGAGACAAAGCGTGGCTTATCAGTACTTCCGATCTTTCAAGTGAGCAAGTGAAGGTTGAGTAATAAAAATTCAAAGTGCATTTGCTCACTTGAAAGATCCGAAGTCTGGATAAGCTGTGCTTTGTCTCACAAGTGAGCAAGTGCGCTTTGAATTTTTATTACTCAACCTTCACTTGCTCACTTGAAAGATCGGAAGTCTGGATAAGCCGCGCTTTGTCTCACAAGCACCTACATTCATTGGAGTGTATGGCTGGAATTCAGACAGGGAGTGTACTTTTCAGCTTGGCAGAGGATTGCACTCTGTTTTTAGTAGTTTGGTAACCTCAGGCTCTTGGGGTTGGTAAGCTTTGTGGGGGATTTTTATTTTATTTTTTTTGTAGTTTGACTTGTGTTTAAATTTTGGCATGTTGATTAACGTAGTCATTGTTGCATATTTACCAAGCTGGGGGGGGGTGTCTTTGGTATAGTGGTGGATCCTTCCTGTGTGCACTGCAGGCCTTTGACTCCCAGTGGGAAACTAACGCCTAATGGCACTGACTTCATGAGGTTCCTGCCAATGTTCCTGGTCGATAACCCGAACATCAACTGTGGGAAAGGGTGAGTAAAACTTGAGTGAGGCCCCATATAAGTACATGGTTATTAATTTAATTTCTCAGTTAAGTGTTTTTGGAAACGATAACACCATAATCGCAGAAGGGAAATTCAAGTGTGACATACTGTATATTCAAATGCATTTCTCTCAAACTGTCACTGGTTGTTAAATTTAATTTAAACTCGGCTGCTTTCTACCCATAGAGGTCATGCTGCGTACAGTATGGCTGTTGTGCTGAAGGATAACAACACCGATGTGGGAGCCACCCATTTCATGACCTACCACACCATCCTGAAGAGGTCTGCTGACAACATCAACGCCATGAAGGTGGCTCGAGAGCTGGCTGAGAACATCTCGCTCGCCATGGGGCTGGAGAACAAGACAGACGGTGTCTTTCCTTACAGGTAAACAAGGTCGCAATGACCTCATGAGAGAATTTCATCAAACAAGTGTGTTGGACCAGTGATGGATAAAATTCATTAAAGGTGCAATGAGATTACTGCACAAATAGTCTGAATATAATGTATACTTCAGTTTAAAGGTACCGTGTGTAATGTATTTTAAATGATATCATTAGTACAAAACCTTAGTTTGATTTCTTTCTCGTTTAAAGTTGGTATTTCAGTACATTGGAGTGAAATCCCCCAGAGCAGGTCCCCTCTCCAACAACTTCCTCTGCTCTGGGCTTCAAAGAGGGAGGGGCTGGGAATGACATTTCAGTTTGCTGTATCTAGTGACATCTACTGATGGGGTTCAATATTACAGCCAACTTATTTGAGCCATTTTCACACAGTTGCTGAGAACTTATTTGGGAGCACTGACTTCCTGTGTGTGCACACCATCCAAATGTTTTCTGCAGAAATGCTGTTGAGCGGTCTTCCCGGCATTTTTGTTTCTGCTGCAAGTCATAATTTGTGCAAGACAAGAACCTGACATGATGGATAGTGTTGAAGCATTTCACCACATTTTGTGGAGAAATTCAGGGGATTAAGCTAAGAGTGTATTTTTGTGAATTTTGCAGCAATGGTTCTTGCTCTGCCTCGTGGCACCAAGGTCCTGAGTTCCAGTCTTGGGCTCAGTGAAGGCGTTTCTGTGCTTGTATTTAATCGTAACAGAATGAAGACATTCACAATTAGGCTGGTTGGCGATTCCAAATTGTCACTTGGTGATTGTGTGAATGGGTGTATGTGTTCTGGTGAACCCTGCCTTCATCTATTGGTGGAGATGAGCTCTAACCTCTCCAGGACTCTAGTAGGATTAACCGGTTCTGCAAATGAAATGTGGGTTTTTACAAGGCATAATTTCTTGCCATAAAAGGGAAATGTTATACAGTGGTACCTCATCTTACGATAGTCCCAACAAATAAAATCCAGTTCACAACTTTTTTCCAATTTTTTTTTTTTTTTCTCTGTGTACAAAGCATGCCATTCAAACAATGCACGAGCTGCTCTCCCATTGGCTAGGAGGGATGACGCAGCTCCCTCCCATTGGTGATTATGGAGCTACTGTTTCATGTTTTTTCTTGACTCGGGCTTTTAACCTTCCATAAACATTTGTAAGATTATAACTGCTCAGAAGACATGGTCAACACGCGCATGCACACACGCGTGCGAGTGAAGAAACGGGCTCGTGGCATTCGGTTGAGTGAGATCACAAAGGAATATGGCCAAACCCATCTACCATCGGTATGATATTGAAGCAGAAGGAGGTCTTTAAAAATAATCAAAGCATACCTTTTAAGGGTTTAGGGGGTAGTATTGGGGCCTTGGAACGAATAGCACGTTTTACATGTAAAATACGGTTCAATTTAAGAAAAATCCAGGTTGAGAGAGGCTCTGGAACAGATTAATTTCGTAAGGTGAGGTGCCACTGTCGTGGTCTTGTTTTGATGTAGCTTAATTAACTGAAGGGTGTAAAGTATTTTGCAATGCAAGTCATTTTAACAAGAGAAATATGGACTTTAAATTTCCTTTCCTCTCTTCTGCAGTGTGTTCTATGTGTTCTACGAGCAGTACCTCACCATTGTCCATGACACTGCATTGAACCTCATCATGTCCCTGGTGGCCATTTTTGTTGTCAGCACGGTGCTGCTGGGCTTCGAGCTGTGTGCGGCTGCGCTGGTCTCACTCACCATCGCTATGATCTTGGTGAACATGTTTGGAGTCATGTGGCTGTGGGGCATCAGCCTGAATGCTGTGTCGCTCGTTAACCTCGTCATGGTGAATAAGTTGATATTGTTCATGCACACTACAGAAAGGATTATAGCTATAAACTTATTAATGTTGCCAGAAGTGGTGATATATTTGAATATTAATATCACCACCGACCTCTGATACAAATTTCTATTTTTAATCATGCGGTGGGTGAAGTGGGCATGGAGTGGTTTTTGTATGGCTATAAACTCGTATGTATAATTAACTTTGATAACCATTTCCCCCCCCCCCCCCCCCAACTTAAGGGTAAGGGGTGTAGGGACTGCATATATATTATAATAATAATAATAAAATTGTGTGTTTAGAGCTGTGGTATATCGGTGGAATTCTGCAGCCACATTGTTAGGGCGTTCTCCACCAGTACCAAATCCACACGAGTGGAACGAGCAGGAGAGGCTCTGACGCACATGGGTAGCTCTGTGAGTTCCTGTCAATTAAGTTTTATAAGATATACCTCAAGTATAGGTCTTATCTCAATTGCTTAAGAGAAAACGTGTTTTTTTTTTTTTTGTTTGTTTTTTCCCAATCCAGGTGTTCAGTGGTATCACGTTAACAAAATTCGGTGGCATCATCGTTCTGGCTTTCTCCAAATCCCAGATCTTCCAGGTCTTCTACTTCCGCATGTATTTCGCCATAGTGCTGCTCGGAGCGGCTCACGGCCTCATCTTCTTGCCAGTTCTGCTGAGTTATGCAGGTATGGGACTCCCTGTTTATTACGTCAAACTAGGTTTTTTTTTTGTCCCCCTCCCCCCTTTTGGTGGCAAGTAATTTCACCTCACTGCAGACACCAGAGAATATATTTTTAAACAGTACCACAACGAAGCTTTGGGTGAGAGGGGTGTGGCTTGCTCAACCCATGTGTTATTCCTTATATACCCCAGTTATTGGCTGATTTTAATAAATTGCTAAAATTTGCATAGATGTACAGAAACGCCTTTATTAAAACGGTCAGATTTTGTTGCTTTGCAGCATGAAGTGATTACTGTATTCTTTAAATGTTTAGCTGCATTTATTCAACGTAGCAGCAACTCGTAACAGCCGGGTGAAAGTTAAGAGCACTAATTGAGGAATGGGGGTGTTTTATGGTTAAAGGATCACCCGTACTCAAAATACAAAATACGCCCTTCCCAAGGGTGTAGGCTGGGGCGGTGCACGTACACCCCCTACAGCAGGAGTGGCGTTCTGCTGGACAAGAAATTGTCTTCACCATCTTATAAATAAACTTAATGACTTACTGAAGAGAAAGTCTGAGAAATTCAGCATACAGTAAACCGGAAGTTAAGGTGTAATGGGCAGTGCACATGTGCAAGCCCGAGCTGACCAAGTACCTACTTTCACCTACCTCGCATATCATCCGTAAGCAATAAGTTGAACACTGTCAGTGTGAGAATAAAGCGCGGTTAGTACCGCTCCCGGGTCCTGCACGTGTTGGAAAACAAAACATTGATGCACAGAATGAATGGCTAAAATAATCATAAGCCATCGAGCCTGGATCTGCAGCCTAATGCACAGTACTTTTATAAAATGTTTGTGCTGTAAATATTTGTTTGTGCTTTTGAATAGATAACTTTAGCTCAATTTGTAAATGTATTTAGCACGTGTACTTAAATGTTTTTGGTTGAACTATATTTGATTCATTTTCTGAGTAATGGATGAATCGTCTTCTGTTGAAAAACTGCATGTTTTGGTGTGAGATTCCATATTTATATCATAAAATATAGTGCATGCATATGTGGTACTTTGTACCAACCCAGTGACGTCACGCTAACTTTGTGCAGGCGGGCAGTTAGCATTGGCGGCTTTCGGGTTAAGTTGTACAAGCACATAAAACAAAACCGCTGTGTGTGTGCAATGATTTATTTATGGTATAAAATTTAAGCTACCGCCAACTTTAGTCGGTGTTTTATTTCCCCTTTAAGGCTTGGGCCCCGGTCAAGAGATGTGCACCCCCCCCACGGTCAGACCAGCCTATGCCGTAGCTTCCTGAATGCTCCCCACTTTATGGGGTATCTAATCCCCAACTCCACTAGTAATCAATTTTGATTAGTTCAGCATCAAAAACCTACAACTTGCCACTGCTTGGAAGTGTAGAAGAAAGCAGTGAACTGTGGGTGGCAAGGCTGTGTTAAAAGATCAGGCAAGTCCAGAATTGGCTTTAAAATAAATCCAAAGATTCTTCTACTGTATTTGTATCTGGAGCAGTGCTTCTCAATAATTTTGTTCTCCCCCCCCACACGCCAAGAAGAGGAAGATTTTGCGCACCTCCAAATATAGTGCTTGTTTAAAAATGAAGTAATCCTCTGCATGCACTGTATCCTTTTTAAAATAATAAATCCTTATTATGGAATACAAAAATGACGAAATATAGCTCGACTTCCAAGAAGGAATAACGTTATCAATTTTCTAGTCTTTAAACAGTGCATTTATTTGCCTGAATGAAAAGTCCTTATTTAAACTGTAAACATTTTTGACTGATTTGAATCATTTTATACTGAAAAATAAAATAATAAATTCAAATTGATCAGCAATATTCACTTGAGCACAATATAGAAAACACTTTAACCTACAAAACAAAAATGAATAAAACGATTTGTATTGTCAATGATCAAGTCCAGATTAATGGTACAATGAGCACATTTCGCAGTGCACAGCTTTTCAAAGCGGAGTTTAAAGCACGATACTGAACTCGGCTCCTGCTCAATGCTGAACTGGGACCTGGACTTATTTCTCAGCGCTGCAGGTAGGATCAGTTCCTCTGCTGTGGGGTTTTCTGCACCAAGCAGTTTGGTACTCCACCTTATGTGCTGCTAACTGAGCTCGCTGGTTTGCTGGAGTAGAATTCACAAAGCGGGATAGTTGTTGGCAGCACTCGGCACGTTTTCGCTGAGAAACTCACGTGGCTCATCACGTGATCGGGGTGTGATGTCACTAAGTGCATTTATTTGGGTTCATACTGTCCGCTGCCAATGGTTTCAGTCGCAGTAAACACGACGGTCTTTCCTGGTTTCTCACTGCAGCACAGTGAAGCGGTGTTACATCCGCTTCATCATACATCCTCCACTTAGCTTTCGGGAGACTTTCGTGTCTGTCTCCGCCTCTTCTGTCCCTGTTAAAAATTGCCATAGTGGGTTTATTAGCTTCACTTTTACCTCTGGGCACACTCTGAGGAAGCCACTGCCACCTGCTGCTATGGATGTAGAATTGCACTTTATCCTAATACGAAAAAAAGCATGTGCCCCCTGCCCCACTATTTGAGAACCACTAATCTAGAAGCAAAAAAAGTGTTCAAGAAAAGAGGTTGTACTACGAGGGACCCCTGAAGGGGGAAGCCTGTCAGGAAATGTTTTTGTCTTGAATCTTTGAAAGGCTTCAGATGAATTTAGTGCAAGTGTGTTTTTATGTACACGGCTACATGACTGGATTGGATCAGTTTCACATGTTTACATACATGGCATTGGGACATAGCCCCCCCTCCTCCCCTCCCCCCAGAACTTGTGGTAGAACTACTTGGACAGACACACGAATATGTTCAGATGTCTAATGTTGTCTTCACAGGGCCATCGGTTAATAAAGCCAAGGCTATGACGGCACGCAGCAGGTTCGCCGGAACGGAGCGGGAACACTTATTGACCAAATGAGAGCACAGAGGGGGACACTGTCAATCCACATGGGACTGCTGGGTACAGGAGCTTCTAACACTTAACATGCGCACAAACTCGTTCACCTCGAATAAGGGACTGAATCTCAGGAAACGAAGAACTCTCGACTGGTGACGCAGGAGGAATGACTGAACTTTATTTTCTAACAGACGTAGACTAGATGCCATGTTTTGCAGGACATGATGCAACTGAAATGTCTCATCACCCCATTTGTTTATTTATTTATTTCACATCAACGTTTAGGGGTTTTCTTGTGCACTCGTAGTGTTTCAGAAGAATTTTGGTAACAGAAGGTTTTTTTTTTTTTTTTTTTAAGGTCCCACCATTGTCAGCTTGAGCACCATGGCTTGATTTGATTCATGACTGTATCATCCCCCAATCATTGCGGTTGCTCATTACTGAAGCATCAGTGTTTAAATACGACACATATATAAAGCTGACATGATTTCACTGGATGACATCCGATCAGGATTTGAAGTTGTTATAGAAGTGAAGTGCTGCGTCCTTTAAAGAGCAGCGTATTTTTATACCTCGATGTTGGGAGTCTTCTCCATACTTGTGAATATAAACTTGTTTGTGAGATCTAAGTGTAGGACACTGGAACAGGAAACCAAAAGCTCCATCATTATGCACGTTCTACTCCATCAACAGTCTATTCTGGTTGTGGGGAATTATTTTTGCTTGTGTAGCGGGTTGGCTTTTTTTTTCTCTCTCCTCCCCTCCCTGTTGGTTTACGCATGATTTTTAATATTCAGCCTTCTGTGTGTATGTCATGCCCTAATGTAGGCACAAGACTGACATGAGTAACGTGAACTCTTCATGAAAGGAATGTTCAAGTGTGCGTTCCATGATGGATAACACTTTCATATTTTGTATAACTTTCTTTTTTGCAATTAAAAAAATGTGCTACTAAGTCCTCGTTCTTGGATTTGATTTTCATCTCATGACTTTAAAGCAATAAACACTTCTACAAGTCCTATGTACCTGAGGTGCTGCACTTGGGCCTGGTTACCGGCATATACAATGAGGGCGAGTGGAAGAACATTGGATTATATGTACAGTGTGTCCATATTCACTGGGTCGTGATAATCAAGAACTGTCTGATCATCAAATACTCGCCAATAGCGGGAGGCCTGTTCCTCATAGCAGGACGATCAAGTGGCGATTTGTGACCAACCACAATGCACGAGAGCGGGTCCTGGTGTCTATAAATTAAACACCCTGCAAGTATGCCAGAATATTAAGTGTTCAAATTGACAGCAGTGTGTTTGGGGGGTGGGGAATTTTTTTTTTTTTTTTTTTTTTTAATAATGGGTTTTAGTTCTATAAACAAGTGCATTGGGAACATTCTATTCCAAATCAAAACATATCAACAAAATATCATTTTATTTTTTAACTGTGCTTTGTTCTTTACAAACTCGCTGTATAAACTGAAATGGTTTCTGGTTTTGCCTTTTTGAATCTCTGAATTAATATATATTTGTATGAACACGGTTTCTGAGAACTGCTGCACATCTGGGTCCATGGAGTCGACCAACTTCTGGCACCTGTGAGAAGGTTTTCCAGCCCAGGATGATTGGACCACATTCCACAGATCTTCTGTATTTCTTGGTTTTGCCTCAAAGGCTGTTTTTTTTTTTTTTTTTTTTTTTTTTTCCCTCTTCTCTCTCTTGTCTCTTTCCACCCCCACAAGTTTTCTATTGGATTAAGGTCCAGGAATCAGGCCGCCGCTCCGTAACCTCAATCTTGATGTTCTGGAACGGAGAAGTCCGTTTTTCTGGTGTTTGGGGTTGTGTTGGAACCCATTTGAGGGGCATTTCCTCTTCAAGTATGGATTCAAACATATCCCTGAGATGCAATAAATAGACCCAACACTGTAGTATGAGGGGAGAAATCCCAATATCATGATGCTTGCGCCACCAGGCTTCACCGTCCATAGTGTACAGTGGCTTGAATTCAGTGTTTGGGGTCGTCTGGGGGGCCACTAGCCCCGAAAAGAACAGTCTTGTTTTCATCAGTCCACAAAATGTGCCATTTCTCTGGAGGCCGATAAGGACAATAATTGATACCTGTTTTCCAAAGAATGAATGACGTCACTAATTGAACACGCCCCTTTCAATTAGTGATTCAATTACACAGAATCAACAGCAGCATGTCATGACTGTTGGATCTTTTGGATTCTGTTGCTCTACCATACCCGCCAGGCAGTTATTTTCCATATTGAATGATTGATGGCTGTTTTGCAGGTAGTAAAATTAATCCACTCATCCATTTTCTGAACCACTTGATCATACTAAGGCTCCAGTCTCCCCTACAACCCATTCAAATAACCCTGGGTGAAGGAAAAGGTTCAAGCTTCGATTTTCAGTGGCCCCTCCCTTTTTTTTTTTTTTTTTTTTTTTAATTTCCTTGTGTTCTGATGAACCACTAGAGGGTGCTGGTGTAGTGTATATAGACAATAACTGCATGTACTGACACCCCACACACATTGTTCTCTGGTTTCCACTGACCCAGTTTGTGTAACCTAATTTCTTTTGTCCACCTTTTTATTTGTGGATTTTTTGTTCATTCTAAAAAAAAACAAAAAAAAAACCCTTAAATCCATTTGTTTTCCCTTCCCCTGAACCATAACCAGTGGGTTTTTATTTTGTTTGTGTGCACGTATATATTGTGTGTATACAGTACAGTCCATGTGCAAAAAGTTTCTGCCCCCTCACCAATTTGACTTTTTTTTTTTTTTTGCATGTTTGTCACGGTCATCCATTTCAGATCAGCAAACCTAAATATCATAAAAGAAAACTGCATTTTGTATTTTATCAGTGCCAATTGTATTTATTAAAGGAAAAAACATCTGAACCGACAAGGACCCGTGTGAATAAGTAATTGCCCCCTAAACCTAATAGCTGGTTGAACCACCTTTAGAAGCAATAACTGCAGTCAAGCGTTTGTGATAAGAGGTGACGAGTCTTTCACATGGCTGTGATGGGATTTTGGCCCACACTTCTCTGCAGAATTGTTTAAGAGCCACCAGATTGGATGGTTTTTGGGCATGAACAGCCTTTTTAATGTCATGCCACAGCATCTCAATAGGGTTCAGGGTGGGACTTTGAGGGTTTTGGAGTGGCCTAGTCATTTTGTTCTTTTTTTTTAGCCATTCAAGAAGTGGACTTACTGGTGAGCTTCGGATCATTGTCTTTCTGCAGAACCCAGGTGCACTTTAGCTTGAGGTCTTGAACTGATGGGTGAATATTCTTCACCAGGATTTCTTGGTCGTGACCAGAATTCATGGTTCCATCAATCGTGACGAGTCGCCCAGGTCCTGAAGCAGCAAAGCAGGCCCAGATCCTCACACTTCCACCACCATGTTTCACTGTTGGCACAATGTTCTGTTTATCAAATGCAGTGTTGCTTTTGCACCAGATCTAACGGGATGCATTTCTCCCAGAAAGTTCAACTTTAGTTTCATCAGTGCAGAGGACATTATCCCAAAATCTTTGGGGATGATCAAGATGATTCTTGTCAAAAGTGAGTCGTGACTTGATATTCTTTTTTTGTCAATAGTGGCTTTCCATGGGTGCCATTTTTTCCTCGTTTCTGATGGTGCAGTCATGAACATTGACATTAACCGAGGCAAGTGAGGCTTGTAGTTGTTTAGAAGTGGTTTTTGGATCTTTTGTGACTTCTCCGGTTAGTCTGCGCCGTACTCTTGGAGTAATTTTGGTAGGTTGGCCACTCCTGGGAAGGGTCACCACAATGCCGTGCCTTCTCCATTTATGGATAACAGCTCTGACAGTGGTCTGCTGGAGTCCCAAAAATTTACCAATGACTTTGTATCCTTTCCCAGACTGAGGCATCTCTATAATCATCTTTCTTGTTTGCTCTTGAAGCTCACTGGATTGCAGCATGATGAGTGTTCAGTATGGCCTACCTCACCTTGTCAGACAGGTTTTATGTTAGTGATCTCCTGATTGGAAATGTCTGGCAACAATCAGGCCTGGGTGTGGTCATGAAATTGAACTCAGTTTTCCCCAATAATAGGATTAATCACAATTACCTCACCTTTTAACAAGGGGCAATTACTTTTTCACAGAAGTTCATGTAGGTTGGGATAGGGTTTTTCTCTTAACAAATAAAATCACGACAGGAAAACTGCATTTTTTTTCAAGACTTGGGTTATCTTTGTGTAATGTTGAAATTTGTTTGATGATCTGAAAAATTAAGTGTGACAAAGGTGCAAAAAAGTAAAAAAAAAAAACTAAACTTTTTGCACACCATGTACATACATATATATGTATGCGTGTGTGTGTATGTACCTAGTCCTTCTCAAAAAATTAGCATATTGTGATAAAGTTCATTATTTTCTGTAATGTACTGATAAACATTAAACTTTCATGTATTTTAGATTCATTGCACACCAACTGAAATATTTCAGGTCTTGTATTGTTGTAATACTGATGATTTTGGCATACAGCTCATGAAAACCCAAAATTCCTATCTCAAAAAATTAGCAGATTACATCCGACCAATTAAAAAAAAAAATGGTTTTAATACAAAAAAAGTCAACCTTCAAATAATTATGTTCAGTTCTGCACTCAATACTTGGTCGGGAATCCTTTTGCAGAAATGACTGCTTCAATGCGGCGTGGCATGGAGCCAATCAGCCTGTGGCACTGCTGAGGTGTTACGGAGGCCCAGGATGCTTCGATAGCGGCCTTAAGCTCATCCACAGTGTTGGGCCTGGTGTCTCTCAACTTTCTCTTCACAATATCCCACAGATTCTCTATGGGCTTCAGATCAGGAGAGTTGGCAGGCCAATTGAGCACAGTAATACCATGGTCAGTAAACCATTTAGCAGTGGTTTTGGCACTGTGAGCAGGTGCCAGGTCGTGCTGAAAAATGAAAATCTTCATCTCCATAAAGCTTTTCAGCAGATGGAAGCATGAAGTGCTCCAAAATCTCCTGATAGCGAGCTGCATTGACCCTGCCCTTGATAAAACACAGTGGACCAACACCAGCAGCTGACATGGCACCCCAGACCATCACTGACTGTGGGTACTTGACACTGGACTTCAGGCATTTTGGCATTTCCTTCGCCCCAGTCTTCCTCCAGACTCTGGCACCTTGATTTCCGAATGACGTGCAAAATTTGCTTTCATCCGAAAAAAGTATTTTGGACCACTGAGCAACAGTCCAGTGCTGCTTCTCTGTAGCCCAGGTCAGGCGCTTCTGCCGCTGTTTCTGGTTCAAAAGTGGCTTGACCTGGGGAATGCGGCGCCTGTAGCCCAGTCCACTGCTTCCACAGGTCTGGAATCGGCCCTTCTCCACAATCTTCCTCAGGGTCCGGTCACCTCTTCTGGTTGTGCGGCGTTTTCTGCCACACTTTTTCCTTCCCACAAACGTCCCACTGAGGTGGCTTGATAGAGCACTCTGGGAACAGCCTATTCGCTCAGAGATTTCTTTCTGTGTCTTACCCTCTTGCTTGAGGGTGTCAATGATGATGTTCTGGACAGCAGTCAGGTCGGCAGTCTTACCCATGATTGCGGTTTTGAGTAATGAACCAGGCTGGGAGTTTTTAAAAGCCTCAGGAATCTTTTGCAGGTGTTTAGAGTTAATTGGTTGATTCAGATGATTAGGTTAATAGCACGTTTAGACTACCTGAACATGATATGCTCATTTTTTGAGATAGGAATTTTGGGTTTTCATGAGCCGTCTGCCAAAATCATCAGCATTAAAACAATAAAAGACCTGAAATATTTCAGTTGGTGTGCAATGAATCTAAAATATATGAAAGTTTAATTTTTATCAGTACATTACAGAAAATAATGGACTTTATCACAATATGCTAATTTTTTGAGAAGGAAACATACGTATATATATATATGTGTGTGTGTGTATGTATGTATATGTACACAGTCGGCCCCTACTTACAAAGACCCCTGTGTATGAAATCCCCGGGTTACGAAGATAATTTTCCTGAGTTTCCGTCGCCGGTATACGAAACAAACCCCTCTTACGAAAAGAAATTCAAACGTGCCAATCAAAATTTCAGACAATGCGCGAGTTGCTCTCTCATTGCCTGTCTCTCAACATCCCGCCTCGCTGGCCTCCCGGATAGAGACAGAAGGAAGCTTAAGTCCTTAGTTTTTAGTTTAGATTTTAAGTTGTTTAATTCAGTAAATGTTTCATAAATGTGGGCGCATTTGAGCCCATTTGAGTTTGTCAAACAGGGAATGTGCTTTGAATTCCAGGTCTTGTGGGTGTGGCCCACAGCGTGTGCAAGAGAGAGAGCGAGACAGGGGTGTGTGTGTGTGTGTGTGTGTGTGTGTTAATAAAAAAGGTAATAAAATGTTAGAATGTTTAAATGGTTTAATAAATGATTTTCTTTTACTTGTAACACATATTTCATACAAAATTGGTGTACTTTTATCATTTTTAAAGGGTTTATCCAGTCCAAAGACTGGAGCTTTGGAATGAATTAGGCATTTAACATGTAAGATGCCACCCCTACTTACAAAATCCCCGTAATACGAAAAGGGCTCTGGAACGGATTAATTTCGTAGGTAGAGAGCCGTCTGTGTGTGTGTGTGTGTGTGTGTGTGTGTGTGTGTATGTATGTATGTATGTGTGTGGGGCAGTGGTGGTCTAGGGCGCTGGATCGTTGATCCAAAGGTTGGGGGTTCGAGTCCCACTCTCCACAAGGTTGTCACTGTCCCCCCCCCAGTGCAGCTAACTGGATTATCAAATCTCTGGAGACATATCAAATATGTCTCTCACTGTCTATGGTGAGAGACATGTAAAAGAACCATTGCTAACTTTCGTAAAGAGTAGCTGCAAAGTCGTCAGTGTGTTTCTGTCCCTTGCTAAAAGGGTTGTGACAGGAAGGGCATCCGACGTAAAAAAAAAAAAACCTCTGCCAAATCAAACGTGCGAATCAGATGATTCGCTGTGGCGACTCCCGAGTAAAAAGGGAAAAAGCTGAAAGGAAGACAGACGGATATATGTGTGTATGTATGTATGTGTGGGGCAGTGGTGGTCTAGTGGTATAGGGCGCTGGATCGCTGATCCAAAGGTTGGGAGTTTGAGTCCCACTCTCCACAAGGTTGTCACTGTGCCCCCCCCCCCCCCCATATATATATATATATATATATATATGATTTTCTGAGTAGATCCTTCCGTAGGAGAGTGCTCAATACTTTTTGGCAGATCTGTAGTGATAAATGGAGTTTCAATAGAAAGTCTTTGTCCTGTCCTTTTGTTTTATATATATATATATATATATATATATATATATATATATATATATGTGTATGTATGTATCTATATATATATATATATATGTAGAGGATTTTCTGAGTAGATCCTTCCGTAGGAGAGTGCTCAATACTTTTTGGTAGAGCAAATAACAAAAATAAAAGGACAGGACAAAGACTTTCTATTGAAACTCCATTTATCACTACAGATCTGTTTCGAGGGGTGGTGAAACCATCCTCTCTCTTCAGGTGATTATAGAAGAATGATTACAAAGTGCTGGGGGAGGTACTATGTCGATGAACATGGCGTCCTCTAGATGGGGTGGTGTTCATTATGTATTCGGGGGCGGGTTCTTTTAAATATCGATACATGCATATATGTGCATACATTAGTTTTTCTCATGCCCGTGGACTCATATAAATGGAGTTTCAATAGAAAGTCTTTGTCCTGTCCTTTTATTTTTGTTATATATATATGTATGTGTATATGTATGTATATCTCTCTCTCTCTCTCTCTCTATATATATATATATATATATATATATATATATATATATATATAAATAAATAAATAAATAAAATGTGTGTGTATGTTTGTGTATGTGTATATATAATGTTTAGCATTTGTGGTTCAGGTTATTCCAGCTGTCATGTTATAATTTAATATATTTGATGCCTCAGAGTGGACAGGAAATCGAGTGTGGCCTTCCTGTACTGGCAGAAGGGGAAATACTTCACTTCTCTTTTTATTATGTGAGCTGGCCTTTTTATTTTATTTATCAGCGTATATCAGCAGATCTGTTAATGCCATTCGACAGCCGTTTGCGTTGGAATTTCACAATAAAACGTCGAACCCTTGACGGAAGCGAGAAACCCAGATTAATGACCGAAGCTGTGTCTATCACAGCACTCAGCCTGTTTGCTTACAAGTAATTAAAGCCGCGTCTGTTTGTTTGTGGTGTTGAATAGCGGCGCAGATGGTGCGCTCATTTTACGCATTTTACGCCGATATTCATATGAAGATGGTGATGGAGCACCGAATCTGAAACTGTCAGCATTGTTCTTTCTCTCTTCCCCTCGTTCATCCTCTCCAGTTCTCAGCCCCTCATCCCTCTCTCATCTTCCTTCAGCCTATTTCTCCACTTCCTCCTGTCTGCTCTCATTCTCTTACCTCACTTCCTCTCACTTTTTTCATCCCCCCCCCTCCCTCTTTTTTTTTCGCGCTCTCTACGTCTACATCCGATCACGAGGAATGGACGTCGATCCCTGAAGCTTGAATGATGCTCACACAGGGATCATCATGGCTGTGATCACAATGATTTACCGTCTGGTCCGCCAGGCCACATACGGACTCACTCAATTAACCTACTGTACATGTTTTTGGACTGTGGGTGGAAACCGGACCACCCCGAGGTAACCCATGCAAGCACGGGAAGAACATGTAAACTCCACACAGAAACACCCAGGCCTGGAATCGAACCCAGGCCTTCTTGCTGTGAGGCAGACGTGCTAACCACTACGCCACCATGCCGCCGCCTTTTCCCTACGAACCTCGCAAATGTATCATGGGGTCTTGCAGTGTCCCCCACACACACACAACTTCCTTTCTTTCTTTTTCTGAACCGCGGTTCCCATCTCGGCCTCCCTCCTACCATGGCGAGGGCAGAGTACATCCTGGATAGATCGCCATGTCACCTCAGGGCAGAAATGCGCTGACGGCTATGCAGCTGCTCTTGATGAACGTCAGCAATGGTTCCTTTACATGAACCTCTCACCACAGACGGTGAGCGACATGGCCGGCCTTTGATAACCCAGTTAGTGCACTGGGGGGGACAGCAGTGACAACCCATTGATATTGGGGCTTGAACCCCCAGCACCTTTACCACCAGGCCGCCACTTTTTATTGATGTCAACTTTTCTAACATGTTTTTCTGTCTCTCCTGATGTTTCCGTGCAGGTTGACGTCCCCTTGATTACACTCGCCGTGTTTGTGCATGACCTTAACCAGAGTCCTTCAGTGTCCTTGTTGTCTTTTTTTTTTTTTTTTTTTTGGTCTTTTTCCATCACAGCTCCAGTTAAGGAGGTCGTTTGACAGTACGGCCCAGGCAGAAGGCATTACGTGTCCATCTCGGGTGTAGAAGAGCAGGGATCAGCTTCCCTCAGCCGTCTGTTCGTCCTTCTGTTTTCCATTCACGAGGCGCTTAACCATGCAGTGAGTCACCTGGTTCCTCAGTAAATCCTCAGAACTGCATTCATTCAGAACAGCTTCGTCGTTTACAAACAGGCCCACCGCCACCGCTGCGCAGAGGGGAAACTGAGTCACCATGGACGGGAAGGAGGTAAAACGCTACCTCAGCCAAAATCCCAGCTAGCGCGGTGCCAAACCCCACATGTTTGCCTACAATGAGGCTCACTGATGTAACCGCGACTCAGGAAAGACCTTCAATAGAGCCTGATTATGGTGAGCTGAAGAGGGAATTAGTGACTCAATGGCGGTGGCTAAGTCAGCGCCGTGGCCATGTGTGTTTGGATTTTTTTCCAATGTATGAGAGAAGAGCAATCGGGTCGTATTTATCTCGACCCGGTATGAAAACCGTCCTCGTGATTGCATCAGAGCTTGTGGCAGAGCTGGCACACCTGCGATAGCATTAAGAGTCGGATTTTTGATACCCAGAATTCCTGCATAACGTAGCTGTTGGAGCCGGTTCTGACTGCTTTCTGCCTGTAAACATTTCTCAGCCAGACGGTCAGCGGTTCAGATCTCAACAATTATTAACCAGAGTGCTCATTACAATGTCACTTGAAGTTGAAATGACTCGGCGTGGAGGTTGAAGTGCGGCGTTCAAATAGTGAACCTTTTTAGCCCTTGCCATACCCCCTCCCCTCCTTCTCCACACCCCCTCCCCTCCTTCTCCACACCCCCTCCCCCTTCTCCACACCCCCTCCCCTCTTCTCCATACCCCCTCCCCTTCTCCACACCCCCTCCCCTTCTCCATACCCCCTCTCCTCCTTCTCCACACCCCTCCCGCTTCTCCATACCTCCCTCCCCTTCTCCATACCTCCCCTCCTCTTCGCCACACCCCTCCCCTTCTCCACACCTCCCCCCTTCTCCATACCCCCTCCCCCCTTCTCCATACCCCCTCCCCTCTCCTTCTCCATACCCCCCTACCCTCCTCCATACCCCTACCCTCCTTCTCCATACCTCCCCTCCTCTTCGCCACACCTCCCCCTTCTCCACACCCTCCCCCCTTCTCCATACCCCTTCTTCACACCCTCCCCGCTTCTCCACACCCCTCCCCTTCTCCACACCCCTCCCTCCTTCTCCACACCTCCTCCCCTTCTCCTCTTCTCCATACCCCCTCCCCGCTTCTCCACACCTCCCCTCCCTCTTCTCCATACCCCCTCCCCGCTTCTCCACACCTCCCCTCCCTCTTCTCCATACCCCCTCCCCGCTTCTCCACACCCCCTCCCTCCTTCTCCACACCCTCTCCCCTTCTCCACACCCCCTCCCCGCTTCTCCACACCCCCTCCCCGCTTCTCCACACCCCCTCCCCTTCTCCATACCCCCCTCCCTCCTTCTCCATACCCCCCTCCCCTTCTCCATAAGGTGTGTTATGAGGTAAAGTGAAACTAGCACACAGGATGTTGCTCAAAATTGCCTTAGGAAGCCACGTGAGGAACAAAACGGGACCAGACATGATTTTACAAAAATGTGATCAGGGTTTGGGTGCTCGGAAGCAGAGTTACTGTTCTCAGCTTTAAATTTAATTATTTCCCCAAAAATATCAAACTGCTTCATGCTACTCGTGCTCTGAGGTGGCTGGAGCATATCTTGGCCAACACTAGGAAAAGGCAGAGTAAGCCTCACACACACACACACACACACACACACACACTCACGCACACACACTCGCGCACACACACTCGTGCACGCACACACACACTCGCGCACGCACACACACACTCGCGCACCTTGGGGAATTTTGAACAGCCAATTAGCCTTGTGTGCAGGTATTGGGACTGGGGGAGGAAACCCATGCAAGTGAAGGGAGGGCATTTGAACTCCACACAGAAATGCCCCCCACTGAGTCGGTGGCATAGTGGTTAGGGTGCTGGACTCATGATCGGAAGGTTGTGTGTTCAAATCCCAGTTAGACCCCCCACTGTGCTAAGACCCCTGGGCAAGGTCTCACCTACAAGTGTGCCTCTGTTCACCCAGCAGTATAAATGGGTACCAGTAAAAATATACTGGGAAGGTAACCTGCGATGGACCAGCGTCCCAGCCAGGAGGAGTTGAACTCCTAATCACTTCTTCTTCTTTTCCTTTCGGCTGTTCCCTTCAGGGGTCACCACAGCGAATCATCTGCCTCCATCTCACCCTATCCTCTCCATCTTCTTCTCTTACAAAAACTACCTTCATGTCCTCCTTCACCACATCCATAAATTTTCTCTTTGGTCTTCCTCTGGGCCTTCTGCCTGGTAGTTCCAACCTCAGCATCCTACTACCAATATACTCACTATCCCTCCTCTGTACATGTCCAAACCATCTCAATCTAGCCTCTCTGACTTTGTCTCCAAAACCTCTTACATGTGCTGTCCCTCTGATGTACTCATTCCTGATCCTATCCATCCTCGTTACTCCCAAAGAGAACCTCAACATTTTCATCTCTGCTACCTCCAGCTCTGCCTCCTCCCAGGGCCACTGTTTCTAAACCATACAACATCGCTGGCCTCACCACCGTCTTGTACACTTTACACGCTACGGAAACCAGGGATAAGCACCGGCCTGATGAGCCACTATGACTCAGGTGTAAAAAGCCAAAGTGGGGAAAAGGAGCCGGCAACTCTGGACCTGCTTACAGTGAGACAGACCTGCTTACCACGGCACCATCAGGGTGGTTCCCATGAGGTAATCACGCTAATCATGATGCTCCCATAATAGCATTGTCTTCATTTGCTAGTCATATGATTACAATATTTTATTAGCGTTACGTGTGACTTTTTTTTCCATTAAGTACAAAAATGTGAATTAAAAAAAATCGCGTATGCCGTGAATTTTAGGTGTTCATTACAAAATTGGAGGATTTTGTGAAAATTGCAAAAAAAAAAAAAAAAAATCCTAACTAATATTGATCTTTAATCTTCAAAAACACAGACCAGGCAATAACACGGCTTCCACCTGTGCGAGGGACCGCCACAATGACCGAATTTCCATGGATGCCGCCATGTTTTTGGTTAAAAAAAAAAAAAAAGTACGGTCGCACAGAATGCACGAGGCATTGGCTGAACTGAAACTATTGTGCCATAGACAACGACGCACTGACACTGGAGATCCATGAACATTAAAGATCTATAAATCTTTACAATGACTGTTCTGCTGCATCATAGTACGGCGGTTCCCTCAGAAAAGCACGCTCCGCCCCCTTCTGCGTACAAGATCTCAAAAAGGTGCATGATTGGCGAGTATTGCTGTGATTGTAACTGTGATACAGAAAATGAGCACCGACCCCTCCCCATTCCATTACTCTGCAGTCGTCGTCACCGAAACCGTCAGATGAATGGAATGGGTTTTGAATTTGGCTTAAAACAGGTTTAAAAAAAAAATAAAAAAAAGTTACTCGCGATGTGGTTTTTTTCCGCTCCCCTCCCCCCATCATGCATCTGTCCTGATTCTGTCCCTTCATGTCATTAGTGTAATGGCTAATATTTTGAAGCTTGCCTCAGATAGAGTTGTAAGTTGACTTCTAGCGTGTACAGGAAGCCTTGGCGGTCTCGCAGTGGCGACGCTTTCTCGACTCACGGTTCTCAAAAGATGAAGATAAGTGGTGCAGAATTTGATATTTTGAAGCCGGACAGTATTTCCAGTGCAACAAGCACCGCACACGACTGTGGTTAGGTTTGGTATTTTTAACAACGCGACTGGCAGTCCGGTTCCTTCTGCAGTTCGACCCGGATACCACAATCGGTTTCCTTCAGCGGCCTCACCTCCGTTTCTTCAGTAGAACAACTTCTGAGAGCAGGAGTCACCCGTTCTGTCCATTAATTGTATAATTTACATCATGTATGATGAAGTCTTCAGAGTACTTCGGAATCAATAACGACGTCGCAGTACTGGGTCACCAGGGCACGGACTATTTTCAGCAGTGACACGGACAGCAGCAGGAGAAAATTTCGTTCACGTTTCTTATCGATTCGAATGATTTATGAACAGAAAGTGAGGTCTGTATAGAGAAACCTTGGCTTCATTCATCTATTTACCGGATTGATTTTAATCCTATTAGAGTCACGGGGAGCCTGGCGCCTATCTCAGCGGACTCTGGAATGAACAGCTCACCGTACCATCACAGGGCAAAAAAACAACAACAAACAAACAAAAAAAAAACTTTACACGTTCTCCCCGTGCATGCAAACTTCACACAGGAATGTTGGGACTCGAACCCAGGACGTCCTCGCTGTGCGATGGATGTGCTATCGACTCTGGCACCTCGTTTTAAACCTGATGTAGGAATTTTATAGGAAGTCAGTGGTGGAGAAATCGGCCAATCACAATGTAGCACAAAGATCAGGAATCTTCTCCTTTACTGGCGCACTGAAAAATAAAATGTTTGCGGATTAACCACAGAAATAAAGTCACCACGACTGATTTTTCTTAAATTTTTTTATTTATTTAAGAAGCAAAGCAGCATATTTACACGAGTCCTCAGCTGATTATGGAAAGAACAGAATTAAGTGTTCAAACATTTTGCTTCATGTTGGGAATCTGCTACCATTTCATGTACCGTATTTCCTGGAATACAAGATGCTCTGAATTGTCTGCTTAGAAAAAAAAAAAAAAAAAAATCCATGGTTGTAGAAAACGTGTAAACTGTAGTCGAGTTTAATTTTAGTCCCGATCGGGCTGTAGTTCAGCGCGCTGCGATTTCCTGAGGTGAAAAACTAGGGTTCGGTACAAACGTCGCCTAAAATACCAACTGATGAACGGCAGTATGTTACTCGAGTCTGACTTAACATCAGCCAATAGTGGTTTAAAAAACTCTTGGTAACCCATGGAGACCGGGTCGATCCCACGCCTTTCAGTTCTCCTTGTTGAATTTTTAAAAACACGCCTGGAGAAACGGCTTCAGAGACTTGAATCGTGGTGGAATAGGATTTTTTTCCCCCACATCATAGTGACAGCAGTATTGTAGCCGTTTTGTTTTTCTCAGTTAAGCGAATATCACGTTTCCCATTATCACGAACTGAAAAAAATACGCATATTTAATTTAAAATTATAAAATGTACATTAATTCTCCCGATAAAAACAAAGTGTCTTATAGTCCAGAAGATATGGTAACTGATTTATGATTAAACAAACAAAAAGTAATTACGTTTTGATTGCATTTAAAAACAACAACAACAAAAAAAAAACAATCTTTCGATTTCCCAGGCCAAGGCAAGTTAGCTATCAAAATTGGACCATCTGTGAATACTGCGTAGGTCTCGGATACAGACAGCGGTGTAGTCGCACAGAAAACACACACGACTTCCTGCTGACTCCGTCTTGAGTGTAGGTGTTTTTTTTTTTTTTTTTGCAGTATGACCTTTTCATATACGACTTCCCTCCTCCAGCGTAGCACTAGAAACGTGCCGAGAGTCCACTCTAACATAGAGCACAGGGACCGTAACCGCAACGGCAGCTCACCACACCACCACATTTAAAAAAAAAAAAAAAAAAAAGCAAACCAAACCCAAAGCCAGAGAAAAAGAACAGATCAGGTGTCAACGCTCAACGTGTATGAAACCTCAAACCCTCAACAAAACACGTCCGCTGCTCAATGCTCAGAAATGAAGTGGTGCTTAGAAGGAATCTTGGCAATAAGTGTGGCGATGAAATGACCGTCACCTCTACCGTTCCTGAAACCTAAAAAAAGTGCACTTCTTATAAAAATGTTCGAGGCCCTTCAGAGAAACAGTCATTGGTGCGAGAAGTTCTGTCCACTGAGAGGATGAGTTTAAGGCTACAGACAATGAAACATGGACCAGCTTCCCTTTACAATTCAACCAAGACCTGAACGTGGTGAAAAATGGAAGGACCGGGAGGTGAAGAATGAAAGGAGGGGTGACGGAATTAAGGAGGGATGGAACACAATGAAAAGGAGAAAGGGGGTAAAGAATATTGGAAGGAAAAAAGATGGGATAGGAAAAGCATTAAAAAAAAAAAAAAAAAAAAAAAAAAAAGAAAGAGATTCTTGATGAACAGGAACTTTTTCCAATCCACGGTGACTGCGGAATCCTGAACACCAACCGTCATCTTTCAGTTTATAAAACCAGAGCAGGTGATCAAACTTCAGAAACTTTGGCTAAAATGTGTTTTTCACTCTTAAAGAGATGGTCAGATGCATAGAGCTCAGGGGGTGTGGTCAGATTGGGGGTGGGGTGTAGGACTAGGATTAGGGTCTCTCCAGGTGAACAGCTGCTGCTAGGAGTTCTGCAGGAGGCGTCTGTAGTGTGGCATGACCTCATGCTCCGGCAGGTGAAGGTTGAATTCCAGCGCCACCAGCACGGGGAACTCGAAGGCGATCAGCTCGCGCCGGTTCACCCGAAACCTCTCCTCTAGTTTCTGTTGAGCAAAAATACCACAGGTTATATATTAAACAGCAGCATCCGAGAGCCGAACGCTACACCGGGGTTTCATCAAAGTTGAATGCGGCGGTCAAGATTTAACCCGCGTCCGTAAGACGTCCTTTTTGAGATTAAGAGATGTTAATGTTTATGGAAGTGGACATGTGAGGTGTCCAGGGTCGAAGGGGACCGGAGCATCTCGGAATTTAGACATGATCTCAAATTCCAAGGGGATGAGAACTGAGGAGAAAACGTGGCATAAATCTTCAACACGAGTCATCAGAGAACACGACCGACTCTAAAGGTTAATCCCGGATCAGTTATAAATCAGAAGTGGTTTAAGGCGCACTGTAACGTATATTACAGAACCTGATACCTGAGTCCCAGGGAAGAAAAACGTCCAGGCCGCGGGGTGTTTGTAACTCTGCGACACCCTCTTGCACATTCGTCTAGATAACAGTCATACAGCGGCACAAACTGCACGCACCATTAACCGCTGGCAAGTGACGTTCTTCCTGCCGATTGATACCCTCATCTTATCTAATCTACTCTTTAAACCATGAAGCTGCTGAAACCGCTCTCGAGCAACGGGACTGTAACCCAGATGGCCGTACATGACGGCGAGCACCACCAAACTCCTTGGGGTTGAAATCTGAGCGCACTTACGTCAATTAGAAGCTTGACCTCGTGCTTCTTCAGATCCCCGCCGATCTTGGCTGCCAGCAGGACGCAGGCTCCGGCGCAGAGTTTGCGGTTCTGCTTGTTGAGTTTGCCCTGCAGCACCAGCTTCTCGAAGTACACGAAGGCCATGGCGATGGTGGGCTCCTCGAAACCGCACACGTCCTGGGCCAGCTTCCGGATCTCTCGCTTCAAGCTGCAGCACATGAGCAGATTTCATCAGCCTCCCACACAGACTTGTGATGTGTACATCGGGACCCAGACCGAGAGCAGGTCGGCTTTACCTTCTGATCTTGCTGAGCGTCAAGCGAATGTGAGGGAACTTCTCCTTAAAAGTCTCGTTCATGTCCTTTTTCAGGTCCGAGGGCTTGACATACTCGATCACTGTGGTCTGCATCGGAAGCATAAAGACAATCAGTGGCACACTAGCATAGACTCAACGACGGAATATATAGAAATTAAAAAGTACACAGGGGTCTTGCCCCTCCCACCGACGGGACCATGTGACCCGTATACAATACCATGTTGTCTAACCCTAGGGGAACCAATTCAGCAAATTTCATGATCTAATGTGATTTGATTCCAAAGTTATTGCACTTGGACGGACGGACCCATTTCTAAGGCTCCTGCTTTGTCCTGCTTCTGTGGTGGTGGCAGCTTACAAACAAACAAACAAACAAACAAACAAAAAAAACACTATACAGACACCGGGGGTCACTCGAGGCCTTGATTGCATTTCTAACCAGTTCCAGTTTGAAAGCCCGTCGTCGCCCCACATCCACCACAGGAGGCTCGTTCACAGCCAATCAATCATACAGCTTGTCCACTGTATTGTCGCTCCCGTACCTTCACTTTACTGTGAATTCTAGTTTTGTTATTAAAAATATATATATTCTTGCTAAATTATGATGTATTCTGATGGCTGGTTGTAAGAATTGTCATACCATGATACAATAATTACCATCAGTTCAGTTCATTTTCTGTACCCGCTTAATCCTAATTTGGGTTGTGGGGGGGCTGGTGCCCATCCCACCCAACTTCGGGCGAGGGCAGAGTACACCCTGGACAGCTCGCCAGGCCATCGCAGGGCGGAAACACGCTGATGGCTTTGCAGCTACTCTTGTCGAAAATCAGCAATGGTTCTTTTACATGCCTCACACCATAGACAGTGAGAGACATGGCCGGCCTATGATAACCCAGTTAGCTCCACTGGGGAGTGACAACCTTGTGCAGAGTGGGACTTGAACCCCCAACCTTTGGATCAGTGATCCAGTGCCCTATACCACTAGACCACCACTGCCTATACATATACATATACAATAATTATGGGATGTCCAAATGTAGTATACCAGCCACATAGCAGTGTTCCACCAGGGGCGAGACTCCATATCTTGACATCCTCCTGCCAGTGTCACATGTGACCTACACGCGCGGTTATCACCAAACCACACGCGCGGTTATCACCAAACCACACACGCGGTTATCACCAAACCACACACGCTAAAGTCACAGAGTTTGGTTTCCATAGTTTATTTAAACCTGATAAAAGCTCAACAGTTTTGTTTTCAATATATTATTGCAGCTCTCATGTACGTGACTGCTACAGCTCAGCTGTTATCGTCCAGGCCTAACGGAACAGAGAGGTAATGTCTCCTCTGAGAGACAGGAAACCCCCCCCCCCACCCCCCACAGATGACTCTGAGGACACGCCACCGGGACCCGGGCTTAGGGAGGAAGATTTTGTTCCGTCGTATCTTGTCACACATGATTAGTATCATTTCAGCTGAACTGCAACTGCTGCCAAAAACGCCGACAAATCAAAAGTTTCCTGAAGGAAAGCACTAATGCTAGAAATGGAGTTTGAGTGCAGCCTGAGCTCGGGGCTGGGAAACAGAACAAACATAAATCAATAAATAAAAGTAATAAAAACACTGACGTGTCGAGCACACCCTGTTTCAGTCTTTAAAAAACAAAACAAAAAACAAAGTGACATTGGAGTCACTGGAGCTTTGGTGCCCGGGCAGACCAATACATTAAACCAATATATATTCACTCTGGCCTACCAGCAGTCCTTGAGAAAGGCAAGAGAAATTGTCAGGACTTTAAATCAGTAATGAAAGGAAGAGGGTTGTGGGGAGGGGGTGTGGCTTTCAAGAACAAGCCTGCTATTCAGCCTAGAAACAAAAACTCTGCGAGTCAGAGTGACGGAAACGAACCAGGGAGCCTCCTGTTACATAAACACAAAGGAGTCTTTTCCGCTGAAACGCAAGGACACGATGGCGTCCGTGGAAAGAGAGAAAGCAGACGCAGAGGGCTGTACGTTAAAAAACTGACTCGGACGCTCATTAATATCGTTCAGAAGGTCAAAAGGTGAGATGGATGCCTTTCAGGAAAAACAAACTCAAAGAAGGTGGGACGGGGGCCAGCGCGGCTGCCTCACAGCGAGAAGGTCCTGGGTTTGGCGTGGGTATGTCCATGCTTGTTCTCTCTCTTGCTCACATGGGTATCCTCCAGATACTCCAGTCTGCACCTCCAATCCAAAGACCTGCACTTGAGGCCAATTAGTTGTTCCCAATTGTCTGTATGTAAGTGTGCATGTGTGTTGCCCTGCGATGGTCAGGTGAGCTGTTTAGGGTATCCTGAGCATTCTCTCAGAGTTGGCGGAGATAGATTCAGCCTTACTGTGAGGAATCCGACTGGGATTAAGCAGTTCAACAAATGAGTGAGTGAAGAGACTCTCGGGTCGTCGCACCCTGCCAATTTCAACAAAAACAAGATCCCCATTTAAAAAACTTTCATGAAGCTCTGACAAAAAAAAAAAAAAAAAAATCCAGTCATGTGACCTTCAAATATCACATCTGATGGCGTTTCACAGTTTTTGTTTAACATTGAAACTTGTACGAGGACTTTCACTTCCTTTTTCTGTCATCCGAGTCCTGAGACCCACGAGAACCGAGCGCCAAGAACAACTTCAAGTCACGGAAGATGAAATCTTCACACCGGATTAAAGCTGCGGCGGTCTCTTGGCATTGCTCAGAGAAATCATTCAAACCGAGGCAATTATATATAGTTTATTTTCAGCTTTTTTTTTTTAAAAACATGGGTAGATGATCACCAATGGATGGTTCCATAAAAATTTGTGAAATATTCATGCATTGACAGCATGACAAAGATTACCAAAAAAAATCCCCTTCTAATAATGGGTGGAGTTAAAAAAAATCTGATTTAAACCAATCTTTTGATGCGCATTCAATATCTGACGCTTTGATCTCCGACCTAATTTCATGCAGATCTGCTCAAGATTGTGCATTTGACAACAATTTAAATACAACATGAGAACTCGTATTTTTTCAAAGTGTGTTAGTAGAGCAGGCCCAGCAAGGGATGCTTCTGTACTTAATTTGTATGTCTTGGTAGAGGTTTGCGCTCTCCATCTTTTAGCAATGGAGTGATTTCTGCAAAAACCAAACTGAACCACCTTATGTCACTTTTTTTTTGCATTAATCCATTAGAATAACAATTTTGTCATTACTCTGTGATGTTGAAAGTTTCACAGCAGGACCATGAGAGTGAGAGCGTACGCTGTGCTACAATGTGGGAGGGACGGACGCCTGAACTCACCATGTAGGAAGGGAATATGAGCACGCGTTTATGTTTTCCACATGGCCACTGAGGGTCATCCAGAAGGTTGGGGTCATACTCCCTGAAATCTCCCAATTCATTCCCTGGGGATCAAAAACAGACATCAGCAAAACTTCCAGAAATATCCACAAACGGCTTTCGTGCGAACGCCAGTGAAATGTCCTTTGTCTGATATAAATCTGATTGTTTAACTGCACACTCACTATTATATTAATCATTCTATTTGTCTTACAGTGCCGTGAAATTTCCGATCAAAGGGTCAAGTGCGATTAATTTTCTACAATGGTTGCTTGGACTCTAATGACTGGCATAAATCAGATCACACTCGTTCGCTGCACTCTTAGTGGTATGTTTCTATAGTAACCGCTTGCACACCAGGACATAATTGTTATGCCAGTCGTTTTGGCAAAAAGTGACCGCCAGGAAAGAAAAAACCTCATATCTGTATCCTGTGACCTTGGAGCGCTTGTCCTTTTATATCTCCCTTTGTCTGGGTTGTCTCATCACTCATGTCTACCCATTCAAACCGCTGAGCCAGGAAATGAGCAGGCAGTGAAAAGAATCTGGCACACGCACCGGTATCCAGGCTGCTCTGATGGCTATTGGCGCGCGCCAGGATGAGGCTGCGATGGCTAGCGTTACGACACTGGGAGAAGGATGACGTGGAGTCGATGGTGTTGCGGCGGCCGAGGACATTAGTGGGGTAGAGAAACTGCATGTAGGACACAGTCTGTGGAAACATAAAAGTTTGAAGAAAAAAAATATATAAATAAATTTACATAATCTTGGTTACTATGGAAACTGTTGGTGTGTTTACACAACTATTGAAAACTTATCACCTGGACTATGATAGTAATGTCTAAATAAATGACCTCTCCCAAAAATAGATGTATTTAAAAAAAAATAAAAAATAAAAATAAAAAAAAAAGGTAGGATCATCTCAGCCTTACCTTACCGTCAGCGCCCAGTTCCACACCCTCGAGCCTGATCACCATCTCCTTGGCGCTGACGCCACCTGAGGGGTGACGCTGGCGCCCGCTTTCCAATTTCATACCATCCCTGCAGAGTGAGACACATATGCTGAGCACCGTGCCCTAACATCCTTCGGCCTAATGTGACCACTGTAGCTGTTCATCATGAGCAATATATCTTTTTTTTTTTTTTTTTGGGGGGGGAGGAGAGATAAATAAGTGATGAGTGAATGCTTTGATTTCTATATTTAA
>CM045743.1:13843939-13858939 GCA_024760905.1 Plotosus lineatus
TGAGTGAGAAAAGGCTTTTCCCTGCATGTCTCTCAAACATTTTGTTGGTATGGAGTTAGCCCCTGGTGGTTGTTTTGGATACTTTGTGACCCCAACATGCTAATATTTGTGGCGATTCTTTGGAGAACTTCTTTCTCTTACCCTTCTGCTCACTGCGGGGTGGAAAAATAGCCCTGCATCCTGATCCAGGCTTGTTTGAATGGTGCTTTTCTTTGACTTTGACATGTTGGAGTGGATAAGAGAAACAGCCTCTGTGTCCCATCATATTTATACCTCAGGGAAACAGGAAGTGATGAATTGCTAATTAAATGTTCCAAGATACTCTGATCAACTTTGTAGGGATTTAAAGAACCATCTCTGACTTTCGTCAAGCGTAGGCTCCATAGCAACATGTTTCTGCCCTGTGATGGCCTGCCAAGCTGTCCAGGATGTATTCTGAGCTCGCCCAGGTGGCTGAGATGGTCTCCAGCCTCCTCACGACCCTAATTAGGATTAATCTGTTCATAAAATTAATGTTTAAAATATGTAATTTTTTCAACAATCACCAGGTTTATACTTGGTTTAAATGTGACAACTAGAATGAAATCTACTGAATTCATGCAAGGTCTATTTCTCAACCACAAGGCAGATAACAGAAAGGGAGGGAGGCACATGATACTGGCTGAACTCATTTTGTCAAAATGCTGCACATGCATATTTGGAGCCGGGGTAACACAGTAGGAAGAAAGCACGAGCTCAGTCGTATGCATAAGCTCACGGACGGCCATGAGTGGCTAGTGTTGTGTGTGAGTGACAGGGAAAAAAGTGGAATGCACACACTGAGAGCTCAACCAATTAACTCTCATGGGCTTCCAGCCGTGCGTGGATGCATGCTCGAACTTGAGCTTTCGAGTGGGGCCTGTTAGGCTGTAAATTTTTTACAGAGATCTGGAAACTCTGCACAGTCAAAACATGCTATTTGGTGCCAGCCATAATAGCATGGCTGGTATTGTTTTCACTTCTGTCAGTTTGTAAGTTTGTCATTATTTTTGTGGCTACGCACACCCATAGCTTAAGAGCTACTGAACATATCACCATCAGCTTTCCAGGGTAACATCCAAAGGCTAAAAACAGGTTTATGAAAAGGCCGCCATCGGCAAAAGGACTCCCAATTATATATTGTGGCTACGTAGCAGCTGCTAGGATTCCCTCTTCAGAGTCCTCTAGTTATTTACTGCTTTGCACTGATTAATTAGTGGTAGCTATTTCCCTAAAACTTACACAGCTTATAATTATAGAAAATATCCAGGCTACTTTAAGACAGACATTACTAAATGGTCGAATGTATTATTCAGCAAAATTTTCGTTTTTTTAGTCGTTTTTCTATACAAATCGAGCATTCTTTAAAAAAATTACTACAAAACAATATACAGTCGAGCCTCGGTACTTGACCATAGTTTGTTCCAGACGGCTGGTCGAATTCCGTATCCACTTTTCCCATTACAAATAGTGTAAATGGTCTTAACCCATTCCGTCGTCTTTTGAACAGAAGTTAACGGTACCGTGACTCATACCATAGGTCTGCAAATTAAGTGAAAAAAAAAATATTGAATACAGTACACTATGTTATGGTCTGTGTTGTGAGAGACTCTGGTTTTGGCGGCTCTCTGTGCTTTGAAGAGGCTGTCACACGTGGGTGGAGTGCTAAACACACACACACCTGATTCCACTTAATCACGGGCCTTAAAGACAAGCAGAGTGCTCCTCCCGGTGCTAGAAGATTGCGCCTCTTCCCCGTGATCTCTGGCTCTCAGCTCTGTGCTCCACCAGTTCCCATTTTAGTTTGATTTCCGTGTTTCTCCGCATGTCTAACAATGACTACGATTTCCCCGTGCTATACAGCCGTCCCTGTGAACAATAAAGCTCATCCGTTTCCATCTCCACTATGTGTCCTGCATTTTCGGGTCCGGCTGAATGTTCCTGGCGTCATAGAAGTGCTAGAAGATTCTGTGACGCCAGGAACATTCAGCCGGACCCAAAAAAGCAGGACGCAGAGTGGGGATGGAAACAAATAAATTTGGCATAGCCTAGCCTAGAGACAAGCTAATTCGAGTCAAGTCGTTTTTGACTGGCATCGTCTCTCCTGGAACCAATTAACAACATAAACTGAGGTATACCTGTATAATGCCAATCATAATAGTAGTCACCTTGTTACTGCATTCTTCTGCCATATTAAGTTGTAATAATTAGCATATCACAGGTTTTCATGACTGACATTAAAGCATTTGTGGTTCACATTTAAGACCCAGTCGTTAAACTGACATGCAGATATGATCAACTTGAACCAAGATGGTTGCTAATAAATCCACATCAGGCTTTATCATCACAATTAAAAAAAGTAAATGTTCAAATGGAGGAAGGTCCCTTTAAACTATGCTATGAGTGTTGTCAATATCGAGTTTGTCCACCAATAGGCACACTGCAAGTCCATGATTGTTAGCAAGTGCAATCACAATGAGCAGCTGATCCAAGCAGAGTCAATTTCCAGTTCTACAGATTTTCAGAAGGTCTTTTTTTTTTTATTTAGTTTTTTTCTGAAATTACATTTTGGGCAGTTCCTATATAAAAATTAAGTAATCTAAAGTACTTCATAGATCTATTTAAAAGTGTTCTGTTGGGTTCATCATTCACATTTCATTTTAAGTCTCTTGACTATTTTCATATGAACAATGTTTTATTATTTTGAATAGAGCATCTGAATAAATGAAAATTTGTCATCTTTTCCCCAGTGGCGGGGATAATAAAACTGTTTATTGGAAATTCTGAACCACATTATCAGTACTGTACTGTTAAAAATAACTCCACCAATGTCGGTCGGGCCATAGTTCACCGTACTGAGGATAACTTCAGCATTTTCCCTCAACACTAACTAATAATGTTTATGATTAACATTTCATTCATGCTTGTTCAGTGTGCTGGAACCAGTGCTACATTCTCAAGGTCATAACCCAGAGTTGTGAAACAATAAGTCCCCACACTGTGAACTCGTGTCCCAGAGCCACTGCTGTTTAAAAGAAAGAAAGAAAGAAAGAAAGAAAGAAAAAAAAAAAAATTGCAGCCGGGTGTTTTTCTGAGGTTTTGCTTGAGACGCATTAACAAGTATATCATTAATGGATTTCTCAAGAGGCAAGAAAAAGCTCTTTCAAGGAGAAAAATGAGAATGATGCCAGCTGTGAGCATGGTACTGAAAAATAATCAGCTGCAGAGGCTTGAATAATGTCAAGAGATATTAAGGCTAATGCCAGAGCCGTGAATGTGAGTGTGGAAAAAACAAACAAGCAAACCCTGCTTTGCTTTATTAAACTCCGATTACTGCGGCAGCTAAAATAAAGGAATTCCTAATTACATGAATGAATGTTACTAAAAATAACCACAAATAAGAGGTCCACTTGGGGAGAGAGAAAAAAAAAAAGAAAGTTAAGCAGCAGAAGAATGAGCTTAGCATGAGAACAGTACTTTAGTTCTAGGC
Source organism: Plotosus lineatus (assembly GCA_024760905.1). NCBI lineage: Eukaryota > Metazoa > Chordata > Actinopteri > Siluriformes > Plotosidae > Plotosus > Plotosus lineatus. Next base: position 13,847,448 of record CM045743.1, read on the forward strand.
TGGAGCTACAAAGCTAATGTTAAAGGGTTACAGCCCGATATTCTGACAGCCCTAATGGAGTAGCACGCCCATTGGATTTAAGCAAGGCGTCAATCATGTAGGAGTATGGCTGTCAGATCATAGAGCTTTCCCCAAACTAAAGAAGGATAAACTACAGAAAGTGTTTTACCATGCCAGAAAATGGAACAGATAAACAGAACAGAGGGGTGAAAGTCCATTTAAAAAAAAAAAAAAAAAAAAAAAAAAAGACTGAGTGCTGTGGGAGTTTTACTTAGACAATTAAGCAGGATTTGAAAATCAGCCACATTGCTCGCCAACAAAAGTTCTTTAAATATTTAGTCCAACGAAGTACTTATGATTGATGTGTTAAGTTTTTGACTAAAACACATTTAAAATAAAAATAAGGATATCAGCTACTTCATTTTAAATAATAAAAAATGAGCTAGAAATGCTATGCTAACTGCTTCAGGGTTACGCTAGCAAACTCCAAGCCAGATGGAACATATATTTTAGAATTATATATATTATACACACACACACACACACACACACACACACCCCTATAATGATTGATACCCCTGATTAAGATGTGTTCTTTAGTTTCTAATAAATTAAGTTTTTTCTTTTTGTTTTTCCCCCAAATAATATAGGACCTCAAAGAAAAAAAGAAAATCCAACCTTCAATCCAAGTGCATTTATTAAGGGAAATCCCACATTAATAAAATTATTTTCCATCAACTCATGTGTGCCTCAATTGTTAGTACTTCTGATGTTAATACTTTGTACAGCACCCTTTTACGAACAAAAACAGCACCTAATCTTCTCCTATAATGTTTCACAAGTTGAACAAATACAGAAAGATGGATCTTGGACCGTTCCTCTCTGCGCAATCTCTCCAATTCATCCAGCGACCCGAGTCCTGTCTTCTGCACTCTCTTCAGTTCACTCCACAGGGTTTCAATGGGGTTGAGGTCTGGGAACTGAGACGGCCATCAGAGGAGCTTGATTCCGTCTGCCGAACCATTACTGTGTAGATTTGGCCACATGTTTAGGGTCACTATCTTGCTGAACGACCCAGTGATGACCCATCTTCAGCTTTTCTTCTGGGACCACCATATTTTCACTTAAAATGTCCTAGTATCGCAAAGCGTTCATGATACCATGCACCATAATAAGGTTCCCAGGGCCTCTGGAAGAGAACTTCACCAATCCTCCCCCATATATCACCGTGAGCATGAGATGGTTTTTCTTTTGCAGACAGTACTCATCTTCTGTGTTCCGCCAGACCCACATTGAGTATTTGTTGCCAAAAAGCTCCAGCTTCGTCTCATCTGACCAAAGCACACAGTCCCAGTTAAAGTCCCGGTACCGCTCAGCAAACTCCAGACGTTTGAGTTTATGACTGAGGGAGGAAAGGTTTTTCCCCTTGCATGCCTCCCAAACGGCTTGTTGGCATGGAGTGAGTGCCTGCTGGTTGTTTTGGAGACTTTGTGATTCTAAAATGCTACCACTTGTGGCGATTCTTTAACTTTAATTCTAGTGAGGTTTGGAGAACTTTTTATTTCTCTTATCATCCTCCTCACTGCATGGTGGCAAAATAACCTTGCGTCCTTGTCCAGGCTTGTTTACCCCATTCCTGTTGTTTAAAACTTCTTAATGATTCTTCTGACGGTAGATATGGGCAGGTGCAGGCGAAGGGATGTTTTCTTATAACCGTTGCCCGACTTGAAAGTCGATAGACATCTATCTGTCTTGAATGGTGCATTCCAATGTCTTTCCCATGTTGAAGAATGGATAAGAGAAACGGCCCCGGTCACGTCATATTTATACCCCAGGGAAACAGGAAGTGATGAATTACTAATTAAAATGTTCCGAGACACTCTGATCAACTTTGGAAACTTTTATTTCATAGGAATTATGAGGGGTGCCAATAATTGTGGGACAGATGATTTTTACAAAAATTATTTCTTAGTCAGTTTTTTTGCCCCCTTAAAATTCACGTGAGTTGAAGATTACATACTTCTACAATTTTCAGTGTGAGAGCATCTTCCGCAATAAAAATGCAATTCATTTTAACACTTGAACACATTTTAATCAGGGGTGCCAATAATTATGGAGGGAATCACATTTTGAAAGTACTTTTGCGAGCAATGTAGCTAATTTTCATCCATACTCTTCATAAAAGCAAAAAGCCTTGGTCCTTTCCACCTTAAAAAGACATTAGGGTAAGAAAAACCCGTGAGCAATTGATGAGGTCGCAGCAGCGAGGCGTGATGAAGGATGAAGTTCACATGCTGAAGAATACATACCCTGTTTGGCTACAATCTCGATAGGGCAGGACAGAAAATACACTATAGAAGGATCTTCTGCCACTGATAAGGACTATCCTATGAAGACAAAAGATAATAAATGAACTAATTGAGTGAGCTATGCTGAGAACAGATCCATTCTGGAGCCATACATTAGAAATATGTACAAGAACCTGGGGTGGGTGTAAGAATAACATTGATCTGAAGATGGAAAAATCATGCATACAGTACATTCCTGAGAAGAAAACTGCATTGAGGAAGAAGTATTAAAGAAGTCATGACAGCGAGGGTTTATTATTCATCAGAGAAAACCATCGCTGTACACGTTTCAGGCTGTTTTTCTCGTTTGGATTATTTAGTCGTTTATTCCCACCCATCAACTGTTGCCTCGCCATAACAACTGCCTACCATCAACCCGAGAGGAGCGTAAGCAAACACGTTCCCCCTTCGTAACATGGTGCTGCCACCTGAATCTTTATGAACCGATGTCCATGTGCATTCAGGTGGCAGCATCATGTTACGTATTGGAAACGTGCTTGCTCATGCTCTTCTCTGGTTGATGGTAGGCAAGCACGTTTCCCGTCCGTTACATGATGCTTCCACCTGAATCTTTATGAACCGATGTCTATGTGCATTCAGGCTTGGCTGAATACACTCGAAAGAAAGGCGCTCTCTAACCCATCGCGCCTGGCGTACGAGATAGAGAGGCGATCAAGTGCTATCCACTTGGAAGAGCTCAGCCAATTATAATTCTTAATTATAAAGTAATTTTAAAACTATTGTGATTTTAATTGTAAAATTGAAAGTAGATTCCATTCGGTTATGGCTCAGCTGGCAGTGCGTCAACAGTCCTGAGAAACTGCAAACTTTTCTGAGACCAACATCAAACCTTAACCACTGACCCATCACAACTCTGCCTTCTTTTTACCATAAAAATTAAAACTGCTGAGAAACTCTAATTCAAATAGAAATGAAAAACCTTGAACACTGGCTGAACGCAAAGAGAAAAATAATCAACTGTCTCTTCAGGACCCAAAGTACAACACTCACGGGAACTTTTTGGAAAAAAAAAAAAAGTGTGTGTGTGTGTGTGTGTGTGTGTGTACGTGTACCTTCCGTTGTGGATGTCGTGTTGCCTCATGTTCTTGATGAAGTGGACCTTCTTAAAGCTCTTTGGTCGGGGTGAACCTGATAAGGTGCGGCATCTAAGAGAAATGATGAAGAGGGTAGAAACATTATTCTATTCAATGATCCTTCACACGTGGAGGAAGGTTCCATTTACTTAAAAGACGATCCATCTCGACCGCCGGTACACCTCTTTAAAAACCTGAGGTAGAGAAACTGAATGGATGCACTGTGATAATCCCACAAAGGAAACTTGGCTCATTTTAGCAATTTTGGCTCATCCAAAGCGCGGAACCTGGAGAGCATCTATTAGTAATGTTCCTTGCTCAAGGACACTTCAGCTGTGAAAATGGAGGAAAGGGAGGTGCTGCCAAGTCCCCCGCCGCCACACACATTTTCCTGCAGGTTTAGGAATCGAACCTGCTTCTCTAAGCGTTCGGCCATAGATAGCCCAAGCCACAGCTTTATTTCCATAGTGAATTTTACGAGTTTATGACTCATCTGTTTTGGTTCATTGACCACAAAAATACCTGCTGGAGTTTGATTTCCTTTCCAGCTTCTTCCCTTTTTCAGGGGACGCCACAGTGAATGATTCACACGTTTGACTTGGACGCCCTTCCTGACACAACCCTTTAGCAAGGGACAGAAACACGCTGACGGCTTTGCAGCTACTCTTTACGAAAGTCAGCAATGGTTCTTTTACACGAACCTCTCACCACAGACAGCGAGAGACATGGCCCGCCTTTGATAACCCGGTTAGCTGCATGTGGGGACAGTGGCAACCTTGTGGAGAGTGGGACTCGAACCCCCAACCTTAGGATCAGCGATCCAGCGCCCTATACCACTAGACCACCACTGCCCCAAAAATACCTGCTGTAGTACATTCTAAAAAATATATAGTAGCAGTGCACCCACAATTATTTAACACAATGTGAATACTATTTAAATGAGCTCAAGTCCCACCCCTCCACTTTCAGAGGTACTTCCACATGTATGGATTAACTAGTAAATGATGAGACTATAGCTTATGATTAGTTTAAATGGCGCCATGAATTTCACAGCGGCGTCACGGTTAGCACGACTGTCTTGCAGCAAAAAGGTCATGGGTTTGAGTCCTTGTCTCGGCATTTGCATGTTGTCATTGTGCTTGCGTCAGTTTCCTCTGGGTACTCCGGTTTCCTCCCACAGTCCAAAGACATGCACATTAGGCTAAATGGCTGTTCCACACTGACCCGGGTGCGAGTGCTTCCATACACGTTTTGTCTTGTTACAGACTACAGTACCATTTTTATTTACTTTTCCCTGAAACAAGGTCCCACGGTGGTCCAAATGGAATGAATGGGACTGCAGCCTTTCTATAGGGTACGTTAGTAACGATCTAATGGGAACAAACGCCTTTAAAGTCAACCAATAACTCAATATTATACAACAAGGAGCCTTTTAATGGGATGCAATCTCATGCAGTGATTCAGTATTGACAAAGATGGGAAACAATGAGAGCGAGAGAGCGAGAGAGAGAGAGAGAGAGAGAGAGCGAGAAGGGAAATTTATTTGCTACGATCAATATCAATTATTTTATCTAATAAAAGTGATACATCATCCAGCTCAACTTGCTGATGCAGATAAAGTAAAATACACCAGTGTGTGTGAGCTGCGAAAGCCTCCATACCTACGAAGAGGAGCGTTCTCCTCAATGTCCTCTAGAGTCTCAAGTGAGGAACGCTGGGAAATCAGCCTCCGCCTGTGAACAGCAAGACAACGAGAGCGTGAGCTTCCACTCGCCGCATCCAGACTGAGAACTCGCGCACTACTGCTCTGGAGCATAATGCACGTAAATCAGAATCACCACATAAATACTGCACCGGGGACTGTCCACATGCTTATCACTGTCGGCATTTTCTCAAACTTACGCTTCATATAATAAAGTGACAAATCCAAATGCGGAACAAAAGGGGAGGAGCCAGTTCAATACCGACCCCCTAAAACAGAGCAAACTTGTGGGACGCTTACTCATCATTTGTCTCTGCTTAAATTGTGGACACCTTTAAAGATGAGCAGCTGATCAAATATGGTTCGTGATACTGTTATCTTTTACCTTTTCAATTTTAAGACAAAAAAGACGTGATTACTCTTCAACTCAAAGAAATTCCCACCTGCGCGGTTTTAGAACAACGACGTTACCTTCTCTCATCAGGTTCATGCTCGATGAAGTCCTCTCTTTATTTTACTACTCTCAAGACTTTTATACACATTCACAGGGGTCAGGCTACACAGGATTGTTTGGTTGAAAGGAAGCGCTATTCATGTACGCATTTCTTACAGGATAGGCTAGTTAGCACGTGGTCCCAAAATCCGCTAATTACGATGCAATCCGCTGTTTGCAGAGTCTCCGAGTTCTACACATGCTTCCTGGTAGGTAAGGTAAAGTCTGTTGGGCTTTTTTACACCCGAGCCCACTCATCAGGTGGGTGCTTATCCCTGGTTTCCATAGCGTGACGCGACCAGGAGTTCAACCCCTCCTGGATGAAACTCTAGTCCATCGCAGGTTACCTTCCCAGTATATTTTTTACTGGTACCCATTTATACTGCTGGGTGAACACAATTGTGGTTAAGACCTTTCCCAGGGGTCTTAGCACAGTGGGAGTCTAACTGGGATTCGAACCCACAACCTCCCGATCATGAGCCCAGCACCCTAACCACGACACCACCGGCCCCCTATGCTTCCTGAGTTTAGGAAAAAATAGAAGAAAAACATTGTGCATCAGATTTTACTTAAAAACATACAGTAGATAAACGAGCAGTGAAACTGTACATCGCTGATCAAGCCTGTCTGAGACGCCACTGATACTCGCCACTACCAGAGACTGGATTCTGTTTCCATGGTAACCATCACCCTTTTCCTGGCTGGCTGTAGGATACATTACGCAGTGATTATATTATGTTGTGTTACGTTACGGTAATGTAGGGATGACTAACAGTACAATGAGGTATGAAGTAATACATGACCCTTCAGCACCAAACCTGTCAGAAGTTGCAGAGCTGTATTTCCTAACGATTTTATAATTAATTAAATAAAAAAAAACCTTGAATAAGTCATCTCATATATGCATGAAAACCTGCCTTTATTTAGGGAAAGGGTGAGCAACTATCTTAAAAATATCCCAAAATGCCACAAAATAGATTAGCAAGGTGGCACAATGGCTAGCATGTCTGCTTCACAGGTAGCAGGTCTTGGGTTCGAGTCCCATGCCTTGAGTTTCTGTGTGGCGTTTGCTTGTACTCCTTGTGCTTGTGTACTTTTCTTCCAGGTATCCAGTTTCCTTCCACAGTCCAAAGACATGCGCATTAGGCTAACACTGAGTGACAGTGTGAATTGCTGTTTGTTTTGTTGGCCCTGCAAAGGTCTGGAGAACTCTTCAGGGTGTGCCCCACCTTCGTCCAGAGTTTAGTGAGAAAAGCTCCACCCTCCCCACAACCCTACTAGGATTAAGCAAATGAGTGAGTGCCACAAAATCACGAGTCTACACTGTGTGACGCTCGGCAAATCCCTCGTTGTGTAAAGGTATCAATACTTAGCCAATTCCTACTGTCGAGACACTGGACGTAAAACATTTCCTCCCCATAGTAAAGCAATAAAAATTCTTTGGGAAGAATCCTCCAGTATAAACAAACTTTGCCCCACGTCAAACCATCCCAAAAGCTGGCTTCTGATAGGCTTGTTCAGATCCACTTACTTCATGCCCTTTCAGGTAATTATAAATCCACCACTGTAATTAGAGTGATATATGGAGAGAGTTTTGTATGCATGTGCACACATTTGCTGCCATAAATGATCCCAATGTGCAAGAAATAAACGTGTACTGAGGTCACGTATTCAACAGATTACATTGTTAACTTTTTTTTTTTTTTTACAAAGGAAGCTTTCTAACTTGTACATTATTATAGTGCATTTAGGATCGCTGATGAACCCAACACTATTCTTTATTACAGTGGTACCTCACCTTATGAAATTAATTCGTTCCAGAAGTGGTTTCGTAACCTGGATTTTTCGTGAACCACATTTTACATGTAAAACGCGTGATTCGTTCCAAGGCTCCCAATACTACCCCCTAAACCCTTTAAAAATTATAAAAGTATACCTTTTAAGGCCTCCTTCTGCTTCAATATCATACCGATGGTAGACGGCTTTGGCCATATTCCTTTGCGATATCACTCAACTGCAAGCCACGAGCCCACTTCTTTTCACTCGCACAGGGAATCACACACGGGAATCGCGCACGCGTGTGTTGACCATGTCTTCTTAGCAGTTATAATCTAACAAAAGTTTATGCAAGGTTAAAAGCCTGAGACAAAAAATAAAGTTGCAATGAGCACACTCGAAAAACTCACAAAACAACAGTAACTATCCTTTACACAAAAACCATCATGGGTATTATGGAGATACAACTCCATAATAGCCAATGGGAGGGAACTGAGTCATCCCTCCTTGCCAACGGGAGGCCAGTGAGGCGGGATGTTGGGAGATAGCCAATGGGAGAGCAACTCGCGCATTGTTTGAATTTTTGAGATGGCGCTTTCGTGACGTGAACTTGTTTCGTATCCAGAGACAAAAATTTTAGGAAAATGTGTTTCGTAACCTGGATTTTTCATTTGTTGGGACTTTCGTAAGGTGAAGTACCACTGTACCTAGAGAACTACCATCCATCTTGGAGAGGTCATGCCCTGGGATTCTCACTTCCCGTGAAAAGATGGCAAAGAGACCGAGATGGGGAGTCCAAATGATCAACAAGCCTTAGATTAAAAGAGACACTGCACACTTGCATTAATTTTTCTTTTTTTAGCTGCCAGCATTTTGAATTTTACGGGTCAAAAATATCCCTGCAAAATGGAAAATACCCCTCAGCCCATGCACTACATTATAGAAAGGTACACCATGTCCCAAGCTGGACACCAAAAATGCTGACAATAAATCATGGATTTTTTTTTTTTTTTAATTATTATTTAATACACAGAACACAAATTTAACGTGCCAGCTGTGGCAGCCATGTTGGATTTCGGACTTCAATGGACGTTTCCGAGTTCGCATATTGAATGCAAATTCAAGATTACAGCCGTGGCAACTATATTAGATATCTGACCTTGGGCTTGTGTAGAAACCCACACAGACAGAGGGACAGAAAGACATTGCGTATGAGGACAATAAAACTAATGTCTATTGAACTGAGGGGTAAAAATACTTGAAATACCATCTACTGGTTAGAATCATCCAGCAAATCTGTTTTTTCTTTTTGGATTACTGTATCAATCCTGTACGGGAAATTTCCTCTGCATTTAACCAATCAGAAGTGACACACACACACACACACACACACACACACACACACACACACACGGAGCACCTGGAGAACTGTTGGGGGTTAGGTGTTTTGCTCAAGGGCACTTCAGTCATTTACATAGAGGAAGGGAAGAATACCTTCACTTTCTGCGGTTAATGGGGACTGAGACCCCCCCCCCGCGACTGCCGAATTACACGAAGTAGGATCGACCCCCCCTGACTGACGTATATGTACATGTCTGTGCGTATATAATATCAATAAATACATATTCAATTCTATAAATGCTTACAATTAAACATTCAAAAATAATGCATAAGATGTAAATAAAATATAAACACACACATATACAAACGCGCGCACGGATGCGCACCTCACATAAAAATGTAAGTAGTTTTGATGGGAGGCTTGGGTTGGGTTGTTTTTTGTTTTTGTTTGTTTGGGTTTTTTTTGCCTATTTGTCCTGGTTTTGTGTTATTTTCTTTAACTTTCCCCCCTTTTCTTCCTTAATTTCTTTATTTTTAAATTCGATGACTATTTAAAAAAAAAAAAAAAAGGCGATGCAGTGAATTTGCATGAATTAAAAAGTGAAGTAGCGAGGGATCCCTGTATTGATATACAATCATGTTTGGACCTTCTTTACATTTTTAAATTAATGAACAATGTTCTTGCAACTACCCCAGGTTTATTTTCAAATATTTGCTGATCAAGGCTCATGATTCATCTCTGGCCCACTCCTCACCCCTCCCACTGGGACCCTTGCTCGCCTTCTAGCTTGTTACACCAACACATTCTTGCCCGAGTGCCCTACATTCACATATAATTACCTCACAACAAATTCAAATTGAACAAAACTTTAAAAAGGTTTTAATAAAAATTTGCGACCCTTTCAAGAAGTTTTTGCTCTGACTGCGAGGATTGCACGACTCTGGTTAAATAATAGCAAGGGGTATACCCGTTAGAGGGTTTGGATTTCAGCTGTGGGAGTTTTCTATTGGTGATCATGAATGCCTCAAATCCAAGCACAACACATGCAGCCCACTTTCAGTGCAAACGTTAAAATAGACAAATATCACCCAGGTACCCCAAACCACAGCTGACTAACGTTTCATTTACCGACATTCTGCCGGATCAAGTTGGCACCGAACAGTTGGCTGTCAACGAGAAGAATCAGAATTTCAGCATCATTTAAATTCACTAGCCTGATTCATCAAAAGGCTCAAATAATTCTAATACGGGCATGTCTGACAATAGATCCAGCTGAAAACCACAGCTGGATTTATATTTACTTATAGTCATTATTGTACGTTGGCAATTCTACAGTAGCAGCTGCTAGCACTACTATATAACTGGGCAGAAGTAAACCTGCAATTTACTTCAATGGGTGAGATTTAAGATCATGTATTCCCAGTACACGCCTGTTCATGTCTCAGATTAGCTTCCATTGGTGGTCTCTCAGAACTCATTGGATTACTTCTCTCATCAGTGACCCAGGACATCACCTCAAATGAGTTCCCTGGAACAGAAACCGGTTTCTGATGTGTCTGCACCTAAAGCCAACACAGCCAGTCTGTTTGGCATTGGTACACAATGGAATTTCCTCATTCGCGTCTTCAAATAAACAAGCAGCCATTGTTTCGGAGATGCAACAGGATGGAACGTCACGGCGTTCCTGAAAGTACCGTGACGCGGCTAAAGCAGTCACACAACTATTCCCAAAGTTCTATACATGGAGAGCCATTTGGTTTTTTTTTTTGGGATTTAAAAAATACTCTGGTTCATTCTTGTGCTTGTATTTAGGGAGAGTTCAACATGCTGGAGGAATGTCGGTGATGCCGGGAAAATGTGCAGCAATTTAAAAAACAAAACACATGCAACACAGACCCAGTAACACTATAGCACTCAAAGTGAACACAGTGAAGCGTGAAGGAATGCAGCAACAATCAAACTGGTTAATTTTCCTGCCTGAATCTTGTGACGCACTGAATTAAAGTAAACAGGAGAAGAAGAAGAAAAAAAAAAAAAAATCATAGGAAGGCTGATGCCTATCCAAGTCTGCACTGGATGAAGGTGCATTGCACCCTGAACAGCTCACCAGAGTCTCGCAAGGCCAACACACACAACCACACAAGCCAATTACCCTAATGTGCCTGTTTTTGGACTGCAATCTCCATCCATCATGCACTGCCTCCATATTATACGATCACTTCCCATCAGGAAGAAGCCAGCACGAGATGGGACCACCCACATCTTTATGAACTGCTGTGCATGCACATTTGAAGAGAATGCATGAGCACTAGGGGTGTCATTGAAAACCTATTATCGGTATCGATATATTGATAAAAAAAATTCTGATGTATCGATACATTAGAATATTGCTGTACTGTTCCATAAATGCAGTAAATAGAACAGATTAAGATATATTACAGTAGTTTGTATAATGCATTGAATATTTTATAATAAAGTGACCAATTACTGAAGCCAAATCTGAAATAAAAGGCAGGAAATAATTAAAATCTTGTCGGTGGAAAACTAACACCTTTTTGTATTTAACAAATCTATAAACACTTGTTTACTAGTTAATTTCAAGTAAGTTGTTTCTATTTTACAAACACTTGTCAATTGAAAAGTTTAAGAGATATGAATTTTTACAATTCATAATTATAATGCAAGAAGATGCACATATCTGCATTATCCGGTGATAAGTGTCTCTTCTTGTTTAAAA
>CM045743.1:13866439-13891439 GCA_024760905.1 Plotosus lineatus
AACCTCCACGACAGTTCAAACATAAAAGAGTTTATGCAGAACAAACGTTCATGTGACCATCTTCCCTTCACTACCCTCTGACCCTTAAACCTCATTAATCCTCCTGCCCTTGCTCCTCCTGTGGAATTATGCCTGCCTGTCCGACATTCCTAGAGACTCGGGAGATAAACGTCAATACCATAACCTTGTTATACTCATTCCATCACACGCACCGTAGAATTCTGAACAACCACTGATGCTCCAAAACATGAAGGAGCACAGTTTAAAGCTTCTGGAATGGAGTAGGAGTCTCCTGTGTCAGTGCCTCGTAACGTTTCGTAAGTCTTCCAAGTCCAAACAATCACAAATACAGTGGTACCTCACCTTACGAAATTAATCCGTTTCAGAGCTTTTTTTCGTAACCTGAATTTTTCGTAAGTTGAACCGCATTTTACATGTAAAACGCGCGATTCGTTCCAAGGCCCCCAATACTACCCCCTAAACCCTTTAAAAATTATAAACGCATACCTTTTATACCTCCTTCTGCTTCAATATCATACCGATGGTAGACGGGTTTGGCCATATTCCTTTGTGATATCACTCGAGCCCGTTTCTTCTCCTCACTCGCACCGGAAATCACACGTGTGTGTGTGTGTGTGTGTGTGTGCGCATATTGACCATGTCTTCTTAGCAGAGTTATAACCTAACAAATGTTTATGGAAAGTTAAAAGCCTGAGTCAAGAAATAAAGCATAAAACAACAGTAACTCTGTCCTTTACACGAAACGCATCATGGTGGATTCAGCTCTATAATAGACAATGGGAGGTAGATGCATCATTCCTCCTAGCCAATGATGTCCAAGATGGCGTCAGGTCAGGATGGCATCCCTGTCCAAAATGACGCCAGGTGGACCTGTCCAAGATGGCGCTTGAGTGAAGGCCACATGAATGACAGCTCAGTTGTTAGCCAATGGGAGGCCAGCGGGGTGGGATGTTTTAACGTCACTGATGAGAGAGCAGCTCGTGCATTGTTTGAATGGAGAGTTTTAATGTTTGCGATGGCCCTTTCATAATGTGAACTTGTTTCGTATCCTGAGACAAAAATTTTAGGAAAATGCTTTTTGTAACCTGAATTTTTCGTTTGGCGAGACTTTCGTAAGGTTAGGTACTGCGATTGCTAAATTGGTTGTGCCGCTAATTTGTTAGTCTGTGCTGTGTTTAAATATTCCTGTGAAGAATTAGCCCTCCATTGTCCCACAAAGACATTGATAATTATTCATTCATTCATCTTTATCTGCTTAATACGGGGTCGGGGCACGGGGGCAACAGCCAAACAATGAGGTCCTGACATCCCTCTCCCCAGCCACTTCCTCCAGCTCCACCGGGGGGACACCGAGGCGTTCCCAGAACAGCCGAGAGACATAATCCCTCCACCGTGTTCTAGATCAACCCCGGGGTCTCTTCCTGTTTGGACATAACCGAAACACCAAACCAGGGAGGAGTTCGGAAGGCATTCTAACCAGATGCCCAAGCCACCTCAACTGGCTCTTCTCAATGCAAAGGAGCAGCTTTTCTACTCCGAGTTCCCCCCCGGATGGCTGAGCTTCGTGAACCCTGCCACCTGCCAAAGGAAACTCACTTCAGCCGTTTACATATGCGATCTTGTTCTTTCAGTCCCTACCCAAAGCTCGTGACTATGGGTCAGGGATGGAACGTGTATCGACTGGTGGACCTCCCACTTCACGACGATGGACCGGTACAGGTTCCACTTTACAGCAGAGACTGCAGTGATCCGCCTGTCGATCTTCCGCTCCATCCTTCCCTCACTCATGAACAAGAACTCGAGATACTTGAACTGCTCCACCTGGGGCAGGACCTCATTCCAGACCCGGAGGGTGCATTACACCCTTTTCTGGCCGAGAACCATGGCCTCGGACTTGGAGGTGCTGACGCTCATTCCCGCTGCTTCACACTAGGGCTGCAACCAACGATTATTTTAATAATATATGAATCGGGCGATTGTTTTTTCAATTAATCGATTAATCGGGAAGAGCACAGACATTTTTTAAATATCCATTTCGATATTCAAAAATACACCATTTCTTTTCAAATTGCCAAACCATATGTGAGTAACAGTGTATAGCCAGTCATTTGTTAATTCTGATAGTTAATCATAGTTCAATATATTCATAAAAATAATCTAATATACACACACACACACACACACACATAGGGATCCCTCGCTACTTCATGCTTCATGCTCACATTAATGTGGCTTCAGTGCATTGCGGTTTTTAAAAAAAATAAGGAAATTAAGGAAGAAAAGGGGGAAAGTTATGGAAAATGTCACAAAAACAAGGTCAATTATGCAAAAAATACCCCTAAACAAACACCAAACAAAACCCCCAAAATCTCCCATCAAAACTGGATACATCGTTGCATCTGCACTCGCGTATGTATGTGTGTCGTGCAATACCATCTGTATGTGTGTGTACAGACGCTCTCCAGCTTACGAACGGGTTCGGTTCCGGACAGCCGTTCTTAGATGAATTTGTTTGTAAGTCGTTACAGGGCATTCTTTAGAGGGGAACGTATGTTTAAACCTTGTATAAGTAATCTATACGAGTTTGTACTGTATACAATCTCTCTCTTTCTCTCTCTATAATCATCACATGATCAAGATCATTATGTCCTGTATTTAAACTCCTGGTTCCTCTCAAGCACAGCACAGCAGATCTGATCAGATTTACAGAGAGTGTCACTCTTATCCAGTTTATTAGAATACTGGAGTCAATTTGTTTCTTCTTTGAAAGTTTTGTCAGAAGTTCAGAAAAGTATTGTTCCGCCTCTCTTCCCGGCCTGGTGTAAAGCACGTATTAGCCACGCCCCCCTCTGCTGGAGCCTAGTATTAAATGAACCTTAGGATAATGTTTAATCATATTTCATACTTATGTATGTATAAGTTGATAATATGTATATTTCATACATGATATATCTTTCTGCAGATTTTATTCCATTTCTATTACTACTTGTTCTTCAATTTCATTTCACTTTCGACCTCGGACAGACCTGTTCGTATCTCTGGATGTTTTCAAAACGAATATTGGTAAGTTGTGGAGCATCTGTATTTATATTTTATTTACGTCTTATGTTATTTTTTTAATGTTTAATTGCTATTATAAGCATTTATAGCATTGAATATGTATTTATTGATATTATATACACATATACATATACGTCAGTCAGGGGGTGTGGGGGTGAGGGGGTTGATCCTACTTCGTGGATTTCGATGGTTGCGTGAGGATCTCAGTCCCAATTAACCGCAGAAAGTGAGGGATCCCTGTACACATACACGGATCCCTCACTTTCCATGGTTAATGGAGACCGAAGACCCCCCCCTCCCCCAACCACCACTATGCTCGTCTATGATTGGTCAACCCTACTACAGCTATGAGCAGCTTCAGCTTCGGGCAACTAAGCACGCAACAACTTATATCGTGAGCTGCTATGGGAGCTCAATGCTAACCGCACCCCGGCTAAGCCCAGGCGGAGTTCTCAGAGGCTTGGTTAGCACTTCCAGCCATACTGCTTGAAAATGTTCAGTCCCTGCGAAACAAGATGGACGAGCTTCATGCTCAGATTGCAGCGCAGAGGGATCTACAGGACTGCGTTTCTGTGAAACATGACTCGAGGCGATTGCACCAGCCGGCTACACGGCCTTCATCCCCTGCAATCCCAAGCGCCGGAGTCATCGTTCGGCCCCTTCCTGCCTGGGCTTCTTGTCAGCTGGGGTGCGGCTCGCATTGAGCTGCCTACCATAGCATATTAGCTCTGCTAGCCGCACCCAGGCTAACAAGCCCAGTTGAGTGTGCCGAGTTATACACACCCAAATACTCCGATCTTATAGGTGTAGTAGAGTCGACCGGTCGTAGACGAGCATAGTGCAAAACATGAACAAACAAAACAACAAATAAAACAAATTAAAACGAACAAAGAAACAATTTGACTCTGAGAACTCCGCGACGTCGCCCTCTGGGCAGCGCCATCTTGGAGACGTCACTCCAAGTTCAATGTAAAAGGACATGAAGAGTACTGTAATAAAGTTTATCCTTTTGGTGTTGTTTGTTAAACATTCTACAGAACATAAAATCTCACGCATAAACATGAACTTAGGTACTGTACTGGAATAATAATTGAAAAAAATTTTAATACAACAGTTCAGAGAAAACCGTCGTTTCTCAGGAGAAAATCTTATTTCTTCAGAAAAGACATCCAGTGTTTTCTATCGCTTAGCCAGAGAAGACGCACAGCACCATCAAAAATGGAGACACGAAACATGGTTCATTAGGATTCCATGTCACCCACCTCCTTCGGGATGTGGTTGTAGCTCTGCCAGTGGTGGGTGTGAAAGGCCTCTCTGATAGTAGACTCCACCAAACGTTCCCAGGAGACCCTGACTACATGCTTAGGCCTGCCAGGCCTGGAGGGTGGCTTCTCCTGCCATCGGAGCCAGCTCACCACCAGATTTTGATTGGTTGACAGCTCAGCTCCTCTCTTCACCCAAGTGTCCAGAACAAGTCCGGTGACATGACTACAAAGTCGATCATTGAACATCAACCTAGCGTGTCCTCGTGCCAAGTGCACTTATGGACACCCTTATGTTCAAACATGGTGTTCGTGATGGACAAACCATGATGAGTACAGCAGTCCAACAATGGAACACCATGCAGGTTCAGACTGGAGAGGCCATACCTACCGATCACGCCCTTCCAGGTCACACTATCATTGCCCACATGGGTGTTGAAGTCTCCCTGGACAACCAGTGAGTCCCCCGGGGGAGCGTTCTCCAACACACCCCCTAAAGAGTCCAAGAAGGGTGGGTATTCTGAACTGTCATTTGGTGCATAAGCACAAATAGTCAGGACCCATCCCCTCACCCAAAGGTGTAGGGAAGCTACCCTGTCATAACCCGAAGAGAACCCCAACGTGTGGGCACCAAGACAGCGAGCAACAAGGATGCCCACACCGGCTTGCTGGCTTCACCCATGAGCAACTCCAGAATGGAATAAGGTCCAACCCCTCTTGAGATGGATGGTTCCAAACCCCAAGCGATGCATTGAGGTGAGTCCCACTATATCTAGTCAGTATTTCCACACCTCACGGACCAGCTCAGGCTCCTTCCCTGCCAGAGCGGTGACATTCCATGTCACAAGAGTCAGAGACAGTATCCGTGGATCAGTCTGACCGAACCCATGCCTTCGGATACTCAACTGCACCCAACCCCTACAGCCCCTCCCACAAGGTGGTGAAGTCACGGGAAGGCGGACTCATGTTCCTCTTCAGGCTGGGCCCTAAAGCTCCATGGGCAGAAGCCCGACCACCAAGCGCTCACCGTCAAGTGCCACCCCCCCAACCCCCGGGAACCCGTGACCCGCGTCCAGGCAAGGGAAACTATTTCCTTGAGTTTTTCTTCATAGGGGTCTTTTGAACGGTGCTTCGTCTGGACCTTCATCTAGAACCTGTTTACCTTGGGTGACCCTACCAGTGTCATAATGCCCCAGACCAACATAGCTCCTAGGATCATTAGGACACACAAACCCCTCAATCATTATAAGGTGGCAATTCAAGGAGGGGACATTGATCATTATTGTTACCATAATTACAGTTGAGCTGCAAGAATGTTTAAAACCATACAAGACATCAAGACTAATGATCAGATGTACCTATTAGTGTAGCAAATTTAAAAAAAAAACCCACAACACACCGTTTAATCTCAGTTACTAATTTACAATGTTTGATTGCTAATATTGTCAACACTAGACTCAAAATCCCAGAATGTAATGCATCTGTCCAAACTCTATAAATGTACCAAATGTGACGGTGCACATTAATTTTCAGAATCGCTTAATCCTATTAGGGTTGCAAAGAAGATGGAGCCTCTCTCAGCCAACTCTGGGTAACGGTAGGATACTCCCTGAACCGCTCGTCAGTCTCTTACAAGGCCAACACGCACATTTTCACACCTAGGGGCAATTTGAACAGCCAATTAACCAAATGTGCATGTCTTTGGACTATGGGAGGAAACCGGGGTACCCCGAGGAAACCTATGTAAGTCCACATAGAAATACTATTGCATGGGTTTTCTCCAGGTATTCTGGTTTCCTTCCCACAGCATTGTTGTGATATTAACTCCACACAGAAGTGCCAGAGATCTATCTACTCTTTCTTGTACTCATCATCTATTGGTTTTTTTTTTTTTACTTGTTTATCTATTGTCATGGAGTTTATATCCAGATGTATTCCAGGAGAGTTGCACAGATGTAAACTCCTCATAAAACCACCTTTGCTAAACCCAGAACGTTCTCGCAGTGAGGACCTGCAAACCCCATGGAGTTGATGATGGTATTACTGTAATATGAAATGTTTGATCAGCGTGCACACATGATGAGGTAAGAGAACAGGAGCGAATGAAGTACTAAAGCGCTGCTGCAGCGTTGGATAGATATGAAACCACCACCACCAGGTGATGGTGGGATTGTGGGTAATTGGGGTGAAAAGCCATCATTGTATTTGATCATAACTTCAATTTTATTATTTCAAGCAACAGGGATGGATTTTCCTTTTGAGATCAGGGGTGTGGCCAATGACAATGCAAGCTAACAAGGGGCGGGGCTTGGGACACCATATAATTAAGGTATATTAATTCTTAAAGCAAATTGAAATGTGTGAAAAAAAAAAAAAAAAAAAAAGTTATACACCCTCAACACCACCAAGTGACCATATGTATGCAGCCTGGAATAAGAATGTTGGGATTCACGCGCGTCATCTCAGCGCCTTCATCAGACTCTCTAATACGTCATAAAATCTGTTTGCGCTTTAAAGAGAAAAGCAGGCGTGACGTGCACTGAGGACGACAGAACTGCACTACCTGGATTTGTGCAGCTCGAAAGCGGAGGTGCCGATGTGCCCTCCTCCTCCTCCTCCTCCTCCTCCTCCCTCCGGGCAGCACGAGCTCTGCTGCCTGCAGCACGCGGCGGGCGGAAGTCCCTGAGTAAACGTGTGCAGGCGGCCCCGCGCGGTGGTAGCAGCGAACGGCGATCCAAAGACCTGCGCGTGGAAGAGCTGCGCGTCCGCAGGAGGGCTCGCGCCCATGGCGAAGCTCGCGCGCCTGCTCGGAGCCTGGGCCTCGTCATCCTCTTCATCCTCCTCCTCCTCCTCCTCTTCTTCTTCTTCTTCTTCTTCCTCTTCGGTGGCGGTGACAGAGCTGCGTGTCCTCCTCCTGGCCTCCAGAGAGCCGTCCTCCTCCCCGGTAGCGTCCGCGTCTCCACGCACGGGCCGCCCATCCAGAGAAATGTTGCTGAGGAACGAAAGCGCCGCCTGTCTCCTGCGGGGGTCCGCGCGCCTCCGTGCGTGCTCCGTCCCCGAGCGCTTCGTCAGCGGCGCGGCCGCCATGGCGCAACGAGCCTCCGGTGCGACCGCAGCTTCAGTACAGGGGCCGCACGAGAGTCGCGCTTTCAACACAACCGTGTCATCGCGTGCGGGGGAGAAAAATAACGCCACCTCGGTGGTGTTGTTGTTGTGTGTGTTATTTTTTTAAACCAATAGAGCGACTTCTGTAGAGGCTGAAAAACTGGGATCACGTGCGCTCAGTAGGAACATTCATCCGACCAATCAGATTACAGAAAACCGTATTCTCCCCCCCCCTCTGTGTTTCGGCTCCTCCCTTTTATTCTTTTAAGCGTAAAAAAACAACTAATATAAATCTGTTGTTTACTTGTTGTATTAAACACAAATTTCATCCTCTTAGAATAATATTGATTAAATTCATTTTAATTTATATACATACAGAATTGAGCATTCGGTTCTTCAGTATTTTCCTTTGCACGTGCCTATCTCCAGAGCAATGGCACCTTCATGTATTATATCAATAATATATATATTACAGCCTGCTAGGGTTTGTTTTTTTTTTTTTTTTTTTAATATATAGAAGTTTTGTTACACTTGATTCTTATTTGCAGTAAAACCGACCGAGCATCCTTTTTATTCCTCTGGTGGCTGCTTTCTTTGCAAAATGTAATGTTTAATATTTATTTTGGGTAAATTCCTGTTCGGAAATCTACATTTACTTTGTACTGACTTGATCATTTAGAAGTCATAATATAAACTAAGTTTATACTTGAGGTGAGAGCCAGTGATCGGTTCTACACTGCCCCGCCCCCTCTCCCGCCCCCGCCCCCAGCTGACAGACTCGAGAACAGCTTCTACTCCCAAGCTGTTAAACGTGTAATACCAAAACCATCACACACACACACACACTGACTGAATAAACATCATTCAGACCATCTTCCTAGACAGTGCAGTACAGTACTCATGTTTACAGCAGGACTCGAACATCATAACATTTTAGAACCTTATAATTAAAAGCGTCACCTCTTACCTGCTGTATATCCTGCACCATTGACTATCATCTATATGTGTATGTATATATATATGTGTGTGTGTGTATGTATGTATGTATATGTGTATATAATAGAGAGAGAGAGAGAGAGATGATAGTCAAAGGTGCAGGATATATATATATATATATATAATGTGTGTGTGTGTGTGTGTGTGTATGTATGCATATATGTACATATATACTGTGTATATGTATATAATATATATATGTATATATATATACATGTGTGTATATATATATATGTATATATACATGTGTGTATATATGTATATATACATGTGTGTATATATATGTATATATACATGTATATATATATATATATATGTATATACATGTGTGTATATATATATATGTATATATACATGTGTGTGTATATATATGTATATATACATGTGTGTATATATATGTATATATACATGTGTGTGTATATATGTATATATACATGTGTGTGTATATATATGTATATATACATGTGTGTATATATATATATGTATATATACATGTGTGTGTATATATATATATGTATATATACATGTGTGTATATATATATGTATATATACATGTGTGTGTATATATATATATGTATATATATATATACATGTGTATATATATGTATATATATATATATATATATATATATGTATATATATATATACATGTGTATATATATGTATATATATATACATGTGTATATATATATATATATGTATATATATATACATGTATATATATATATATGTGTATATGTATATATGTATATGTATATATATATGTATATATGTATATATATGTGTATATGTATATATGTATATGTATATATATGTATATGTATATATATATATATATGTATATATGTACATATATGCATACATTTTATTTATATATATATATAATGTATGCATATATGTACATATATAGTGTGTGTATGTATATATATATATATATATGTATCTATAACTTAGTGTAGCCACTTGATTGTCTTTTGTGCAGTTTTTTCTTTTATAATTGATGATTTTCATTGTTCATGCAACAGTTGATGATAAAGATCTCTTATCTTTATGAAGTTATATCCAGTGTCCTGCTGTAACTTCATTCAGTTCTGGTTCCTATTTACATAATTTGGTAGACACTCTTATCCAGAGCGACAAAAATTATCATTATTTTATACAACTGAGCAATTGAGGGTTAAGGGCCTTTCTCAAGAGCCCAACAGCGGTGATAGTAGGAATTGACCCGCTGACCTTTGGAGCAGTAACTCATCACATTAACCATTAAGCCACCACTGAACCTGGTATGGTATGGTATTTTCTCCTTGTTCTCCATGGGATTTCTGTGTAATTTCTACCATGTTCTCCATTGGATCATCAAGGCATTTTCTTCATGTTCTTTATAGAGTCTTCTCCATTTGCTCTATATTGCCTTTCCCATGTGTTCTCCATGGAGTTCCTTCCATGTTCTCCATGGCATTTCCTTGTTCTCTCTGTATTCATGTTTCGGCCATGTACTCCAGTTTCCTCAATTCTCCAAAAAAACATGGTGTATTTGCTATGCTAATCTACAGGGATTTGTGTATGTGCACGAGGGTAGGTGTTACTGATTTAAACACCAGTTTGATATAAAAAAGATAATAATTGCACTGTACAAGTTATTTGTTTTAAAATAATTTGAAATGTGATGCAAATGCATTCAAAAGCATGTCTCCTATCCATGGTTTGCTGTTTTTTTTCTTTCTTCCAGTTAATTTAAATCTGTGAACAGCACTTCTTCTTTTCCCTTCAGGGGTCGCCACAGCAAATGATCTGCCTCCATCTATCCCTATCCTCTGCATCTTCTTCTCTTACTCCAACGACCTTCATGTCCGCCTTCACCGCATCCATAAATCTTCTCTTTGGTCTTCCTCTGGGCCTTCTGCCTGGTAGTTCCAACCTCAGCATCCTACTACCAATATACTCACTATCCCTCCTCTGTACATGTCCAAACCATCTCAATCTAGCCTCTCTGACTTTGTCTCCAAATCATCTAACATGTGCTGTCCCTCTGATGTACTCATTTCTGATCCTATCCATCCTCGTTACTCCCAAAGAGAACCTCAACATTTTCATCTCTGCTACCTCCACTGTGAACAGCACCAGAAGTTAAAAAAACCTTCACAGTTTCAATAACAATAACAATTACAATATTACACAGTGGCGTAGAGGTTAGCAGGTCTGCCTCACAGCAAGAAGGTCCTGGGTTCGATTCCCAACTTGGGTGTTTCCATGTGGAGTTTGCATGTTCTCCTCATGCTTCCATAAGTTTCTTCCGGGTACTCTGGTTTCCTCCCACAGTCCAAAAACATGCATAGTACGTTAATGGGCTATTTCAAATCACCCCTAGGTTGAGTTGGAGTATGAATGGTTGTGTGAGTATTGGTCCTGTGATGGAAGGCCTGGGTTCGACTCCCAGCCTGAGTGTTTCTGAGTGGAGCTTACATATTCTCCCCATGTTTTTGTTTGGGTTTCCTCCAGGTTGTCTCCCACAGTCAAAAAACATGCACAGTAGGCTATTTGGCTGTCCAAATTACCAATAGGTATGAATGGTTGTGTGAGTGCTGGCTCTGCGATGGCCTGGCGAGCTGTCTAGGGTGCAGCCCGCCCTTTCCCAGAGTCGGCTGAGATAGGCACCAGCCTAACCTCATTAATCTTAAGCGGCTGAGAAATGAATGAAGGAATGTAACAGGGGTTGGTTTGTGTAGTGCCGCCATCTGGTGGTAAAATAAGGTTAGCTTGTAACAGGACCTGGAACCTGGGTCTGATCCTAAACTTGGATTATTGTCTTTTTTAGATTGTCCCATGGGTTTCTCCCACTTCCTGCTACTTAGTCAATAAGCGCCGTGAAAATAAGGGGAACATGGAAACAACCCAATGTAGCTCCGAGCCAATCACATTTCCGGGATACCAGCCCACGCTGTTTTGAAGCAATACTACTTGCTGTTGTGCAAATGGAAAAGACAACAATTGGAAATGAGACCAGGACACCCCTATAAAGGAATGGTTCTGCAGGTGGTGACCACAGACCATTTCTCTGTCCTCATCTTCTCTGACAGATTTTTTGTTGTCACTTTTGTGATTTGGCAGTACTTCCACCACTCGAGGTATCATGAGGAGGTGTCTACAACCTGCAGAAGTTGACCAGGTGCTGCATCTCATTCAGGATGACACATCAATGTGCACTCTAACAAGAAGGTTTGCTGTGTCCCCAAGCACAGTGTCAAATTTAAGGACGAGATTCCAGGAGACACACCGGTACATCAGGAGATGTGGAGGAGGCTGAACGAGGACACAGGACCAGGAGGAGCACTGCCAGGGCTCTACAACGTGAGCGCCAACTCAAATGTGCAGGTTTCTACTTGAATGGTCAGACACCGACTTCACAAGGGTGGTATGAGGGCCCAGCATCCACAAGTGGGGCCTGTACTTAGAACCCAGCACCGTGCAGTCCAGTTGGAATTTGCCAGAGAACATCGAGCTTGGCAGATTC
This sequence comes from Plotosus lineatus, assembly GCA_024760905.1. Taxonomy (NCBI): domain Eukaryota; kingdom Metazoa; phylum Chordata; class Actinopteri; order Siluriformes; family Plotosidae; genus Plotosus; species Plotosus lineatus. Next base: position 13,878,395 of record CM045743.1, read on the forward strand.
GCCATTGGCACCCTGTACTCTTTACTGATGACAGCAGGCTCACCCTGAGCACATGTGATGGAGTCTAGTGACGTCCTGCTGCCTGCAACATCCTCCTGCATGACTAGTTTGATGGTGAGTCAGTGATGGTCTGGGGATGCATTTCTTTGGAGGACCGCACAGCCCTCTATGGGCCAACCAGGGGCCAGGGGTACCCTGACTGCAATTAGGTATCGGGATGAGATCCTGGAGGCACGTGGAGGCCACACGCAGAACTGAGGCTCATTGTGACTCATCTTGAGGAATCTCCACAGAAGTTGGATCAGCCTGTGACCTGATTTTTATCTTTGATTTTGAGTGTGATTCTAAATCCAGACCTCATGCGACGAAGATTTTGAATTCCATGATCAAGTCTTATGTTGCTTTGTTCTCAACGAATTTCACTATGTGACGAATAAAGATTTTTCTTCCACCATACGTCGTCCATTGAGATCTAGGAGGTGATGTTTGAGTGTTCCCTTTATTTTACTTATTTTTTGAGCAGTATACAGGGATCCTCACTTTCCACGGTGAATGGCGACTGAGCCCCATGCGACCGCCAATTTCCGCAAAGTAGGATCGGCCCTCTTCATTGACGTATACGTACATGTATATGTGTATATAATATCAATAAATACATATTCAATGATAAAAAATGTTTATAATAACAATTAAACATTCAAAAATAATGCATAAGATGTAAATAAAATATAAATACACTCACACAGATGTGCGTGCACGCATTCAGATGCACACCTCACATAAAAATGTAAGTAGTTTTGATGGGGGGTTTTGGGTTGGGTTTTTTTTTTTTTTGTGCATAATTGCCTTGTTTTGTGGCATTTCCCTGAACTTTTCCTCCAATTTTTCCTTAATTTCCTTATTTTTTCATTTTCTATGAATATTTTTGAAAAATCCACGATGCACTGAACCCGCAAGAACTGAAGCAGGAAATAGTGAAGGATCGCTGTACTTCTATCATGCAACAATGAAACTGGTGGTTATTTGCATTTCTTACTCTTCAGCTAGATTACTCTCACTCACTCTTCTTTATTTGCCTCTCAGCAGACACTGGGTGCAGGCAGGGCACATCCAGAAGAGCTCACAAGACCTTCTCAGGGCAACACACTTAAGCATTCACACTCACAGTCACACCTCTGCGGAATTTGAATGAGCTAGTTAGTCTAATGTGCATGTCTTTGGACTGTTGGAGGCAACAGGAGTCCCCGGAGGAAACCCGTACACGCACAGGGCGAACGTGCAAACTTCACACAGAAACACCCTCGCCAAGCCCAGGTCTCAAACTCAGGACTTTCATGCAGATTTTCGGCCTTGGGGCATTTGTGTGTAAAGTTTGCATGTTCACACGGAGACGGCTGAGATGGACGACGGCCTCCCCGCAAGTCTAATTATTATTAAGTGGATTGGAAAGTGAATAAAGGGATTTTAGTTATCTAATTTTTTTGTTACCCAAGACCTAAAAGTGTGGTTTCTCCGACTTCGTCCTTATAGTCTGTCTTTAAAAAAACTTTTTTCAAATTTTGATATACCGTACAGTATTAATCCTGTAACGAAAATTATTTCCTCTACATTACATTTAACCCATCCAAAGTGAGCACACACATGCAAACAGTGAGCGCGCGCACACACACACACACACATACACACACACACACACACACACACGCACACACACACACACGCACACACATACACACACACACGCACACATACACACACGCACACACACGCACATACACACACACACACATACACACACACATACACGCACACACACGCACATACACACACGCACACACACACACACACACACACACATACACACACACACACGCACACATACACACACACACACACATACACACACACACACACACACACACACACACACACACATACACACACACACACACACACACACATACACACACACATACACATGCACATACACACACACACACACACGCACACACATACACACCCACACGCACACACGCACACACACGCACATACATACACACACGCACATACACACACACACACACACACACATACACGCACACACACGCACATACACACACACACACGCACATACACACACGCACACACACACACACACACACACACACACACATACACACACACACGCACACACACACGCACACACACACACACACACACACACACACATGCACACACACACACACACACACACACACACACGCACGCACACACACACACACACATACACACACACACACATACATGCACACACACATACACACACGCACACGCACACACACATACACACACACATACACACACATACACACATACACACATACACACACACGTGCGCACACTTGGAGCAGTCGGCTGCCACACACATTGCGGGACTGGAGAGCAGTTGGAGATTAAGTGCTTTGCTCAAGTGCACCTCAGCCATGAGTGTGGAGGAATGGATGGTGCTGCTAACTCCACCACCGCTACACATTTTTCTTGCTGGTTTGGGAATCGAGCAGCTTCTCTAACCTTTAGGCTTTGGCTGCCCCTGTCTGGAGTGATGAAGAAGCTGAGAAACTGTTTTTTGAATTTCAATTTGCTTTCCGGATTTCTGCTCATTTTAATAAGTGTAAAACAAACCAAAAGCATTCAAAGTTTAAAAGAAAAATTACTGACACGATGTCCAGATTCCTCAGACAAACTTCTGACAACAATGCCTCCATTTCTCTAAACTAACCCCATCCGAATACGGCTTTCCATTTCTGTTTACTGTTCAGTACTTCCTACAGACTCACCATGTAATACTGATTTTGCCCACTAGATGTCAGTACATGACAATCTAATTATTCATACTGCACAACTTGAGGTTGACAACTTTAGGTTTCCAGTGGCTGTGATGCTTTGAGAAATCTGTAGTTTCTGATAAAAGAGAATAAGATCATACAGAACATAGTTAGTTTAAATGAATTAACTGATTTTAAAACTTGAATTTTGTATTGCTTCTCCTCTTCCAGCCATTCAAACAGCAGTGTTAAAGTAATGCACAGAGCAGCCAAGGTAAACACACACAGCATACAGAACATTTGGGTCACCTTACCCTCTTTCATCACTGACCTGCTTTAAAAATCCAGACGGGTCTTCCCTGATTTTACCGACATTCAGATGTGTTTTGATTTATTAACAATCCCTTAGACTGACCACGAAATATCCAATAAAAACATTTTAAAAGTCACAGCATGAAGAGAGGCGGCACTGTGACATGGGGATTGTTAGCATGTCTGATTCACAGCGAGACGGTCCTGGGTTTCCATGGAGTCTGCATGTTTTACATGTGTGGATTTCTCATGGCGACTCCAGTTTCCTCCCAGAATCCAAAGACATGCTCAATGGGCTTTAAATTGCCCTGATTACTGATTAGGAGGGTGGCACGGTTATGTAGTAGTTGTTATTAGCACATCTGCTTCAAAATAAGAAGGCCCTGGGTTCGAGTCCTGGGCTCGTCTGGCGTTTGCGTGTGCTTGTGTGGGTTTCCTCTGGATACTTCGGGTTTTCTTCCACAATCCAAAGACATAGGCTGACTGTGACAAGTTCCCCCTAGATGTGAGTGGTTGTGTGTTTTGGCCCTGCCATGGTCTGATTAACTGTTCACTCAGTGTCAGCTGAGATAGGCTCCGGCCTCTCTGCGAACCAAGCAGGATTAAATGGCTTGAATGAGTGAGTGAATGAGAGAGTTGCAAAAGAAAATTTGACAACAATCAAATTTTATTTTCCGTCCATTTTAAACTGTCTACTAGGGTCGTGTTGAGACTGCCGTTAAGCTCTGTTGGCACTAGGCGAAAGCGGGGTACACCCTGAACAGCTCGTCAATCTATTACAGGCCAACACACAACCATTCACACTCACACCTAGGGGCGATTTGGAACAGCCAGTTAACCTAATGTGCACATATTTGTACCAGGGGAGGAAACCAGAGTACCCTGAGGAATTCCATGCAAGCACAGCAAGTACATGCAAACGCCATACAGATAAGCCCTCGCTGAGCCCAAGACTCAAACCCAGGACCATCTTACTGTGGAGTGGAAGTGATAACTGTTTTCATGCACTTACATTCAGTAAGCATTTTATCCGGGATTGTCAGGATCACAGTAAATCCAAGCAGCACTGGGAATGCCATGACATGGGAACACACCCTGAGTGGAACACTAGTTCATCCACCCATCACCCGTTCACATACTTACTCACACATTCCTTCAAGAATAGACACAGTGTAAAGTCAACCATCCAAATTCCAGCATGTTCTTTTTGGAGATGGGAGAAAAGTAGAAAACTCAGAGGAAACCTTCAGTATTTCTGGATCATAAGGCGCACCAGATTATAAGGCGGGACACCAATGACTCAACCTCTCTCAGCCACACCCCCTTAAAGAGACAGCGCATTAGTATTGTGTCCATTACAGAACGAAGGTCATTACTCTTTAGGAGCTGTATCAATGTAACTTTAAATTCAAGAAGGTTAATCCAAGGTCTCAGGAGGACACCTGAGCACCAGGCAGTGCTTTATCCTAGTGATGAACGTGAGACTCTGATTAAGTCAGCTGAGTCTCCTGAGGGTAGAAACTGAGATTAGGTGGAAAAACCACTCATGGATGACTCAGCGAGTCACCTGTCTATGATAACAGTAATGGCTGCATTTGGACATAAAGTCCAGATCCCTCTAATTTATGACCTGTTGACATGAATATGTAGCGGTTGGAGTTCTTTGGTTAATCCGCCAGAATGATGGTAAACTCTGAATTAGTTCGCTTCACTTGGATTTTGACGGTGTCGTTGAGATGATGTCCCGCACCCCGCCACGCATAAGGTGCATCAACGGTTTTTTTGAAGATTCAAGGCTTTTAGATGCGCCTTATGGTCTGAAAAATACGGTACATTCTCGGAAACAAGAAGAATGTACGCCACAGGATCACATTTTCAGAGTTCTGAGATGACCGAATACAAATTTAATTTCACACTAAGTCTGTTTTTGCGAACATTCATAAAATATGTGACATTGTGTTTTTAAATTTAGGAGGCGGGGCTTATCGGATAGAATAACAGAGAATTGCATGATCAACGAATACAGTATAGCGTTCAGGTAGAACACAATATGTATGACATCACAGGAGAACAGGATATGGACTAAGCACAATGATGATGATTTCCTTTTGGCTTTTCCCCTTTATCAGGGGTCGCCACAGCGAATGAATCACATGTTTGATTTGGCATATTGATGGATATTCACAAAATACACTTCACTGTTCCTTTAATTTCCTGTTCGAGTTCTTACCTCTGTTGTATATGGAGCTGAAACTATGACATCAACAGCCTTCCCAAGTCTCAGTATGTCCATAAACTGGGTGTGACAGGACACCAGTTATCCAAAGTGAGGAATAACACAGCTATTACAGTCAGTGTAGTGCTGGTACTCTGATCACACTCGTTTAAACCATTGAAGAAGGTAAATGATGAGTAAACACTTTATCCTTCTACACCTGGACAATGAGATGAGTTCTAATCCCACCATCTGGGGTAGAGGTAACTACAGGCAGGCAAATTCCACAGTCAGGTTCCTGTAATGCTGCTCTGTGGTTTCTGGTGTTAAACGTGCTTTATCAATCACACACACACACACACACACACACACACACACACACACACACACACACACACACAGGGCATTTCAGTTTAGGTCAGTGCTTCTCAATTATTTTCTGTGGCGCCCCCTCTAGGAAGAAAAAGGACATTTCATGCCCCCCACTGCCCATGAGCGACTATAAATAGTATTATTTGTCTATAAAATTGTTATTAGTGCACCTCTGCATAACACTGTATATTTATTAACATTAAAAACAAAAAAGAAAGAAATATAGTTCAACTTACAATAAAGAAAAACTTCATTGGCATTGTTTTTTCATCTGTAATAGAAAAAATTAAAGTGCACCAATGTGCCTGAAATGAAACAAACACATCCTTATTTAAACTCATTCAACTTATATATGTCTGAATATTTCCGTCTCTCTCCATCCTTCTCTTCGTTCCTGTTAGAAATTTTCCCGTCTTGTTTCTTGAGGGGTTGTTTACTGCACTTCCTGTCATTTGCAGTGGTGGTCTAGTGGATAGGGCACAGGATCACTGATCCTAAGGTTGGGGGTTCAAGTCCCCACAAAGGTTGTCACTGTCCCCCCAGTGCAGCTAACTGGGTTATCAAAGGTGGGCCATGTCTCTCACTGTCTATGGTGAGAGGATCATGTAAAAGAACCATTGTTGACTTTCGTCAAAAGTAGGCTGCAAAGCCGTCAGTGTGTTTCTGTCCCTTGCTAAAAAGGGTTGTGACAGGAAGGGCATCTGACGTAAAAACCTCTGCCAAAGCAAAAGTGCGAATGAAATGATTCGCTGTGCGAACTCCCGAGAAAAGGGGAAAAGCCGAAAAGAGAAGAAGAGAAGATGTCATTTGCTTGTGCGAAAAACCGTTACACCATAGCGCGACAATGAGAGTGTTACTGCCAACTACTGGAGTGGAGGTGCAATTACACTTAATTCTCGTACACTATTCCAGAAACGCATGTTCCCCAGGTCACTCATAAGCACTCCCCCGGCATCAACTACGGCATCATACTACCCCCCCCCCCCTCCAAGGGGGACGTGCCCTACTATTTGAGAAGCACTGGTTTAGGTCCAACTTTCGAAAGAAACAAATAATTCAAATGATGAGCGACGAAAAAAATCTTCCAGGGTGATCAACTTCAGTTAAAGACACTGAGGTCAATGACATCATTTTATAATCCATCAGACATATTACACTCAGAGTCATCACACACAGCCTCTCTCTCTCTCTCTCTCTCTCTCTCTCTCTCTCTCTCTCTCTAGATACACCTCTCTCTTTATACCTACCTCTCTCTCTCTCTATCTTTTTCTTTCTCTTTCTCTTTCTTTAGCCGTATATTATGTATATCTTTCTTTCTTTTCTATCTCTATAAATCCCTCATATATATCTCTCTGTCTTTATTTACTTGTTTATTTGTTTGTTGTTTTATTGCGCCGGAGTTTTGGGTGTATTGAAACTTCTTGCTCTGAAGCTTTTTAGAATCTGATTAAAACGAGGATTTCTCCTCGGGCTTTGATTGGTTGAGCTTCGCCTTGTGCGCAGGCCGCTCGCTGTTGTTTTATTACTTCCTAAGTACATTAATAGAGTAATAATGCTGTGCTTTGCACATTTTCACCTGCACCGGCCCGACTATCCCCTGTCACGCTCAACAATGAGGCGAAAGACCCGCGGATGCCTCGGGCCCAGTTAATCTCCGCCACCCATCAGTGAGAACCCCACCGCTTCCTGTGTTTGTGTGCAACTTCCTACGCTTCAGGAACCCCAAGCAGCTTATTGTGAGACGGGATCTTCATGATGTGAGCAATACTTCACACTGATTCAAGGAAATGTGTACCAGGGGAATAATAAAAGCCTGGTGAGTACGTGCTGTTTTATTTACTCCCTTTACCTTTAATTTCTTCTCTTTTAAACGAGTTTGTATTTATTTTGCACCTGAGTGTGTACCTCTACATTTCTCTTATAAATATTTTACAGGCACAATAAGGAAAGCAGTTAAAAAAAAATCCACTTTTTATTGTGATGGAAAGTGAAAGAGTAGTGTAGAGTATCTTTATTACTCGACCTGGACGCTTTGATTCCCGAATGTTCTACCCTGTAATAAATGGCCTATATTTTAAGCTCAGTCGAGGTGAGCAGCTCCTCATTTCCACTGTAAACAGTATTTGTGGAGAATTGCTTCCCCCTCCTGAACTGCTGGATGGTGGTCAAAACCTTTTTGAGTCAAACCAATAATTGCTTTCCAGGCCCTCACCGAACTCCTCCCACGCCCAAGATTTTGCATCGGCAACAGTGTGGGCTGCAGCACATTTGGCCTGCCGGTACCTGTCTGCTGCCTCGGAAGTCCCACAGGCCAATAAGACCTGATTGACTTCCTTTGTCAGCTGGACGGCTCCCATTCACCATAAGTGTCCATGACCGGGTTCAAGCTGGATCTGGCCGGTCTCCATGGGCAAAAGTCTGACCACCAGGTTTGCCTTCAAGCCCCTACCCCCGCAGGCCTGGCTCCATGGGAGGAGCCCGGTGAGTGACCCACGTAAGGGAAACCGTATTGCTTTAAGTTTCTACATAAGGGGTTTTGAACCGAGCTTCATCTGGACCTTCACCTAGGACCTGCTTGCCTTGGGTGACCCTACCAAGGGTATAATGCCCTCAACAACATCGCGCCTGGGATCATTAAGACACGCAAACCATGATAAGGTGGCGATTCAAGGAGGGGCTACCGCTTTTAGTCGAACCCAGTTCCCACACATCAGGTATTGCCTTCCCTATATTTCCCTGTCACATGTCCAGGGAGTTGTGAAAGAATATACACACCCCGTCCGTGACATGCAATCCTATCCACTTGGCTCTTTTTGAACTACGGCGCCATGCATATTTGGGGTCGGTCTAACACGCTCAGAGGGAAAGCGCTATCCTCGCCCTCGTACGAATGAGCTCACAGACACCCATGATTGGATGGTGATCGCTCTGATTGACAGGAACGTGAATGTATGCCCTCCATCCCTCCCTCCATTGTGAGCTCAACCAATTAGCCCCCACAGACTCCTGCTGTCGCATTAAACTGGATTTGAACTCATGATCTCTGGATTAATTGTCACGCACCTTGTCCATGTGCCACTTGGGAGCGCCTATGAGCAAGGTTTTATTCTATTTTATTTTTCCCCAACTTTATTAGTTTTTAGGATAATACTGTACTGTAACCATCATTTTGATAATATTTTTCTATTTATAAATAAATCTACTGAATTTTATTTATTATTCTGCTGAAGGGAAGTTTTTATCTTGAACTAAATATGAAGTTTATTCGAACAGGTTAAAGTCAGGGGCAGGTTCTACTTAATGAAGTAAAAGTTTCAGCCGTAGAATGAAACCTGAAAATTTATTGGCCTTATCAAGCTTTTTGGAATTGACCCCAGGACGGAGTATGCGGTGAACTTTATCTATACAGCTCCCTCCACAGCGGTGACGAATGGCCCAGATCCAGAAATGGCTCCCGAGCATTCTGACGCAGCCGAGTGCCTGTATACTCAAGAGGGCGGTGATGATGGGGCTCGTGTCCACGTCTCGGGATTAATGAGAGCTGGTGCGAGCCAACATCCAGCCCACCCGTGGAACAAGATCACCCTCATCACACCACCCCCACCCTCCACTTCAAACGGTCCAACACTGGCATGATGTATGGTAGTGGCCGTGGTGCTCTTTCAGCCTGCAGTCCATCACAGGGTTTATCTCTGCCAGAGATGAAAGCACTGAGCTGCCAATCAAGAGTTAAAATGAGGAGCAGTCATGGAGGTCAAACCAGGCCCTCAGACCACATATTTACACCACAACCGGTCCTGCTGGATCACAATGTGGTGGGGAGGGATGGGGGTTGGGGGGTGTAGTATAAGAAAATAATTGTCCTTTCCCTTGTGCAGAAGAGTTAAGAATAGAACAGTGATATGCTAATGGGCCGAGAGCAGTGATTTATCACCGTGTGTATGAACCAATCGTCTTGGCACCGCGTCCGAGTCAACTTGATGAGTCCCAGGTTTCAGTCCGGGGACCATTGCTAGGGAGTCATAGACGAAAACGGATGAAAGGGAAAACCGAATAAACAGTGAACTGGATCTGGCCTGGAATCACAGTAACGCTCATTTTTCTATACAACAAACCGCGTACATCATCGTTAAAGTAGCGTTTAATCCAAAACGCCATGCGTCATGTAATTCAGCTTCTAATAAAATCCCGACAAATCTATCTAGCAATACTCTGCGTGGCGCATCGACTGGCACTGTGAGTTCATCTAAGAACAATAAAGCACAAATTACTCAGTTGTTAGACAGCTCGTGAGATCGTGTGAGATTTATTTCACACTCCTTCATCCAGCTGATGTTTCCCTGGCAGGATTTGGGATTCCTCCGAAATTAGGAAATCCTGTCCACGATGCTACAGCAGACATTCTGTCATTACATTCAATACTTGATTCACTCATTCAATATGTGATTCAGTCAATCAATACTTGATTCACTCATTCAATACCTGATTCATTCAATCAATACTTGATTCATTCATTCAATACTTGATTCATTCATTCAATACTTGATTCACTCATTCAATACTTGATTCATTCATTCAATACTTGATTCACTCATTCAATACTTAATTCATTCATTCAATAATTGATTCACTCATTCAATACTTGATTCATTCATTCAATAATTGATTCATTCATTCAATACTTGATTCACTCATTAAATACTTGATTCATTCATTCAATACTTGATTCATTCATTCAATACTTGATTCATTCATTCAATACTTGATTCACTCATTCAATATTTGATTCACTCATTCAATACTTGATTCATTCATTCAATAATTGATTCATTCATTCAATACTTGATTCATTCATTCAATACTTGATTCATTCATTCAATACTTGATTCACTCATTCAATACTTGATTCAATCATTCAATACGTGATTCACTCATTCAATACTTGATTCATTCATTCAATAATTGATTCATTCATTCAATACTTGATTCATTCATTCAATACTTGATTCATTCATTCAATACGTGATTCACTCATTCAATACTTGATTCATTCTTTCAATACTTGATTCACTCATTCAATACTTGATTCACTCATTCCATGCTTGATCCATTCATTCAATACTTGATCCATTCATTCATTCAATACTTGATTTGACTCATCACTCATTTTCTGAACCGCTTAATTCTACTAGGGTCACGGGGAGTCTGGAGCCTATCTCAGCTGACACTGGGCGAATTTAGGGTACACCTTGAACAGCTCACCAGAAGAACACACAAGAAGCCTCACAACAAGAAGAGCCTGGGTTTGAGTCCTACGATATTTCTGTGTGGTGTTTGCTCCCCTGGCTTGTGTGGGTTTCCCCCTGCGTCCTCTGGTTTTTTTCTACAGTCGAAACACATGCACGTCAGGCTAACTGGCTGTTTATAATTGCCCGTACATGTGTGTGAGGGTGTAGGACAGTGGAGACCTAGTGGTATAGGGCGCTGGATCGCTGATCCTAAGGTTGGGGGTTCGAGTCCCACGCTCCACAAGGTTGTCACTGTCCCGTCCCCCCAGTGCAGCTAACTGGGTTATCAAAGGCCAGCCATGTCTCTCACAGTCTATGGTGAGAGGTTGATGTAAAAGAACCATTGCTGACATTCGTAAAGAGAAGCTGCATAGCCGTCAGCGTATTTCTGTCCTTTGCTAAAGCTTTGTCAGGAAGGACATCCGACGTAAAAACCTACGCCAACTCAAACATGCGAATCACATGATTCCCTGTGGCGACCCCTGAAAAAGGGAAAAGCTGAAAGTAAAAGATGTGTGTGAGGGTGTGAATGATTGTGAGTGTGTGTTGGCCCTGTAATAGAAAGGTCAACTGTTCAAGGTGCACTCAGCCGTCGCTCAGAGTCGGCTGAGATAGACTCCAGCCTCCCTGTGACCTTAGTAGGAATAATCGATTTAGCAAATGAGTGAACGACAAGAGGAAGAAGATGAAGGCTGAAACTAAGAGCTGTGATATTGGTACGCAAATAATAACAAGGTTGTCCGTAATATTTCGCCGGAACAAAACGTTCTGTCTCCAGGTTTGGGAAAGATGAGCTGTATGTGTGAATAGCCAATAAATTAAGATAACCGTCTGCATTTACTTAAATTTGGGGCAAATTCATTCATTCATTTCTTTTCTGAACCACTTAATCCTAATTAGGATTAAGGATAGGCTGGTGCCCATCTCAGCCGACTCTGGGTAAGGGAAGAGTACATCCTGGACAGCTCGCCAGGCCTTCACAGGGCAGAAACACGCTGACGGCTATGCAGATCCTCATGACGAAAGTCAGCAATGGTTCTTTTACATGAACGTCTCACCATAGACAGTGAGAGACATGGCCAGCCGTTGATGACCCAGTCAGCGCCACTGGGGGGGTTTTGGCAGTGACAACCTGTTGAGAGTGAAGCTTGAACCCCCAACCTTAGGATCAGTGATCCTTTTACCATCAGGCAACCACTGTGGAGAAAATTCATGAATCTATATATTATAAATGTCACTGTATGATCATTGGTTGTATTGTCATATTGGGTTTTTTTTCCGTCATTCCTGAAAAAAGTCCAAAATACAGATAGCGGGCTTCATCATGAGGGCGACGAAATACAACTATAAATTATTCATCCATTCATTCATTTTCTGAGCTGCTTAATCCTAGTTAGGGTCGTGAGAAGGCTGGTGCCCATCTCAGCCAGCTCGGGGCGTGAGGTTGGTACACCCTGGACAGCTTTCCAGGCCATCGCAGGGCCAACACTCACACAACCGTGCATACTTACATTGACACCTAGGGGCAATTTGGAACATCCAGTTAACCTACTGAGTATGTTTTTGGACTGTGGGAGGAAACCGGAGTTCCCAGAGGAAACCCACACAAGCCCGGGGAGAACATTCAAACTCCACACAGAAACAACCAAGCTGGGAATCGAACCCAGGATCTTCTTGATGTGAGGTGGATGTGCTAACCACTACACCTCCAACTACAAATAATAATAATAATAATAATAATCATAATAATAATAATAATAATAATAAAGCATGCTGAGTTTTTTATTAATTAAAGAGGAGAACCTTTCCCAGGTTGGGTTCTGTAATGAATTGGTATTAAAGTACCGGATAAATAAATATGATGTAAATTTAAGCATGTGCACATAGAGACTTTATAATCGGCTTCCTGTTGCTCAGACACTCCAGCGACTCCGTCGACCAGACTGTGGTTGACATCATCCGGATCAGAACGTTAAAATGTTTTGTTGGTGATTTGTGACCGCATGTTCGAATGTCTTTCATTTATTTATTTT
>CM045743.1:13896439-13946439 GCA_024760905.1 Plotosus lineatus
TTCATGTGCCTTTAGACTGTAAGAGGAAACCGGAATGAATATATGATGATACTAAAACTTATCATTTAATAGGTCTTACAGCAAGAAGATCCAGGGTTCGACTTCCAGGGCTGTGTGGAGTCTGCATGAACTCCCTGGGTTTGCACAGGGCTTCCTCTGGGTACTCTGGTTTCCTTCTACAATCCAAAGACGTTCACATTAGGCTCATTGGTTGGTTCAAATTGCCCCTAGGTGTGAATGCGAATGGTTGTGTGTTTGTGTGTGTCGCCCTGCTTTGAACTGGTGAGTTGTTCACTCAGAGTCGGCTGAGATAGACTCCTGTCAACCCTGTGACCTTAGTCGGATTAAGCGGATCAGCACATGAATGAATGGCGGGAGGGAGAAGATGGAAGCTGACACTGAGAGCTGTATACTGGGATATATAAATGATAACAAACACCAACATTAGGGCAGCGGTGGCCTGGTGGTAAAGGCGCTGGATCACCGATCCAAAAGTTGGGGGTTCAAGCCCCACTCTCATCGGGTTGTCACTGCCCCCCCCCCCCCCCATGCAGCTCACTGGGTTATCAAAGGCTGTCCATGTCTCTCGGTGTCTATGGTGAGAGGCGTGTAAATGAACCATTGTTGACTTTCATCTAGAGGAGGCTGGATAGCCATCAGTGTGTTTCTGCCCTGCAGTGGCCTAGTGCGCAGGGTGTACTCTGCCCTCGCCCAGAGTTCGCTGAGATGGGTGCCAGCCTGCCGATGAACTTAATTAGGATTTAGTGGCTCAGAAAATTAATGAACAGTAACATTTCGCTCCTGACAAAAACCTCCTTTCTCCATTTTTGGGACAAAACGAGACGTATGACTGCAGTTGGAATAAGCGGTTTGGAAAATGAATAAATGAAAGAAGCACGCAAGTTCCTTGAAGGTGTTGAAAAATTCACGTGAATATTTTAGGCGTAATACTTGTGCAACTCAAATGGCAACCCCAATCATGGAATAATTCATTACTGTTTTTAATTAAACATCATCTCCTAATTATTTAACACTTTTAAAGATGAACTATCGGCACCGTGCTCCATCAGGGTCAGACGCCGCCGCCGTTTTCTTTCCCGGCCATATTAAGCAGCCAGTGTTCAGTGTGCTCTGGTGTGAAAAGGGTGGGAGGAGAAAGAGGAAAAAAGGAAAAGTGTGGAAGAAAACATTAAGCTTCATTCCAAAGAATTCTACAATGCATTAGGTCATGGGAATCTAATCACACTGTGCTCAAAGCTCTGAAATGATCCAAGCAACAGGGACTGAACCGAGCTGAATAATTGGTCGCTCAAAGCTCGCTTGCATCCGTGGAGAGAAAGGATGATAAATATGAGAGGCAGAACCTTAATGATTGAATTTCATCCTCGCCGAGGAACAGTCGAGCAAATAAGCTATCATCACTGACATGTCACGTCACTTTAGAACGAGCAACTGGGAATTTTATCTGACTAAACGAAAAGCGAGAGCGCGGTGCGTGAAGAATGGCCGTACGTTGCCGCCGCAGTTATTTTTGTTTGTCAGAATACAGAAGTGGTCCTTTACCCTGGAGGCGGCTCGTGTTTTCCATGTAGCTCAGCCACTTGGCAGGCTCTGGATCTCAGGCTTCCCATTCCCTCCTCCTTCTCATCAAAGCATCCCCCCACCGTCCCGTCCCCCCCGTCATTCCTTCTAGCTGGCAGGAAAAAGCGCGCAGGCTGTAGTGGAGACAGACTGACTGCGCAGGCGGTCCGGCAGATGCACCAAAGATAAGTTTGTGTTCGTAAGTCAGGCCACGACCCACGGCGGCAGGACATTAAGCAGATCCTGTCAGATCCTGCCTTCTCTCAAAAACACACTACATGTACCAACTTAGGGAAAAAAAACAATCCCCTCCTACTTACTCTCAGCTGTATCTCCATGCACGTCCTCCAAACATCATAGCTAACGTGTGGGGGTGGGTGGGTGGGAGGGAGACACATGGAGCCGTCGCTTTCCTCCTATCAAGCCTCGAGACACCTCCTCCGGGCTACACAATAACACATCACATCACTTCCTTTCTCGCCGCTGGACTAATGGATCGACACGGCCGACAGCGACGCCGAAGCTTGACTCGAAACACCCCGAGTCAGCGGTTTCTCATGGCTCTACCTGTCAGCACAGCCGAACCTCGGAGCCGTCTGTGCGGCAGGCTTTCCTTTGCTAGCTAGACAAAAGTCAAACTAGGGAAGCTTAATGGGTAAATCCAACAGGAAAGGGAAGTCTGAGGACCGTGTCACTATTGTACACCGCCATCCTATCATTCAGCATTCCTTGTTGACATGACATCATGCAATGCAAGAAAGCGCTAATGTTAAGTTAGCTCGGTCCATCTTACTCAAAGGGTTGCCACCTGCCGCTGCTTTAGCACCTGGTAGTCTTCACGCGCCCTGCTTCTCTGTTAATGCCTTCCAGGGCGTCGTGGTACACCAAGGGCCTGAGGCGTTCCCGATGGTTTCCTGACTCGTTATAAAGAGCTGAAGGCCCACTGGGGGCACAGGGCGAGATGAAAGCCCTGGCAAGACTTAAAATGCCAAGGGAACGTCAACTTTGAAGTCGAGCCTAATTGGCCTTTCAACGGATTCATCTGCGTGATAGGATACAATTTATTCAGAGTCTGATTGCTTGTGATGCAATGCATGGTTTCAACGTGTCCCGATTTCAAGAAAGTTCTTCACTCCTATTGAAGGCCACGGTGGAGGAACACTGTGTAATGCGTTCAGAGACAAGATCCAAATCAATTATATGCATAAAACACTGCGAGAAAAGTCTCAGACTCAGAACGGGCTTCCTCTGTAATATATTATTATTTTTTAATCGAACACTAAGGGATCGTAACTTCGTTTCCCTTATTGCAGCGCTTTCATTTAAAAAACGTAATTTGTAGGAAATTAAACAGGCGAAATTCGATGACAGAAACCAGGAAATCAATCCCAAAACAGAACAAATCATGACTTGGCAAATTGACCAATTTTTTTTTTAGCTTCTAGGGAAGACTGTGGAAACGAGAGCAGACCTTTCCTCCCAGTGTTTTGAATATAAAACAGATTTACAACACATTTCTTAAGAATCATATCCAGTATTTATCATGGCAGCACAGTGGTGCGGTGCACGTTCAGCGCACAATAAGAATGTCCTGGGTGCGATTCCTGAACTTGATTGGGTTTCCTCCGGGAACTTATGTTTCCTCCTCCTTCTTTTCCTTTTGGCTTTTCCCTTTTTCTCAGGAGTCGCCACAGCGAATCATCTGATTCGCACATTTGATTTGGCGTAGGTTTTTACGTCGGATTCCCTTCCTGACACAACCCTTTTAGCGAGGGACAGAAACACGCTGACGGCTTTGCAGCTCCTCTTCTACGAAAGTCAGAAATGGTTCTTTTACCTGAACCTCTCACCATAGACAGTGAGAGACATGGCCCGCCTTTGATAACCCAGTTAGCTGTACTGGGGGGGGACGGTGACAACGACTCGAATCCCCAACCTTAGGATCAGCGATCCAGCACCTTTACCACCAGGCCACCACTGCCCACTACTTAGCAAGAAGGTTCAAGTCCCAGGCCGAGCGAAAGCATTTCTGTATATGTATTTTCCCTGTCCTTGCATGGGCTTCTTTCAAGTGCTCCGATTTCCTCCTACAGTCCAAAGACATACACATTGGGCTAACCTGCTGTTTCATATTGTCCCAGGATATGAATCTGAATCGTCGTGTGAGCTGTTCAGGGTGACCCCTGACTTAGTCCAGTGTCATCTCAGATAGGCTGGAGTATTCAGATTTTTCAGATTCAGATTTTTCAGATTTGTTTATTCAGTATTTTGTGGCCTCAAGGCCTATTGTACAATTACAGTTTACATTTGCGTGAATGAATGGGCGTGGTTTAAAATTTTGTTACAGATCTTTCATTAAATACATCGTACCACATCAATATTTGTAGAATTTAACAAATTGGACAATATACGTTTATCTCTCACAGGTAACAATGGTAATGGCAAAAACGACAGATATTGTCACATACGAACTTCTTCTTCTTCTTTTCCTTTCGGCTTTTCCCTTCAGGGGTCGCCACAGCGAATCATCTGCCTCCATCTCACCCTATCCTTTGCATCTTCTTCTCTGACACCAACGACCTTCATGTCCTCCTTCACCACATCCATGAATCGTCTCGTTGGTATATTGTCACATACGAACATTACATGAAATTCATTTTCAATATCACCAGAGTCACAATTTTTACAGATAGCTTCACTAACATCACTCACATCGCCACAAGACTTATTCAAATAATTACTTCTAAAATCATGGAAAGCGATTCTAAATTTACATAATGCCCGTATAACAGACTTATCCTGTAAAGTCATGATATAAAATTCGGGCTCTAACAAAGATTTCTGTGAGGAATTGTGTTGTAAAAACTTTGAATTTCCTACAGACAGAGACCAGTCTTGAAAATAAATATCTTGAAGACGTTGCTTAAAAACAGAAAGAAAAATGACTTCTTTGGGAAATTCTTGTGAAATCCACACATATGAAAATCCACTAACACAAAATAGTCGTCTAACTTCTGATGCCCAGTTAACCTTTCCATTTTCAGCTTGTGACGTCAAAAAAATATAGCTTTGCTTTACATTTTTAGTAACTTCAACCAATATCTAATTTCCCTTAATCTAATAAATACAAAAATATTACATCGACCGATTTCCCCTAAAACAGCTTTATTTGAATCAAACTTTTCCAGATTCAAAAAGCGCTTAAAATATACTGCGTGTATCTTTTCAATACAGTGAAAATATTTAGTCCCCCAAATTTCTGACCCGTATAGAAGAATGGGCAAAATTTTACAGTCAAAAATTGTACATGCCGTATTTAAGGAATATAAGAATTCTTTTTGAATGGTTTATATATAGGTTGTATAGCTTTTGACGCTTGATCACAGAATACATGTGTGTGAACGACAAGGACCCAAGAGGAACGGTGAGGTTACAGGGGGCAGAGATAAAGAAGGTGGAGGATTTTAAGTACTTTGGCTCAACAATCCAGAGCAATGGAGAGTGTGGAAAAGAGGTGAAGAAGCGTGTGCAGGCAGGCTGGAATGGATGGAGAAAAGTGTCCGGTGTGATGTGTGATAGGAGAGTATCGGCAAGAATGAAGGGAAAAGTGTACAAGACGGTGATGAGGCCAACGATGTTGTATGGTTTAGAGACAGTGGCCCTGGGGAAAAGACAGGAGTCAGAGTTGGAGGTAGCAGAGATGAAAATGTTGAGGTTCTCTTTGGGAGTAATGAGGATGGATAGGATCAGGAATGAGCACATCAGAGGGACAGCACATGTTAGAGGTTTTGGAGACAAAGTCAGAGAGGCTAGATTGAGATGGTTTGGACATGTACAGAGGAGGGATAGTGAGTATATTGGTAGTAGGATGCTGAGGTTGGAACTCCCAGGCAGAAGGCCCAGAGGAAGACCAAAGAGAAGATTTATGGATGTGGTGAAGGCGGACATGAAGGTAGTTGGAGTAAGAGTAGAAGATGCAGAGGATAGGGAGAGATGGAGGCAGATCATTTGCTGTGGCGACCCCTGAAGGGAACAGCCGAAACGAAAAGAAGAGCTTTTGACACTTGGGCCGCCAGACTTTTACAAGCTTGTGACCAGTTCAATCTTGATGAAAATATTAAACCTAGATATTTATAACAAGAAACACATTTACGCATTGCATTACCGTAATACCATACTTCATTCTTTTTTAATACACCTCCATTTCTAAATACAATAACATTTGTTTTCTCGATGTTGACACACAAACCCCAAGAAATGCAAAACTGATGTAAACCATTTAGTTGCTGTTGTAAACCACTGACTGTATAAGAAAACATGTTCACATCATCGGCAAATAATAACATCATGATATCATCTAAATCTTGAGATAGAAAAACACCATGCATAAGCATGGTGGCTGTAGTAGGATTAAGTGGTCTAGGAAATGAGGGCAGGACGAACCATTTGTAGATTTCCAGAACATGTTTTATTGGACCAACAATTAAAATTGCTGAAGGTCAAATATCTGAGTTGTTGTAGTAAGACTTCGTAAATAGACCAGTTGGCTTCCATTAATTTGCTGAAGCACTTAATCCTGCTTGGCTCACAGAGAGGCCGGCGTCCATCCCTGCCGACTCTGAGCGAACAACTCACTAGTCCATCACAGGGTCGACACACACAAACTCCCACCTAGGGTCAATTTAAAACAGCCCATCGGCCTAATACGCATGTTTTTTGGACAGTAGGAGGAAAGCAGACTACCCAGAGGAAGCCCATGTGGGCACGTTGCTGAAACTCAAACACAGGATGTGCTAACCCATGACACCATGATGCCACTCTTGGTTGGCTTCCCTAAATAATAAAAATCCTGAACTAATTGTCAACATTATCAAAGGGACATACTGTTTCCCGGGACAGGTGTATAGACGCTGGGCATAAGAAAGCCTGCATGCATACCAAGGTGCTTTTATTTTCTCACAGATGTCATCTCGCACCAGCCACCTCTTTAAATCCTGTGCCAGCTGTAGCTGGGTTACACTTGAGCTTCTGTCACCATGCTGCAAAGGGAACAGTGTTGGCTATAACTCTTCCAGAGTTTTCCTCTGGGTGGTACCACTTGAGTGCAAGTAATACAGCCAGGCCACTCACCCTGGAAATGAAGGATGTGGGTAATGAATGTCCATTTAAGTGGCTCTTGTCATACTCAGAGTGTTAGGAGTACGTGAGAGTGGAACGACTTTCATGCTGTAACACTTACCTATAGTGAACTGTCGCGCGATTGGGTTTAATTTATCTTTGCTACACTGTATATCACCTTATATGGTAACTGCTCTAACTTTTCTTTGTTGCAGTTAGATTTATCACCCAGGGCACATTTAAGAAATCGGCGTCGTTTGTCTAATCCCCTTCCTGGAACTCTACAACAAAAACTGAGATGTGTAGCTAAACAGCACTGGTCTCAAATCCGACCCTTTGAGTCATCGATGAAACAAGCAGGGAGAGGCTATGGGGCGAGATGAAGCGATATGCTCTGCTATTTGTACCCCGGGTGTTGAAAGGATGAAACAAAGCAGGCCAGTTATATAAGGTAGCCGAAAATGGTATATTTCATACTCAGCATTCCTGATGTTATGGTATAACTGATTTCTAGTTCAGATTATAGGCTAAAAATATGCACTGTTAATATACATTTTCTACCACCTAGTCATTGAATTCTGGAAGTAGAGTGTTCACAAGATAACTAAATTAATAACTATGCTCTTGTTCCTATAGCAAAGACTGACTTACGTGTGTAAAATGAAAGCTATACTCTATTTTGTTGATAATGTAATTTTTTAAGTAAGGAAAGATTTTTTTTTTTCACATTAATGGAAGGAGTCTCCAATGTCAGGCTGGTGAGAAAACAACATCTAAGATGTTTATAGCTGTTAGAAAATAAAACAGGTGCTTTGAGGAGATTGTATATTAAATACTGTCATGGTTGGCACATCTGCCTCACAGCAAGAAAGTCCTGGGTTCGAGTCCTGGGCTTGGAGAAGGAGTTTCTCTCTGCAGTTTGTGTGTTCTGAAGCTGTTACGGGTTTCCTGACGGTGCTCCAGTTTCCTACCACAGTCGAAGGACATGCACATTAGGATGACTAGGTGTTACAAATGTCCTGAGGTGTTAGTGTGAGTGTAAATGGTTGTCTGTGTGTTGCCCTGCAATGGTTCAGGGAGCTGATCAGGATGCGCCCTGCCTTCATCCAAAGCTGATCGAGATAGGCTGCAGCTTCCCACGACAGTCGTGAGGCGGCAAATGAGTGAGAAAAGTGCACATTAAATGTTAAAAATACACACACACACACACACACACACACACACACACACACACACACACATATATATATATATATATATATATATATATATATATATATATATATATGTGTGTATATGTGTATATATATATATGTATGTATGTG
The DNA here is from genome assembly GCA_024760905.1 of Plotosus lineatus. Lineage (NCBI taxonomy): Eukaryota > Metazoa > Chordata > Actinopteri > Siluriformes > Plotosidae > Plotosus > Plotosus lineatus. The sequence continues at coordinate 13,904,464 of CM045743.1, forward strand.
TACAGCTAAATACTTTTTTATTTTATCAAGTAAATAAAAATCAAAATAGTTTAAAAGTAAAAGTCCTTTCATTTAAATAGAGGATTTTTTTTTTGTTGTTGTTGTTGGTGTATTAATGTTTTCATATCTGCAATGACCTGGCGAGCTGTCCAGGGTGTACTCTGCCCTCAGCTGAGATGGGCACTACCCTCCCTGTGACCCTCATTAGAATTAAGCAGTTCAGAAAATGAATAAATATTAAAAATAAAACAAAAAATGTCATTCCTCAATACAACTTTAAAATATAAAAGAGCTACTATATGTATATAATCTGTAATCATCAAAAAATAGTTTTGGAATAAGAGAATTAAAATATTTTGGATATGCGGGAATGAGGATATGAGATACTCTACTGACTTCCTGTAAAGCTTGATATGTCGTGTGTTATTTCATCCTTATTAGTCATTAAATAAAAAAGTTAAATCTGTATAACAGACCATTACCATATAAAACAGACCCTTACTATATAAAACAGAACATGACTATATAATAGTCCAAAAAAAAAGACCATTACTTTATACAACAGACCATTACTATGAATAACAGACCATTACTATGTATAACAGACCATTACTATATAATACAGACCATTACTGTTTATAACAGACCATTACCATCTAAAACAGACCATTACTATTATAAAACAGAACATGACTATATAATACAGACCATTACTATATACAACAGACCATTACTATGAATAACAGACCATTACTATACAAAAAACAGACCATTACCATCTAAAACAGAACATTTCTATATAATACAGACCATTACTGTTTATAACAGACCTCCCCCAGTGCAGCTAACTGGGTTATCAAAGGCGGGCCATGTCTGTCACTGTCTATGGTGAAAGACATGTAAAAGAACCATTTCTGACTTTCGTAAAGAGTAGCTGCAAAGTCGTCAGCGTGTTTCTGTCCCTTGCTAAAAAGGGTTGCGACAGGAAGGGCATCCAACGTAAAAACCTCTGCCAAATCAAACGTGCGAATCAGATGATTCGCTGTGGCGACTCCCGAGTAAAAGGGAAAAAGCTGAAAGTAAGACAGACAGACTATTTATAACAGACCATTACTATATAAAACAGACCATTACTATGCATAACAGACCATTACTATATACCACAGACCATTACTATACAAAAAAAAAAGACAATTACCATATAAAACAGAACATTACTATATAATACAGACCATTACTATATACAATTACTGTATTCTGTTATGCGTAAAGCACCATTAACATGTAGAACAAAACGTTAATAAATATTATAATTTAAGCGGTAAATACTGTATTTAAATATCATGCTTTGTTATGGTTAACTATTTCTATATTTGTAATTAGCCTTGTAACAAGTGGGTCAGTGCACAGCAAGTTGGTAATTTTTGTAAAATCAAACCCCCCAAAATAATTAAAGTTCATGTTGGGGTCCTGCTCACCAGGTCAGGATTTATTTCATGCCATCTTTATCTCTTTACATAAGAATTGGATTCTGACATCATGTTCCCTCCTTTTCATGTTAAGGAAAGACTGGAGCATGCTGGGATCATTCTGATGGATTGAATTTTGTTTAATTTTGCTCTCTTTATGCTTTATATGGAGAGATTTACAATGCCTGAAATGTCTTGTTTCATGGGATGAATTACGGCGTTCCCCAGAGATTCCAAAATGAAAACACTGCTTTCTAAAACCTGCTTCTAAAAGCATTTGGAATTTTGCAATTTTCTCAATGTCTATCATCGACATGTTCCAAGTGGAACATTGTTCATTCTGTGTTACTGGCTTCCTTTGATTTATAACACTCGTTTCTTTTATTTTCACACACAGACACACAAGTGTTTCTTATACACGGCTGTAAATCGGAATCACCCAAACCTTACAGCCATGTTGTTTTTTAATCTGATGGCACCACAGTTCAGAATATTACCCTTATACCGTTCTCCATTCTGATTGGTTGATTAATTTTCCCTAGCAATGGCCCTCAAAGTAAATACATGATTGTTGCTATGGAGATACTGTCTGCAAGAAGACACTGTATTTATTTAATGTTTATGATATGATCCAGTGTGAGATCTTTGAAGCAGTTAAAAGTGAACCTTAAAATTCTTTCCAGGAAGAAGAGTTTATGCTTTGAGTTTTCTCAATTGCATGAAAAACTTCTTTCTCTTTGTTTTAACTAACTTAGCACTTAAAAACGCACCCACACAGGAAGCAACGAGCAACCAAATAAACTCAGTGAACTCCATTGAAAATTTTCTCAAGTAAAGGAGGCAGGTATCGCGTTCAACTGACATGAACTTTCACCTGCTGTCAGGAACTAGCTCGATGGTGCTCACAGTTTTACTCCGAAAGATTTTTCAGCAGGACACATGCGAGAGGGTTACCTAGGCAATAGTAGCTGACAAAGCTTTGGTGACAAAAGGACTTCGCTTCCCTCACCAGGTGGTTTGAATTCAGTTTAGTCGCAAAACAGTTCATGGGTTGCTTAATGCTTCTCGTGTGGATGCTGTGTTGTTACTCGTTATAATTACAGTATAAACAGATACAAGCTATAACAATGATAAAATACAGGGATCCGTCACTTTCCACGGTTAATTGGGACCAAGATCCCCTCACAACCGTTGAATTCCGCGAAGTAGGATCGACCCCCCCCCCCCCGACTGATGTATATGTACATGTATATGTGTATATAATATCAATAAATACATATTGAATGCTATAAATGCTTATAATAATAATTAAACATTCAAAAATAATGCATAAGATGTAAATAAAATATAAATACACATACATGCAAATACATTTTTATGTGAGGTGAGCATCTGAGTGTGTGCACGTGTTGAGGTTTTTGCATAATTGGCCTTGTTTTTGTGTCATTTTCCTTAATTTTCCCCGCTATTCTTCCTTAATTACCTTTTTTTTAAATTTTGATAAATATTTTGAAGCCACATGAATTGAAGCGCGGAGTAGTGAGGGATCCCTGTAGTTGTAATTACTGGAAGGTTGCAGTGGAATTTAAGCACTTCAGGACAGGTAATGAGGTTGTGAAGAATGACTACATCAGTTCACGTCATAACTTTTGTAATATTTTGAAAAAACTTGCACGTGTACTGGGATGGCATCTGGGAGTACGTAGTGTTTAGCATGTCCAAGAAGGTACTTGGTTCAAGTCCTAGGCTTGGAGAGGCTGTTTCGATGTAGAGTTTATGTGTTCTCTCCTGTGATTGGTTGGGTTTCCTCTGAGTACTCCCATTTCCTCCCACATGCACCTTAGGCGTTATTGCCCCTAGGTATGAGCGTGATTGGTTTTGTGTGTGTGTTTGTGTGTGTTTTTGTGTGTGTGTGTGTGTGTGTGTGTGTGTGTGTGTGTGTGTGTGTGTGTGTGTGTGTGTGTGTTGCCCTGCGATGGACTGGCAAATTGTTCATGGTGTGTACCACAACTTTATCCCGATTTGTCTAAAATAGACTCCAGCCTTCCTGTGGCCTGAGTGGACAGCTAGGCTATTAGCTTCAATGTAGACTATCCTGCCAGTTAATGTTCGAGAAATGAGTTGTTAGTTCAACTTTCAAAGTGAAGTCAATGTATTTTATGAATTTTTCTTTTTATTTTACGTTCATGTTTGATGTATCGCTCTAGGTTCCTTCTTTGCTACTTTGAAGAACTCAACACTCTGTTTCAGCTTCTTGCAGAACATTTATTTCAATAAGTAACTGCATTTTTATCTGAAGTCAAGAATTCTTTTACTTTCACCACCATCCATTCTCAGAGTCTGTTCAATGTTTTCTATGCCTTGTAGGTTTTCTAACCTTTGGCTAATTCTTGTCAGCTCCAGACATATGTCTAGCCAGCCTACACCTTGATCTACGGGAAAGGCAAATACAAGACGACAAACAGAAATTGCCATGTGTTTACATTAACATCCGTCACGTAAAAGCGCACAAAAATGGCATTAAAGTGTTTACTTCGTGCTTGCTTCAATTTAATATTTAATCCCAGATTAAGCTTCAGACAATAGTGGAAATGAAGTATTGTGTATCCTATTATGCTGTGTGTGACAGAGAGAGAGAGAGAGAGAGAGAGAGAGAGAGAGAGAGAGAGAGAGAGCTGTACTGTACATACAGCTTCCTATTACATCAAAGAATGTACAGGGGTGTTTACAGGTAATGGGTCACCTGAAGGTGAACCGTGAGACACTGAACAGCCAATACAGGAATGAGGGAACGGGCTCGACTGATCCAAACAGTTCTCAATATAATGGTAGATGGTTGACTTTGTCGTGATCAGAGATCAATGATTAAAGTGACATGGAAATTAAGTGAAATTGGTTTATATGATGAAGACAAAATTTGGACATACTTGGCTGGGAGGCTGGCGGAATGCCGTATAAAAACCAAACGCTTTAAATTATGATGGATTGTTGAGTAAACACTCTCCAATAACTTTGGGAGCACAATAAAGGAGTCACCAAGGGTGGAGGCGTCTGGCCGGATTTGTGAACTAGGTTCTGTTTGATCGATTTCACACCTGACACTTTATAAGTAACCCAACCACTCTCATAAAGCTAAATGCTGCATGAGTAATGAATTCGTTAATTCCTGTTTAAATATGTGAAATCGAATTCTTGAGAAAGCCCTTCATGGTTATACAGGTAGGTAGGTACAGGTAAGTCTGTTGGGCTTTTACATCCGATGCTATTGGCTCATCAGGGCGGAGCTTATCCTTGATTTCTACAGTGTGAAGCAACTAAGAGTTTACTAGGAGTCCTCCTGGGTGCAATGCTCGTCCATCATAATTTACCCGCCCTGTATTTTTTCCGGTACCCATTTATATTGCATGGATGGAGGATGGAGGGACACCTGTGGTTAAGACCTTGCCCAGAGGTCTTATAGGAATTCAAACCCAAAACCTTTCAATCATGAGAACACCAGTCATAGTTTGTATATTTGGGGTGCAATGGTATGTGAAAACCACAACAGGTGGGTGGGGTGGGGTGTGGTGGAGTTCATGGCTGATCTTCTTCTTTCACTTTAGCCTTTATTAGGGTTACAATGAGGCTTGAGCCTATCACAACTGACTTTGGGTGAAGCCCCAAAAGCAAATCTTGCCAGATCATCACAGGGCCAATACATAATCATTCACACTCACACACCAAGGGGCAATCAAAAAATATCCAATTAACCTAATGTGCATGTCTTTTGATTGTAGGAGGAAAACTTGAACCTAGGACAACACCATACAGAAAAATGAAGGCAGTATGAAAATACATCTGTTGTCAACAAACAAATAAACAGTAAATAAAATCAAAAGAGTTACATGTGAGAATTCATTTAAGGAAATACATAAATAAAAGTATATTTTAAAAATTATAATAATCTAATCTAATATGGGGCAGCGGTGGCCTGGTGGTACAGGTGCTGGATCACTGATCCTAAGGTTGGGGGTTCAAGCCCCACTCTCATCAGGTTGTCACTGTCCCTCCAGGGCAGCTAACTGGGTTATCAAAGGCTATGGTTATCATGGCCATGTCTCTCACTGTCTATAGTGTGAGGTTCATGTAAAATAATCATTGCTGATTTTCAACAAGAGTAGCTGCATAGCCGTCAGCGTGTTTCCACCCTACAATGGCCTGACGAGCCGTCCAGGGTGTACTCTGCCCTTTCCTGGAGTCGGCTGGGATGGGCGCCAGCCTCGCTTTGACCCTAAGTATTAAGCAGTTACAGAAAATGAGATGAATGAATAATCTAATATAATAATTAACGTATTTTCATGACCGTAAGGTGCATCGGATGATAATGCGCAACATCAAGGAGCAACGCTTGAACGGGCCCTGCCCACACATAAGGCGCACCAGATTATAAGGCGCATTAAGCAAAACAAAAGTTAGATAAGTCAAACTTGATTCAACTCATTCACAATAACTCAATTTTTCAGTTCTTTCCTCTTCCACATATCCATCAAACTCTTCATCTTCAGTGTCTGAGTTTAACAGTAGCACGAGTTGGACATAAAGTCCGGATCCCTCTATTATTTTTTATTATTATATTATTATTATATTTTATTATATATTATTCCCTTGCACATGGAGTCAGGGAGATTAGAAGTCTTCTTAGGTTGTGACCTTCTCTCAGCCACGCCCCCTTAAAGAGGCAGCGCATTAGTATTGTGTTCATTACAGAACTGTGGTCATTACTCTTAAGGTGCTATATCAGTGTAACTTTAAATTCAAGAAGGTTAATCCCAGGTTTCAGGAGGACACCTGTAGCAGCACTTTATCCCGGTATTTGGACATAAAGCCCGGATCCTTCTAACTTACGACCTGTTGACACCAATATCTAGCATTTGAAGTTCTTTGGTTAATCCACCAGAATGATGGTAAACTCTGAATTAGTTTGCTTCACTTGGGTTTTGACAGTGTTAGTGGGCTGGAGCCCATGCTGCTCCCAAGCATAAGGCGCACCGGTTTATAAGGCGCACTGTCAGTTTTGGGGGTTTGAAGGCTTTTGCGTGTGCCTTATGGTTCAAAAAATAGGGTATCTAAAAAATAAAAATGTAAAAAAACTCACCTTAAAATAAGACATTACTTATACACATTAGAAATAATTTAAAAATTGAAATATGAAAAATAATTAGAACTTTTTTAAAAACATAAATAATTATAATAAATTTAACAAACAAATTTTGTCAAAATGAATGAATACAAATGAACATATATAAAAGCAATTAAATAATTTATGTGGGAAATTATGTTTAGACATACAGTCATTCATTCATTAATTTTCGGATACGTTTAATCCTAATTAGGGTCAGGGGGAGGCTGGCGCCCATCTCAGCCAACTCTGGTACATGGCTGGTCTTTGATAACCCAGTTAACTGCACTCAGGGGAGGGACAGCAGTAACAACCACTGACAGCAGGTCTTGAACCCCCAACCTTAGGAGCAGTAACTCCCAGATGATGTAATAAATGATGCCCACCACCTTGTATGACATCCTCTAAACACTGCGCTATTGAATCTCCCAAATACTGAGAGATTAATTGCTTGGGTTCTGCTACAAATCTGATGGCGCTGTGTCCCCTGGATGTTGTCCTCGTGGGTAAACAGTTATAAGCCTGTACTAAAACACAAGTTGCCATTGCTTGAGTCCCATCAGCCCGCGGGGACCACACAAAGTGTATTTACACCTCACACTTCTCCATATAAACACTGCTGCTTATTAATTGAGCATCGCCAGAGAACAAACGCTCGCCGTGCATCTGGGGTTCGGACACCTCGGCTCCTCGAAAGTTTCCCCTCCTTGCTTGCTGTAATTGAGTGATTCCAGTGAAGCCTACATGTCTGTCTATCCCTCCGAGGTTATTATCAGAGTGTCTGTCAGACATGGCTCCAAAGCGGCTTGTGAGGAATGTCCTCTACCGTAATTGTGAACACTGGAGTGTGGAGCTCCACAGAGCCACCAAGCGTCCATCTATCACATGGCTCAGTAGACCCCTTTTTAAAAAACAATCACTCTCTAAGTAGTGAAGAGGTGTCAGAGCTAATTATATACAAATAGTGGCTGCTCTGGGGATGTGGGGGCCAGCTGCAGTGAACGCAGGGAGCTGAACAGTGTGAATTGGAGGGAAGATGGTGGATGGCTGGTTGTGGGGGGGGAGGGTGTGTTGTTGCTGGAGTGTTCTGGATGATGGAGCATTCAATGGGCTGTGAAAGTGGACCTCACACAGGGACAGAGGACTGACAGGTGTTTAGGAGTGCGGCCAACCACCGACAAGAGGACATCAAGTAGAAAAAAGACTCGAGTCAAACAGCAGAAAAGAGTAAAGTTCCAGAGCAAGATTGAGACAGAGTGTTGGCTGAGATAGGCTCCAGCCTTCCTGCTATCCTAATAACAGCATTATGTGGTCTGACATATGAGTGAGTGAGTGTAACACCATGTGTTAAAAAAAATGACAAACTTATTTTTACTTTTAACAACGACCAGTATTATCCAACTTTGTGATTATTATCCATGAATGAGCCAGGGACTTATACATGTCCAATATGTCATGATTATACCGTTTTTTTCATTTCTCCATCATTTTGTTCAGTGTTCAAACTTTCATACACACTCTTTTTCTTTTATTCAGTGATTAGCTAAAAAAATCAGAAAGTGGAAGCACCAGTGTGTTTCCCAGTGGTATGACTTGTTTGCTAAATAATATACGATAGGAAGATAATATATATATATATATATATATATATATATATATATATATATATATATGAGATGAGATTTCCTTTCGGGTTTTTCCCTTTATCAGGGGTCGCCACAGCAAATGATTCGCACGTTTGATTTGGCATAGGTTTTTATTTTGGATGCCCTTCCTGACACAACCCTTTAGCAAGGGACAGAAACACGCTGACGGCTTCGCAGCTACTCTTTACGAAAGTCAGCAATGGTTCTTTTACATGAACCTCTCACCATAGACAGTGAGAGACATGGCCAGCCTTTGATAACCCAGTTAGCTGCACTTGGCAAATATATATAAAAAACAAGGCCAAAACAAGGCCAATTATGCAGGAAAACTCCAAACAAAACAAAAACAAAAAACAACCCAAAACCCCCCAACAAAACTACTTACATTTTTATGTGAGGTGCGCACCAGAGTGTTTGCACGCACATTTGTGTGTGCCTGCACGTGCATCTGTATGTGTGTGTATTTATGTTTTATTTACATATTCTTCTTCTTCTTTTCCTTTCAGGTTTTCCTTTCAGGGGTCACCACAGCAAACCATCAGCCTCCATCTCACCCTATCCTCTGTATCTTCTACTCTTACTCCAACTACCTTCATGTCCTCCTTAACCACATCCATAAATCTTCTCTTTGGTCTTCCTCTCAGCCTTCTGCATGGTAGTTCCAACCTCAGCATCCTACTACCAATATACTCACTATCCCTCCTCTGTACATGTCCAAACCATCTCAATCTAGCCTCTCTGACTTTCTCCAAAACGTCTTACATGTGCTGTCCCTCTGATGTCCTCATTCCTGATCCTATCCATCCTCGTTACTCCCAAAGAGAACCTCAACATTTTCATCTCTGCTACCTCCAGCTTTGCCTCCTGTCTTTTCCCCAGGGCCACTGTTTCTGAACCATACAACATTGCTGGCCTCATCACTGTCTTGTACACGTTTCCTTTCATTCTTGCCGATACCTTCCTATCACACATCACACCGGACACTTTTCTCCAACCATTCCAACCTGCCTGCACATGTTTCTTCACCTCTTTTCCACACTCTCCATTGCTCTGAATTGTTGAGCCTAAGTACTTAAAATCCTCCACCTTCCTTATCTCTGCTCCCTGTAACCTCACCGTTCCTCTTGGGTCCTTGTCGTTCACACACATGTATTCTGTTTTACTGAGGCTAACCTTCATCCCTCTCCTTTCCAGGGCATACCTCCACCTCTCTAAATTTTCCTGCACTTGTTCTCTGCTCTCACTACAGATCACAATGTCATCTGCAAACATTATAGTCCATGGAGATTCTTGTCTAACCTTGTCTGTCAGCCTGTCTATCACCATAGCAAACAGGAAGGGGCTCAGAGCTGACCCTTGATGCGTCCTACCTCCACCTTGAACTCTTCTGTCACACCGACAGCACACCTCACCACTGTCTTACATCTCTCATACATGTCCTGCACCACTCTAACATACTTCTCTGCCACTCCAGACTTCCTCATGCAATAACACAGTTCCTCTCTCGGCATCCTGTCATATGCTTTCTCTAGATCCACAAAGGCACAATGCAACTCTCTCCAACCTTCTCTGTATTTCTCTATTAACATCCTCAAAGCAAACACTGCATCTGTGGTGCTCTTTCTTGGCATGAAACCAAACTGTTGTTCACAAATGCTGACCTCTGCCCTTAGTCTTGCTTCCACTATTCTTTCCCATAACTTCATCGTATGGCTCATCAACTTTATCTCTCTGTAGTTGCCACAACTCTGCACGTCTCCCTTGTTCTTAAAAATGGGCACAAGCACACTTCTCCTCCATTCCTCCGGCATCCTCTCACTCTCTAAGACCATCTTGAATGTTCTTGAAAGAAAATCTACTGCTACCTCTCCTAGACACTTCCATACCTCCACCGGTATGTCATCAGGACCAACTGCCTTTCCATTCTTCATCCTCTTCAATGCCCTCCTCACTTCACCCTTACTAATCTTTGCTACTTCCTGGTCCTCAACAGACATCTCTTCTACTCTTTTTTTCTCTCTCATTTTCCTCATTCATCAGCTCTTCAAAGTACTCTTTCCTTCTTCCCAGCACACTTCTGTCATCAGTCAACATGTTTTCCACTCTGTCCTTAATCACTCTAACTTGCTGCATGTCCTTCCCATCTCTATTTCTCTGCTGTGCCAACCTGTCTAAATCATTTTCTCCCTCCTTACTGTCCAACCGAGCATACAAGTCATCATACGCCCTCTGTTTGGCCTTTGCCACCGTTACCTTCACCTTACACTGTGTCTCCCTGGACTCCAGTTTACTCTCTTTGGTCCTCTCTGTGTCCCATTTCTTCTTAGCTAACCTCTTCTTTTGTACACACTCCTGCACTTCCTCATTCCACCACCAAGTCTCCTTATCTACTGTCCTTCCAGAGGACACGCCAAGTACTCTCCTACCTGTCTCCCTGACCACATAAGCTGTAGTTGTCCAGTAATCTGGAGGCACTTCCTGACCACCCAAAACCTGCTTCAACTCCTCCTTGTAGACAACACGACACTTCCTTTTTCAGCTTCCACCACTTTGTCTTCTGCTCTGCCTTTGTCTTCTTCACCTTTCTTGCCATCAGCATGATCCTGCACAACACCATCCTATGCTGTTTGGCAACACTCTCACCCACTACTACTTTGCAGTCACTGACTTCCTTCAAATTGCATCGCTTACACAAGATGTAGTCTACCTGTTTGTTCCTACCTCTACTTTTATTTCACCATATGCTCCTCTCTCTTCTGGAAGAACGTATTCACCACAGCCATTTCCATACTTTTTGCAAAATCTATCAACATCTGTCCTTCTGTGTTCCTGTCCTGGATACCAAACCTGCCCATCACTTCCTTGTCCCCTCTGTTGCCTGCATCAACATATCCGTTGAGGTCTGCACCAATGACCACTCTTTCACCTCTGGGGGTATTCTGCATCACTTCATCTAATTCACTCCAGGATCTCTCCTTCTCTTCTAGCTCACATCCTGCCTGTGGGGTATAAGAACTAACCACATTGAACATCACACCTTCAATTTCTAACTTGAGACTCATCACTCTGTCTGACACTCTTTTCACTTCTAGGACATTCCTGAACAACCCCACGTTGAAGATGACTCCTACTCCATTTCTCTTCCCAGCCACACCATGATAAAACAGCTTAAACCCTGCTCCTAAGCTTCAAGCCTTGCTAGCTTTCCACCTGGTCTCCTGAACACACAGTATGTCCACCTTCCTCCTCTGCATCATGTCAGCCAGCTCTCTACCTTTTCCTGTCATAGTTGCAACATTCAAAGTCCTTACTCTCAGTCCTAAACTCATGCTTTTCCTCTTCTCTCTCTGCCTACGGACACGACTCCTGCCTCTCCTTCTTCAACCTCTCCTTCTTCGACCAACAGTAGTCCAATTTCCACCAGCCCTCTGTTGGTTAACAGCACTGATGGTGGTCGTTGTTAACCCGGGCCTCGACCGATCCGGTCTGAAATTTGTCTTTACGGTTTGCATTTTGTATTCTGGCAAAAGTTTTATGCCAGGTGCCCTTCCTGTTGCAACCCTCTGCATTTATCCGGGCTTGGGACTGGCGTGAGGGCGGGCACTTGTTTGTGCCCCCCCCGGCTGCATTTATATGTTTTATTTACATCTTATGCATTATTTTTGAATGTGTATAATACAAACCGAATTCCAAATATGTTTCTGTGCGAAGGGAATTGGTGATCCTTTATCCATCTGACACTGCCACTCTGAGAAGCTCATATTTATACTCAGTCATGTTGCCAATGGACCTCATTAGTAGTAATTGGTCTTCCAGCTGTTCGTTATAATTACACTTCACTTTTCCAGACTGTTATTACTCCTTGTCCCAACTTTTTTGAGATTTATTGATACAATGAAAATCAGCATATTTTTCCCTTAAAATGATACATTTTCTCAGTTTAAATTTTTGACTCTGTCATCTATCTTCTATTCAGAATAAAATATTGAAATTTGGCACATCCACATCACTGCATTCAGTTTTTATTCACAATTTTTATAGTGTCCCATCTTTTTTGGAATCCGGTTTGTATTTGTTGTGGTATTGTAGTTGTTGTTGAGAGTATTTGTCTGCTCCTGAGTGGCACATTGACAAGGAGAGACTGCAAAATAGAAATCCAGGTTAATGCTCCAGCCATCTGTTATTGGCAGTCTACGGGAGCTAATTGGCCGAGCTCTCACGGAAGGGAGAGGGGGAGGGATGGCATACGCTCACTTCCCTGTCACTCTCAGCATTTGCCAGCCAATCATGGGTGTCTGTGTTGTGCTCATTTGTACGAGTGGAGTGGATTGCACTTTCCCTACAAGTGTGTTAGACTGCTGTCCCAGAAGTTAACTTTGCATGTCACAGAGGGGGCATGCGCCCCTCTCTGATTGTTGGTGTTTGATTGGAGGGCAAAAACATGATGGGTAGGAACTGGATATGATTAAATTAGGGAGGAAATGAGAAAAATACAGAACAAAGTGCATTGGTCTGCTGGGCGATTTTAAAAAAGACTAATAAACTGAATAACATGGATGCTAGCCTTCACATATATCGCAGGAATATCAGAAGCTAGCAGGTCAATATGTAAGAGGCTTTTCCTATTCCCATTACCGCATTTTACAATAGCGCCAACAACTATTAACGCTATCAAACAAAGCCTACTCCATCTGCAACCCTGTGCCTTTGTGTGTTACATAAGTTAATGACAACAAAAGCATTATCTTTGATGTTTAGGCCCACAGTGTGGGAACAAACTGAGTACAGTGAGCTAGACATTCTCCAGAGCTAGATAAAGTGCTCCGTCTTCCTCCCTAGAAAAAAAGCTGTATGTTTAAGTGATATCTAGTTCTGCAACTCTGCCTGGACCAAAGGCTGGGGATTTATTTCAGTGTCCGTGGCCCTGTTATTTTCCTTGTGAATGATGAATCAAACGAGCATCCCACCAGAGGAAGTGTGGGAGAGACAAGCTCTACCCTTAACTGCACATAGTACGGACCTCGTCGCTTTTTTTTTTTTTTTTTTTTTTCCGAATCGTTCCCTCTGATGAAATCAGCTTCCTTCGCTCCATGAGTCTCCTCCCTGCGGAGCGAAGAGAGCAGGGAGGAGGCTGGTAGTCTTGGTGAAGGCGTTGGATGAAGCCAAGCGTGAATTTATACACATAGACGCAGAGTGTGTCATGCGTAGGAATGTGTAGGAGAACGAGCGCCAGGCCTGTGAGAGTATTGTTGTTAACCCCCGAGGTTGGACGTTTCCATCGTGAATTTGTGGTTTCTGATGGTTGCGAGTGGGTGGGTGTGCATGTGTGCGTGTTATGTGGATGTGTGTTGCATTCTGATGTAATAGCTCGGATATGTCTTAGTTGTTGTTTTTTTTGTTAAGAAGCCACACATCTCTTTCAGGCCCCACCATCCTCTTCACCCCAGGAGGAAAGGGTTAAATAAATGTTAGTGTGCTGATAAAGGGTTCTGAAAGGGGCCATTGGGCTTCTGTTGAGACGATGCCCTGGCTGTACCAAAGATCTCTACAGGGGAAATGAGTGCTTCTCAAATAGTGGGGCGTGCCCCCCTTGGGGGGGGGGCGTGGTACGATGCCAAGCGGGGTGCTGTGTGATGCCCGGGGGAGCGCATATGACCCTGGGGAACATGCTTTTCTGGAATTGTGTACGAGAATTAAGTGTAATTGCACCTCTGCTCCACTAGTTGGCACTGGCGCTCTCATGGTTGCGCTATGGTGTAGCGGTTTTTCGCACGAGCGAACGTTATGAAGTGCAATAAACAACCCCTCAAGAAACAACACGGAAAAAAATTCTAACAGGAAGGAAGAGAAAAGTGGAGAGAGACGGCGATATTAAGACATAAATAAGTTGAATGAGTTTAAATAAGGATGTGTTTTTTTTTATTTCATTTCAGATTGGTGCACTTTAAATCTTTTCTATTACAGATTAAAAACAATGTTAATCAAGTTTTTAATGTTAATAACTAATAACAATTCTAAAGACAAATAATTCTATTTATAGTCGCTTGCGGGGCAGTGGGTGTGTGTGAAATGTTTTTGTCTTCCTCGGGGGGGCGCCACAGAAAATAATTGAGAAGCACTGACATAACCTCATATTATCGTGACTGTCAGTGACACTGTTATCTATTATTTCCGTACTGTGTAAACTTATTGGGATTTTCTGAACTGTTTTATTCTCCTTCGAATCATAACCCAAGGAAGGAGTCTCCAGTGTTAACACACAGTGTTTCAGCTATGAAAATGCGTTTCGGTCCCAGGTTCGTGTGTTCCTGTGTAGTTTGCATGTCCTCCCCGTGCTTGCGTGGGTTTTCACCGGGTACTCCCATTTCCTCCCACAGTAAAAGACATGTAGAGCAAGCGAACTGCCCCCTAGGTGTGAATGTGAGTGTGGATGTTTGTGTGTATATGTGTGTATTGGCCCTACAATGGTCTGCTGAGCTACTCAGAGTGTATCTTGCCTTTTCCTTTTGTTGGCTACGACATTGTCCAGCCTCCCTTTGACTAGATGGATAACGCGGTTTGACAAAAAAAATGAGTGAGGACTGACGATATCTCCTGATGTACAACTCTTATAAATACCAAACATGGTGTGTGACTACATCCAAGCATGGTGGAGTGTTGCGTACCTGTTTCCTGTCCCTGTCACTTGGCCCTTGACCTTTGATCTTCAACATAGAAAATGCTTCTCCTGATCATAATTTCTGATGCACAACACCTATGAATATCAACATTGGTGTGTGGATATATCTACGCACGGTGGGAAGCAGTGAACCTGTTTCCTGTCCCTGTCGCCTTGTCCGTGACCTTTGATCCCCAACATCGAAAATGCTTGCCATAGCATAATGTACTATGCCTATGATAACCAAACCTGCTGTATGTATACATCTGCGCATGGCAGTGTTGGAAACCTGTTTCCTTTCTTGGTCAGTTTAACTTTGACCTTTGACCTAGAAAATATTTCTTTCAATGAATATGAATTTTTATTAATATTATTGCTCTATTTTATAATAATAATAATTTTTGAATGATAAAAGTCCTTATCTTATTTCAGCTCGTGGAGGGAGTTCTGTGAAGTGAATGCTAGAATCTTACAAACGTAGAAATACTGTATCGTCCTCGTCACCAAAAAAGTTTCAATATGCATTTCACTTTTTTTTTTTTTTTTTTTTTTTGGTCCACCAGAATCTTCCCTCCGTCCTCGTGTTCTTGTAAAAAGCAGATTGGTGGAACTGGAGGAGACTTTCAGTTCACAGGTGAGCAGGGAGAGAAATGCTCGCAAATACACTGCGTTTACGAAAACAGCTGGAATGATTTGGAGCAGCGGCGAGAACCCGCTGTTGATTTAGTGTGATTATGAGAGCGGTGTAGAAATGGGAGGGTGAAAGATAAAGTGTGTATCCACCGTCAAGGTCAATTGGGCAGGTGTTTCTGGGAGCACAGAGCTGGAGAAATACTATCGGGAGGCTTGGATTCAGACCAAATCAAGCAAAAAACCAAAAGGAAAAAAACAAAACAAAAAGGAAAACAAAACCGACGGAAGCTTCAGGAAGAAAACTGAACCTGGAAGTTTCAAAATTAAAAACAATATTCTTACTGACTTTGTTTTTGTGGTTTGAGTTTCCTGTTGAAGTTTTACTTGTTGCTGTTGTGTTTTTACTTTTTCTGTTGTGAGTTTTTATTTTACTTTTTTTTTTCTTTTATATTACTTTTTCCTGGCATTTTACACTTTAATTTTTCTTTGTTTTATTTATTTTTATTGTTTCGGGGTTGTTGTCACTTTTACTTTAACTTTTTATGCCACGCCCCCCAATTTTATTGTTTTTTCTCAGTTTTACGTTAACATTTTATATTTTTCTTTCACTTTTGTTTTTTTATTTTCAATTTTATCTTAACTTCTTCAAAATGGGCAGTGGTGGTCTCGTGGTATAAGGCACTGGATCGCTGATCCAAAGGTTGGGGGTTCGAGTCCCACTCTCTACAAGGTTGCCACTGCCCCCCATCCCCCCAGTGCAGCTAACTGGGTTATCAAAGGCCGGCCATGTCTGTCACTGTCTCTGGTGTGAGGCATGTAAAAGAACCATTGCTGACTTTCGACAGGAGTCGGCTGCAAAGCCGTCAGTGTGTTTCTGCCCTGCGATGGCCTGGCGAGCTGTCCAGGGTGTACTCTGCCCTCGCCCTGAGTTGGCTGGGATGGGCACCAGCCTCCCCGCGACCCTAATTAGGATGAAGCGGTTACAGAAAATGAACTGATGAACTTCTTCTATTTCTTTTTTACTTTTATTTTTCTCACGTTTTAAGAGCTATCTATCTCTGTTACTTTTATTTTTCTATTTTTTTCACCACTTTTTATTTTTATACTTTTTCTTTTTCTTTATATTTTTCTCTTTTTCACTTTTACTTTGTCTAGTTATTGTTGTGGTTGCATTTGTATAATTTTTTTTTATTTTTCCTTTTCCTGGTCTCTAATTTTCACTTAAATTTTTGTTTGTTTGTTTGTTTGTGCTTTGGATTTACTTGTGTTTTCACTTGTGCTTTTGTAATTTTCTTTCTGAAACTAAGATGAATTTGTACTTGCTGCTGTCATGTTTCCACATTCATTGTCGTGTTTGTTCCAATTTTTCCCAATTTTTCCAATTTTTTTTTTCTTTTTTGCTGATGCGATTTCTGATTAGTTCTTGTGATATCGCTTGTGTGTGTTGCACCTCCAGCTATAGGATCCTTACTTTAAGTGAAAACTCCTCAATTACAAGGTCTTATTCATGTTTAAATTTCCGACACACGTGCCTTAAATCCGCACTCAAACTCCCTTCCCAGTGAACTGAAAAATGATTGTTACCTCGACTGGGATGGATCAGGGAGAGCCAGTGAGCTCGAGTAAAACAGCTCGGTCCCTTTCTCAGTAAGCACAATAACAAACACACTGCCAGAGACGAAAGTTGGATGGCCCTGACCTTGAGCACGTACATGGCGAATCGGCCCTTGTCCATGCCCAGAGCAGCCGCCGTTCCCTTCGAAAATTCCCACATTCCCCTTCACAGGACAGGAAGAAATGACAGAGCTCATTTCCCTCCGCGATGAAACGTTGTTGATCTTCACATTAACACGAGCTGATGCAATCTTTGCCATTCTGAAAACGGCAAACTATTTCGAGCTGTTTCCTGCTTTTTAAAACCTACAGGCAGATTAGCTTAATTAGAAAAGGGCAAAGCAGGAAGTCTTAAAGTCACGTCGCTAATTAATCGGTCTCCTTGGATGAGAGGTGTGTGTGTGTGTGTGAGTGTGTGTGTGTGTGTGTGTGTGTGTGTGTGTGTGTGTGTGTGTGCGCACACAGTCAGGAAAGCACTGGAAAGGAGATATGAAAACAGGGTTAATGAAGCACGTAATACGTCCTCGAAACGTCTGAGTGCCGTACCGTTTGTAATGTTTAAGAAATTAAACTTTATTTTTAGAAAACTTACATTTAATTGAAGGGATTCTCTCACCGAGTTTAAAGTACCACCACTGTAGACACTTGTCGTTAAATCTCTAGCAGTGCCTGCTCTTCCTCTGGTTATTTTATATTTATGTTTATTGGCCCCGTACGGTGCACCTTATCCGATTTTTCAAGATCACAAAGGTCAATTTAACAGAAATGCCCATTAACACTCCAGAGGGTGCAGGTTTTTTTGGATCGGTTTCCAATTCATACCCGTTATACTCAGAGCCAAGTTTGAAACTGGGTCTCTTTGACCTAATTTCAAGGTCACAGGGGCCATAGGAAATACAGAGATCCCTCACTTTCTGCGGTTAATTGGGACCAAGATCGACCATCGAAATCCGCGGAGTACGACACCCCTCCCCGACTGACGTATACGTACAAATATGTGTGTATATAATATCAATGAATACATATTCAATGCTATAACTGCTTATAGTAACAATTAAACATTCAAAAAATAACATAAGATGATAATAAAATATAAATACACCCACATACAGATGCGCGTGCACGCACTCAGACGCGCACTCACAACAATGTAACTAGTTTTGATGGGAGGTTTTGGGTTGTTTTTTGTTTGTTTATTTTTTTGTTTTTTGTTTTTTGCATGATTAGCCTTGTTTTTGCTGCATTTTCTTTAACTTTATCCCCTATTCTTCCTTAATTTCCTTACTTTTTAATTCGGTGAATATATACTAGTACAGTATATTAAAAAAAATAATAATAAAAAAAAAAAACGCAATGCACTGAAGCCGCATGAATTGAAGCGTGAAGTAGTGAGGGATCCCGGTATGTACATGGTCATGTAATGAGTCACGCATGTAACATTCGGCGGGGGGTTGTTTGTTATTTGTACCAGATATGCTTATGGACATCCGTGCTAACTTTGTAAAAGTTAGGTCACCTTGGCTTTTAACCTGATTTCCATTCACAAGAATCAAATTTATTAAAACCATCATGATGTGAAGTATGCCCTCGACCATGCGTGGGACACAAGCACATTTCTACTTTAAATACAGTGGTACCTCACCTGACGATTGTCCCAGCAAACGAAAAAGCCAAGTTATGAAAAACATTTTCCAAAATTTTTTGTCTCTGTATACGAAACAAGTTCTCCTTACGAAACACATCAAACGCGCCATTCAAACAATGCACAAGCTGCTCTCCCACTGACTATCTACCAACATCCCACTCCGCTGGCCTCCCATTGGCTAGGAGGGATGAAGCAGCTCCCTCCTATTGGCTATCTCCCAACATCCCGCCCCGCTGGCTCCCACCGGCTAGGAGGGATGATGCAGCTCCCTCCCATTGGCTATTATGGAGCCACATCTCCCACAATGTTTTTCATGTAAAAGACAGAGTTATTGTTGCTTCATGTGTTTTTCAACTTTCTCTTTTGGCTCAAGCTTTTAACCTTGCATAAACATTTGTAAGATTATAACTCTGCTAAGAAGACATGGTCAATACACACACGCATGCACACACGCACGCGCACACACACACACACACACACACACACACACACACACACACACACATGCGTGTGATTCCCGGTGCGAGTGAAAAGAAGAAGCGGGCTCGTGGCATGTGGTTGAGTGATATTGCAAAGGAATATGGCCAAACCCGTCTACCATTGGTACGATACTGAAGTAGAAGGAGGCCTTAAAAGGTATGCTTTTATAATTTTTAAAGCGTTTAGGGGGTAGTATTGGGGGCCTTGGAATGAATCACGCGTTTTACATGTAAAATGTGGTTCAACTTACGAAAAATCCAGGTTGCAAAACCACTTTCGTTACGGATTAATTTCGTAAATTGAGGTACCACTGTAGTTTTCACCTTGTTGTATTGTCAACTTTCTTGTTTGAAGAATTTACAAGATGGCTGCGGCTTGACCTCTCAAGAGTTCTAATTCCTATTAGTGCTCCGTGGAGATGGCATGTCTCATAGCATTCATTTTAAAGTTGTAAGCGGTATATTTCCCAAAATGTGTGACCTAGTGCTGATCTTATCCTAGATATTCCAAAAACACGTCAGCTCTAGGACTCAGGTGGAGTGTTCCCATCAAGTTTGTTGAAAATCTGTGCATGGGCGGGGTCTGGATTTTGATCATATACAAACTGACTACCAAACCAAACAGATGAGCAGACTCGACTCACCAACGCTGGTGACTACAATAAGTCCATTCAAACATCTGAGCAGGAATCCATTGCTCTTCTAGTCATTCAGCATTGTGCACTTAAATAAATTTACTGATTACATACAGTACACAAATTGTGTTTATCCAACATCCTGGATATTATTGACTATAATTTTCTTAAAATGTCTTTTTTAAAAAACAAACTTGCTTTCAGAGTAACCTTATCAATTAATATCATTCAGATATTTCTCAATTATTTATTCCTGCTGGGGTCACTGGGAGACTGAAGCCTATTTCAGCCAACACGGGGCAAAGGAGGGGCACACCCTGAAGAGCTCACTAGACCACCATGAGGCCATCACAATAATTCACAGTCACGCTCACATATAGGGGCAAGTTAGAACATCCATTTAGCCTAATGTGGATGTCTTTGGACTGTAGGATGAAACCAGAGCACCCAGAATTATCCCTGCATGGACATGGAGAAAATACAAACTCCATACAGACATGTCCTCACTCTTACTTGGGTCAGGTGAGGCAGATGTGCTACCACTCTGCCACTGTGCTGCATCAATCAATATCACAACATCGTGAAAAATAAAAAAAGAAAACATATTTCCTTGTCCTGTGATCTCCAGGATGCGATCATGATGCAACTTCCTGTTGAACATTACAGGATAAAGGGATCGAATAAATATTGTGGGGGTAAAATATCTATCTTTTGCTTTATAACTTGTATTAGACCACATATGGAGAAGAATATTACAGATTTAAGTTGCTATAATTATCCACAACCCCAATGCAGCTAACTGGGCTATCAAAGGCCAGCCATGTCTGTCACTGTCTATGGTGAGAGGTTCATGTAAAAGAATCATTACCGACTTTCGACAAGAGTAGCTGCATAGCCGTCAGCGTGTTTCAGCCCTGCGATGGCCTGGTGAGCTGTCCAGGGTGTGCTCTGCCCTCGCCCGGCGTCGGCTGAGATGGGTGCCAGCCTCCCTGCAACCCTAATTAGGATTAAGCGGTTCAGAAAATAAATGAATGAATAATTATCCACCTGGTAGCTGAACTGGGTGGGATTGGGTGGGGTGGGGGTGGGGGTGGGGGGAACGGTGGTGTAGTGGTTAGCACGTCTGCCTCACAGCACGAAGGCCGGTGCTCAATTCCAGGCCTGGGTGTTTTTGTGTGGAGTTTGCAAGTTCTCCCCGTGCTTGGTGGGTTTCCTCTGAGTACTCCAGTTTCCTCCCACGGTCCAAAACATGCACAGTTGGCTAATTGGCTATTCTAAATTGCCCGTAGGTTCGCGTCGTGCAGAAGGCAATGGCAAACCACTGCACTGTCCTTGCCAAGAAAACCTCCACGAAGATGATAATCGAGGCGTTATCCTTCATGGCAGGTCGCCAAGAGTCGTCCTACGACTCGGAAGGTACCAGACCAGCTGAACTGGTGTGCTGTGCATTTAAATGTTATAATTAGACTTACACTAGGTATTTGTAAATAGGTTACATCGGTAATCTTTACATAAACACGATATCAGAGTGACTCATTCAGAAGAACCTGGTAAACATTTTGCTCGTTAAGTCGTACCTTGCATCATTTTTGGCAAAGCTACAGTGCTTACACTACTTATCTGCTTATTATGTTCTCCCGAGGGCAGCTGATGGAGGAAGATTGATGGGGAAGTCCCTAAACACCGCAGCCGCTCACTATCATACTGTATAATAGCTTGTGGAGTAAAAAATAGCCTCAGCGCCTCAAATCCTTGGGCCTTATTTGTAGTTGAAATGATACAAAGCAGGATTACGTACAGACTCAATACTGCTCCAAATGCTTATTCGTGGGCGGTTCCCATAAAACACATCCAGCGTGGATGATTACGTACTGTATCAAAACACATTGTTTTGGCCGATAATTGCTCTGTAAAGGTCAGTGAAGTTGTTAAGATTTGTACTTGTTCACTTTCCAGCGGCATCTGAAAACGTAATTTTTGTGTTTATAAGCCTTTCCCTGAATTTATTTTATTCATTTATTTTTTGCAACCTTTTAAAAAATTGCATCGAGATGTTTTGCGACTCCACATGCAAGCGAACATTTTATGGTTTAAATATGTATATTTCGTGCGAAAGTCACACAGCATTTTGCGAGTGTTTTGCAAGTAATTTGTAATTGTCTTGCAGATGTTCAGTTCATTTTCTGTAACTGCTTCATCCTAATTAGGGTCACAGGGAGGCTGGTGCCCATCCCAGCCAACTCAGGGCGAGGGCAGAGTACACCCTGGACAGCTCGCCAGGCCATCGCGGGGCGGAAACACGCTGACGGCTTTGCAGCTACTCTTGTCGAAAGTCAGCAATGGTTCTTTTACATGCCTCACACCATAGACAGTGAGAGACATGGCCGGCCTTTGATAACCCAGTTAGCTGCACTGGGGGGGACGACAGTGACAACCTTGTGGAGAGTGGGACTCGAACCCCCAACCTTTGGATCAGCAATCCGGCGCCTTATACCACTAGACCACCACTGACCCGTCTTGCAAATGTTTGTCAAAAAAGAAAAAATCAAATCTCCTGCTGTAAATCAGTTGCATTTGTTTTATTTTCTCGAGCCGTTCACTCTTTATTTCCACGTGAACTCGTCCATTCCGTCACTTTGCCTTGCAAACAAAAAACGAGTAAGTTGCGAGCAACCATTTACAGCGCTGAGCGGACTGTTTGAGGAGAGTTTGAGATTACTTTGAGTCTCATTTTGCAAGATTTGGTGGAATTTCAAAAATTTGAATTTTTTTAGCAATGAGTTCACGCACCAGGCAACCAGATGTCGCAACAACTTTATGAAACGCATAGACTTGTGGCAAGGGGCAGTGGTGGTCTAGTGATATAGGGTGCTGGATTGCTGATCCAAAGGTTGGGGTTCGAGTCCCACTCTCCACAAGGTTGTCACTGTCCCCCCCCCAGTGGAGCTAACTGAGTTATCAAAGGCGGGCCATGTCTCTCACTGTCTATGGTGAGAGGCATGTAAAAGAACCATTGCTGACTTTCGACAAGAGTAGACTGCAAAGCCGTCAGCGTGTTTCCGCCCTATGATGGCCTGGCGAGCTGTCCAGGGTGTACTCTGCCCTCGCCCGAAGTTGGCTGGGATGGGCGCCAGCCTTCCCGCGACCCTAATTAGGATTAAGCGGTTACAGAAAATGAACTGAACAGACTTGTGGCATTCCCTGGTATTACAACTAGAAATATACCGCTGATAATGCATGTAGTTTTCTTTTGCTCCACTCAAAGGTTTTCTGAAGTTTGCTAAAGCTTTTATTGGCTATCAAATACATTGATGATAAACAGGACCTACCAATCAGGATTGTCCTTTTTCTCCTGTTTCTGTTTAAAGCTACTAGTAAGCTACCTACATATCAAGAGACGCAAATAAACAAAAACAGACTGGGAAACCAAACAGACCTACGTAATTTCTAAAACGATTCACTGATTGACTTACAAATACAAAACACACCATTCACCGAGGGTTAAGAATGCACAGTATAACAAGTTATACCATCTTCACCTGCTGGATATGAGCAACCAAGGGATCGGTTTGGTTAATGTACTCCATATACAGTACTAATGATCATCATTACAGGAAAAAATAGAAGTCTCCACAACTCACTCATTCAGTTACTGAACCATTTAATGATATTGGGGTGGCCGAAACTCTGGAGTCTATCCCAGCGGACACCAGACATTGGCAGGTTGCACCCTGAACAGCTGGTCAGACCCTCACAGGATCAACACACACTACCACTCACACTCTGGATTTGGAACAACCATTCATTTCTTCATTCATTTTCTGTAACCGTTTAATCTTAGTTGCACTGGAGTTGGAACAACCAATAAGCCCTAATGTGCATGTCTTTGGGCTGTTGGAGGAAACTGGAGTATCCAGAGGAAACCCAAGCAAGCATGGGAAGAACATGCCAACATTGGAAGTGACTGGTAATGACTAAAAATATAAATATGAGACAGCCACGCCTTTGCCAGGCTATTTGCTGTGAGCTAAAAATATTTAACCACTATTCAACCATGCTGCACATTTTAACATATTTGCTAATCCCGTACTCCGCAGTTTCAGTATGACATACAGTATAAAGTGATATGAAGCTATAAAGGTAAAGAAATACACGATAAATAGACAACGTGGCTGTTTTTTTGCTCTGGTTTCTAGTCCAGACGTGTAAAATATCCAACGTGACATCTTAAAATCGAGCTTGGGGATGCCGGAGGATGTCCTAGTTATGTGTTTATATATCAACACTGAACAAATCCTGAATAGCTGGCACATGACAGCAACCGTTTCGCCATGTAAAGCATGTTTAGAATTTGGCTTGTTGACATGAAGGTAATTGATTCAAATGGGGTTCTTACAAGTTCAGAAATTGCATTGTTTTTAAAAGGCCTGAGCTCTGACAGAAATACGCCGGAAAGTATTACATTTGGCGGTGAGCACAGTTTCCCATAGACCGAGCTGTTGAACTCAGCTCCAAGCCTCTTGGACGCGAGCTGACTGTTGAGCTAGTGGGAGAGGAGAGATAGCAGTGACCTCGCTCTGAACCCCTGTGCAAACTTGGATTACGTCTGGAGCAGTTGGAAGGGGAAAAAACTTAAATGAACTTAGTGATTTAGTGAGGCGGCTCACAGACGGGTTTTTAAAAAATAATGACGTTGGGGGGTGGGGGGCGGGGGTGGGGTGGGGGGCGGGGGGGCGGGGTGGAATTCAGCCTAACATTTAGATTCTGCACATACTATGCTAACACACCTTGAATGGTTCTGAAATTTTAGCTGTTTAGACCAGAATCTCATGTTGAAGAATTTGTCTCTGGACAGTACAGAACATCCCTGACATCATGTCTTCTCTGATGCACCGGTCAAAAAATAATGAAGTCGCACAGTGGTGCAGTGGTTAGTATGTCTGCCTCCCAACAAGAACGTCCTGGATTTGCGTCCAGGGCTTGCTGAGGGCGTTTTTGTGTGGTGTCTACATGCTCTCTCTGTGCTTCTCTTCTTCTTCTTCCCCTTTCGGCTGTTCTATTCAGGGGTCACCAGAGCAAATCATCTGCCTCCATCTCACCCTGTCCTCTGCATCTTCTTCTCTTACACCAACTATCTTCATGTCCTCCTTCACCACATCCATAAATCTTCTCAATGGTTTTCCTCTAGGCCTTCTGCCTGGTAGTTCCAACCTCAGCATCCTAATACCAATATACTCGCTATCCCTCCTCTGTACATGTCCAAACCATCTCAATCTAGCCTCTCTGACTTGGTCTCCAAAACATCTTACACGTGCTGTCCCTCTGATGTCCTCATTCATGATCCCATTCATCCTCGTTACTCCCAAAGAGAACCTCAACAGCTCAATATGCTGGAGTGGCTTTATTCCAGGGACTTCCGTTTCCTCTGATAGACCAAGGATAAGCACATTAGCCTAAATTGCCCCAAGGCATGAGTGTGAATTGTTGTTTGGGTATGTTGGTTCTGCGATGATCTGGCAAACTTTTCATGGTGTACCTTGCCTTTGCCCAGTGTCAGCTGAGATCGGCTACAGCCTCCCTGTCACCCTAATAGGAATAAATGTTTCAGCAAATGAATGAGTGTATACAAAGTATGCAGGTACATGAACTGAGACAGAGATCAAGGTTTTTTATTGTTATGCTCAGAGCTGAAGGTCCTGGGTTCCAGTCTCAAGTTGCAACGTTTCTGTGTGGAGTGTGCATGTTCTCCCCGTGTTGATAATGTTTTCTTATAGGTACTGGGATTTCCATCAACAGTCCAAAGACATGTATATCAAGCTGATTGGCTGCCCAAAATTAACCTTAGGTGTAGATGTGAGTGTCAATCATTGTGTGATGGTCTGGTGATCTGTTCAGGGTGTACCTCACTTTTGCTCAATGTCAGCTGAGATAACTTCCCCACATCCGTAGATGTAGGATTAAGTGGTTTGGCAAATGAGTGAGTGAGGAAGATAAAAGATGGAAGAAGACAAAAAGACAATTATTCTTCTTGTCCCCAGATGTTGACGATAGAAAAGATTTACGTGGATCCAGTTCAGCTGGAAAGACAGTTCTGGAGCTTATCTCAGCTGATACTGGACGAGGGTGGGGTACAACCTGAAAAGCTCACCATACCATCGCAAGGACACCACACTCACAGCTAGTGGCAATTTGGAACACCTGTATGTCTTTTTCTTCTTTTCCTTTCAGCGGTTCCCTTCAGGGGTCTCCGCAGCGAACCATCAGCCTCCATCTCACCCTATCCTCTGCATCTTCTTCTCTTACACCAATTACCTTCATGTCCTCCTTCACCACATCCATAAATCTTCTCTTTCGTCTTCCTCTAGAACTTCTGCCTGGTAGTTCCAACCTCAGCATCCTACTACCAATATACTCACTATCCCTCCTCTGTACATGTCCAAACCATCTCAATCTAGCCTCTCTGACTTTGTCTCCAAAACCTCTTACATGTACTGTCCCTCTGATGGACTCATTCCTGATCCTATCCATCCTCGTTACTCCCAAAAAGAACCTCAACATTTTCATCTCTGCTACCTCCATCTCTGCGTCCTGTCTTTTCCCCAGGGCCACTGTCTCTAAACAGTGTTTCCATCGCTGGCCTCAACACAGTCTTGTACACTTTTCCTTTCATTCTTGCCGATACTCTCCTATCACACATCACACCGGACGCTTTTCTCCAACCATTCCAACCAGCCTGCACACACGTCTTCACCTCTTTTCCACACTCTCCACTGCTCTGGATTGTTGAGCCTAAGTACTTAAAATCCTCCACCTTCTTTATCTCTGCCCCCTGTAATCTCACCGTTCCTCTTGGGTCCTTGTCGTTCACACACATGTATTCTGTTTTACTGATGCTAACCTCCATTCCTCCATTCCTCTCCTTTCCAAGGCATACCTCCACCTCTCTAGATTTTCCTGCACTTGTTCTCTGCTCTCCAGTGGGAGGAAACTGGATTACCCAGAGGAAAGCCACGCAAGCACGGGGAGATCAAGCGTACTCTACATTGAAACACCCTCGCCGCTCAGGATCTTCTCGCTATGAGGCAGACCTGCAAACTAGTGTGCCGCCAAACCACAAACAGATAAATGCATGATGTTAAGCTCAAGTACGTAAAGGTTCTGTTTTGATCATCATGCAATCGGTCAGGGTGACGTCGAGAAACGGAATACCAGGGTTTGCACATTTCAATTTTGTGGTTCAGCATCAGCTCCCTGAAAGGAATGATTCAGTGTATGGCAGTGAGTCACACTGATCCATTTACCTTCGTGTCTCATTCAAAAACAACAGAAGCGTTCACTATCCAAACACATCTAGAAATAATATCTTCCAAAAATACATAATTATACAGTCACGATTCCAGTATAATGTGACAGGAAGCGAGGATCATTTGCTCAAAATCTAGTAAACACATGAACAAGCTGGAAAAATAAAGAGAGTTGAATGAGATGTGGAATCTGAATAATGAGGCTACTGGAACAAAAACTACCTTCTGAAAGAAAAAAAAGGTCTCGAGCAGCAAGGACGTGTCTACTACAGCTGGATCATCTCTGTTTTGCAACCACAGGCTGTTCGGTAGTGTTTTCGCACTGAGTTGTACCTGAGGGTATCCAGGAATGTTAGGAATGCTCACATGCATGACATAGCTCTACAAAAATGATAGAATCTGTACACTTACTGGCTTTTTATACACACGCGGGTTCATTTAGGCATGGATAATGTCATGAGGAATTCCATTTAAGTTCAACTGTAAAGAACATGTCCATATTTTACTTTTCATTCTACTTTTTATGCAGAAAAGTAAAGAATGGATTTTGATACAGTTTATGGAACAGTGGAGCACAGCCCAAGGAAGACTCCATTACATTTTGGAGGTGATCCAGAATACAGGAATTCTTGAAGAGATTGTTTAACATTGAGAGACAAGAGGATTTTTATTGTTGATGCTGTTGTTATCAGTGGTGTTACAGCAGGGCTAGTAGGGGTACTGTTTCCATTCATCTATTTTCTGATCCGCTTAATCCTAATTAGGGTGTCAGGGAGGCTGGCGCCCATCTCGGCCAGCTCTGGTTGAGGGCGGAGTACATCCTGGACAGCTCGCCAGGCCATCCAGTGACGCTATCGTGCATGTTTTTGGACTGTGGGAGGAAACCGGAGTAACAGAAGGTAACCTACACAAGAGAACATGCAAACTCCACACAGAGTGGGAATTGAACCCAGGACCTTCTTGCTGTGAGGCAGACGTGATAATCACTACACCATCGTGCTCATTCTGTATATTTTTTCTCCAGTCTGGCAGAGGTTTGCATTCTTTCAGTGCTTGTAGTTCCGTATCTACTTTTGTTTTAAAGCACATACACATTTGATCATGAATCAGTTTTTCATTTTAAACGTTTACAATTATCTGTAATGTAAATTTCTGATTCGTTGATCACTTTGATAGCATTTTCCACCTCACAGCAAGAATATCATGGGTTCGAATTCTTGACTCAGGTGTTTCTGTATGAAGTTCCATGTTCTCAACATGCTTGCATGGGCTTCCTCCAGGTACTTCAGTTTTCTCCGACAGTCCAAAGACATGAACATAACACTGATCGTATGTTCCAGGTTGCTTCTAGGTGTAGATTTGAATGTGAATGTGAATGGTGGTGTCTTAGTTGCAATGGTCTGTCAAGCTGTTCAGAGTATACCTCACCCTCTCCTCGTGTTGGCTGAGATAAGCTTCATTTTTGTTGTGACCCTAATAGAAGATCAATCAGTTTGGCAGATGAGTGCAAAAGTGAAAAACACTGACAGTAAAAGGCATGGACAGAGTTGGGTTTAAATTTTAATAACATTAAGCAACCACAATCTACCTTATTGTCTGTAGTAGCTGTGCCCCCAAAATCACCTCGCTCTTTAACTATGACGTATTCATGTTTAAGTTCAGGAAAATTTTGATGCATTCGCATTCATTAAGGTCTTTAAGGGGTACTTATATTTGGTACAGGTAAATTAGTGGGTTCAGGGTGTCTGAGCCCAACAGTATACCGTACTGGTGTGACTGGATGTCATAGACTTCTGACATCATTTTTAGTGTCAGTGGGCCATAATGTGAGTTATGAGGTTAGGAATTCAGACATATAATGTTGGGTTTCTCGAAAAAATAAGAAACTTTACAATTCAGAAGTAACTTTATTGGACATAAAGACGAAATAAAATGGAAGCACATGGAAGGCTGACAAAAGCTATGGTTAACGGGTGCCCACCAGATTAAAGCAAAGTGTCTATCTTATATCAGTGTAGTTGTCAGTTCAATGGGCTGTCGGAAAATCGAACGTCGCCAAGTTAACTTTCTATTAACCAGTGCAGCATATCTGCTACATGAAAAGAAAAGGATAATAACCTAGAATTTTAACACAATTAGAAAGGGATTTGCAAAAGCTAACTATTGTATGTTAGAACTCATTCTGAATGCCCAGTTGCCCCCTTTGTTAATGTTAGTCAGTGGATCTCATAATATAAGCACAACAAACAAAACATTCGTTTTCTGTAACCACTTAATCCTAATTAGGGTCACGCGGAGGTTGGCACCTATCCCAACCGACTCCAGGCGAGAGCAGAGAACCTGGACAGCTTGCCAGGCCATCGCAGGGTAGAAACATGCTGATGGCGATGTAGATACTCTTGTCGCAAGTCAGCAATGTTTTTTTTTTACATGAACCTCTCACCATAGACAGTGAATACATGGCCGGCCTTTGATAACTCAGTTAGCTCTACTGGGTGGTGGTGTGTGTGTGTGTGTGGGGGCAGGCAGTGTCAACCTGTTGAGAGTTGGGTTTGAACCCCTAACCTTAGGATCATTGTTCCAGCAGCTTTACCACCAGGCCACCACTGCCCAACAAACAAAGCGGGAAAACAAAACAAACAATACTCACTCAGATACAACTCGCTCGGTAATACTAACAAATTAGTAAAGATTGACATCATCAGTATTCGTATTAGTTCATGATGAACCGGCATGATTGTAGAGTTCTGTGGACATTGATAAAGTGGATTCCATGTTGAACTGAACCCATTTGATCAGACGTTTCTTGGAAGTGTAACTGGGTTCGAGTTCAAGCGTTCACTTTCATTAACATGAAATAGAATTAAAGTCTTCCGTATGGTAACCAAGTTGAGTTATGGAAGTATCGTCCACCCCTGGGTTCACTCAATCAAACTCATTTCCAACTTGGGATTAAAAAACAACAAAAAAAAACAAGCTGTAAAACCAGAGAAGGAAAATTCTGGCACTCTAACTTCACTCTAGTTCACTGATAATGAATTCAACCATTTTAAGAAACTGTCGGACTTGTTCCCATTCTCATTCATTATCCTCACCTGGCCACTGAAAGAACTTCTGTTTTTGTTAGTGGAACTTATCAGTGCTGAGGGGAGTTCTCTTCCTCCTTGGTATTTGAACTTTTCCTCAGGGTTAACACACACAAAACACACAGAAACACACCACAGTCAACGTTTTCAGAAAAAGGGAAACAGAGCCCTTGGTAACGTGGATGTCACGTCCTCCGTATCATTTCTTAAGCCCACGATGGAGCCAGTTGTCAGTTGTGACGAATGCTAGCTCTTCCGCTTTCACAGAGTGAGGACATGGACTTTTGCCCTTCCTTCTTTTCCTTATGTACATACACCACAATCCTATTCTGCAGCGTTGCTCTTCTGCACCTTCTCCAAACTCTCATTCGTCATACCTGTCTTTAATTTTGCAATCCGACCTCGCTACCTCTTTAGACTTCACTCAGACACAGCCTTTACAGTTAGACGCGTACAGAAGAAGGTCATGTGTGATCACATCGAAAAATAAACATCAACCCAAATACAGTAAAATCATTCATTCATTTATTTTCTGAACCACTTAATTCTAATTAGGGTCGCAGGGAGGCTGGTGCCCAACTCAGCCAACTCTAAGTGAGGGCAGAGTACACCCTATACAGCTGGCCAGGCCATCGCAGGGCAGAAACATGCTGACGGCTATGCAGGTACTCTTTGGGAAAGTCAGCAATGGTTCTTTTACATGTCTCACACCATAGACAGTGAGACAGTGAGAGACATGGCCGGCCTTTCATAACCCAGCTAGCTGCACTGGGGAGGGGGGGGCAGTGACAACTTGTTGAGGGTGGGGCTTGGACTCCCACCCTTGAGATCAGCGAACTAGCACCTTACCACCAGGCCACCACTGCCTCCAGTAATATCATGTAAAAGATAAATTGTCATTTGTGCAAATAAGTTTATTTTGTTAATGTAAAATAATAATAAAAAAAAAAACCTAGCCAGATAAAAATTGCATGTGAATGTAGCAAATCATGTAAAAATTACAGATTAATCATACGAAGGTCATGGGGAGGCTGGTAGCATCTCAGCCAACGATGGGCGAAGGCAGGGTACACCCTGAACAGCTCACCAGACCATCACAGGGAAGCACACACAACTATTCAAATTCAAACCAAGAGACAATATGGAACAGCTGACGAGCCTCATGCTGAAAGCACACGGAGAACATGCACACAGAAATGCTGAGCCTGGAAATCGAATCCAGGACCATTTTGCTGTGAGACAAACATGTAATCCGTGTGCTATCGTGGCGCCTCACGTAAAAAAGGATTTGTAAAATAAGATGTGAGAACTGGATGCACGTTGAGAGTACAAAGCTTCACCAAGCCTAACAACTCTCCAGATGAACTAAAACATGGAAAACTGACCAGTCTGACATTGTTAAAGAATCATTTAAAAAAATCCCACGTCAATATCATCTCCAGAATCGAACGGAATATAACTTGCCCAAAGCTCCAGCTCTGGTAGAAATGTTATGAAAAACCATACGTACATAAATTTTAGCGTACTACCTGAACAAACAAACAAACAAACAAACAAAGACACAACGTGAGGGTGAAATAAATATAACCTTCAAGGTAGAGGTAATCCATAAATTGTGAGTGTTAATGAATTCAAAAAGGATGCATGAAAATCATAGAACTCTGTATAGAATTAGATGGAAATAAAAATAAAACGGTAAAATAAATAAATAAATAATCCCAGCTAGGGCAGCACGGTGGCGTAGTGGTTAGCACATCTGCCTCACAGCAAGAAGGTCCTGGGTTTGATTCCCAGCCTGGGTGTTTCTGTGTGGAGTTTGCATGTTCTCCCGGTGTTTCCTCCAGGTACCCAAAACATACACAGTAGGAAAATTGGTGTGAAAGGTTGTGTGAGTGTCAGCCCTGCTGTGGCCTGGTGAGCTGTCCAGGGTGGGGTTGGCTGAAATGGGCCCTGTGACCCTAATTAGGATCATGTGGTCCAGAAAATGGATGGATGGACGAATAACCCCAGCTGGAAATTAATGAATTGTATAAAAATCAAGTGGGATGGACTCAGTCTCTTGGTGCTTCACCAAACATGTGATTTGCTCATTCTCCACCTTCCCTGAAAATTAAAAAAAAAAAAAATCTGTTTACAACTTTTTTTCCCAGTGTTGTCCTCAAACAGACAAACAAACATATGCAGGCAAAAACATGACCTCCTTGGCACAGGTAATAAAGAGTCGTGTGTGTGTGTGTGTGTGTGTGTGTGTGTGTGTGTGTGAAACATAATACAGTACAGGGATCCCTCACTTTCCGCGGTTCATTGGGACCAAGATTCCCCTGCAACCGCCGAATTCCGCGAGGTAGGCTCAAACTCCACTGACTGACATATACGTACATATATATGTGTATATGTGTGTATATAAAATCAATAAATGCATATTCAACAACATAAATACTTATAATAACAATTAAACATTCAAAAATAATGCATAAGATGTAAGTAAAATATAAATACACACACACACACACACACACACACACACACACACACAGATGTGCAGCTCACATAAAAATGAAAGTAGTTTTGTTGGGGGGTTTTGGGCTGTTTTTTTTTTTGTTTTTGTTTGTTTGGGTTTTTGTTTTCTGTTGTTTTTTTTTTTGCATAATTTGCCTTGTTTTGCAGCATTTTTCTTAACTTTTCTCCCCTATTTTTCCTTAATTTCCATATTTTTTAAATTAATTAAAAAAAAAAAAACGTAATGCACTGAAGCCACATGAATTGAAACATGAATTGAAGCGCGAAGTAGCGAGTACCCTGTATTGCCAGAAACAAAAGTGTAAATTTCACTTTCTCGAAACGGTATTTATTTCCTGAAAGAACACGTTGCTGTTCATCACCAACACTAAATTGTGCAACAGATGGATGAACAGCAGCGTTCTTTGAAACGAGGCTGCAGTTGAACTCACATCACCGATGGCGAGGTCTCTGCACTTTCTCATTTGCGTAGTAGCACTAATTCTAACCGATGGTTTGATTCGAGAGGCTCCTCTGAAGTGGCCCATTTTACTTAGATGCATCTATGAAACTCCCACAAATGACTGTCGGCTCACATCTGCTTCACATTTCACTCATTGTGGGGATTTCTAATGTTAACAGGGAATCTCAATGTTCCTCAAGATCTCTGGAGTAAGCTTGTACATTTTGCAAGTTGGGCAATGATTGTTGAAAAAAGAAATAATTTTATGAGATCCTGATATCCAGGACATGCAGTGAACTTCTTTCGTGTTGGTGTAAGAGCGGTGTAATGTAAAGGGAAGTAGGACTGTGCACTCTGGTCTTGATCTTGGGACACGCTGTGTACTGATTTGAGAATTATTGGCATTTATACTTGGACTTGTCTCAATCTTGGGTGGTGGTTTCACTAAATATGGTCTTGGTTTGAATTGAGAGTTTATAATATGAATGTTTCTGTTGTTCTTTCTTGTCACGGCACAAAGACTGGCAATAAGTCATTCCTTCTTTTAGAAAACAGCCAGATCATTGGCATAATGCACAAATGTTGATGTAAAAGCTTGGACTGGATGAAAAATTGATAATTTCAGTCTTGAGCTTGATTCCCCTTCATTTGGACTTGATCTAAACCCATTTGAGTCTCTGGTTTGAGTCAGTCTTGGCTTGAATGTCTCTATGGGCAACAGTGAACGATAACATTAATTCATTCATTTGCTGAAATGCTTAATCCACACAAATTACCTGAAAACAGCTGTGAGCAGTCCATCACAAGGCCAATGTATTCACACACAATGATTCACGTTTGCTTTATGCATTCATTATCGCTGCTCTCCTCTTTATCTAATTTAGGGTTATTGGCAGGCTGGAGCCCATCTCTGCCAACATTGTGCATCGGTAGGTTGCACCTTTAACAGATTGCATATCTATCACAGGGTCAATAAACCCAAAACCCTTTGCAGTCACACTCTCACCTCAGGGGAATTTGGAACAGCCAGTTAGCCCAGTTTGCATGTCTCTGGACTGCCAGAGGACACTGAGATACCTAGAGAAACCCACTCATGCATGAGGAGAACATGCAAACTCCGCAGAGTAATACCCTCACCAAGCCCCAGACTTGAACTCAGGACCTTATTACTCTGAAGCAAACATCTTAACCATCACACCACCCACCACCCACCACCCCACGATAAGAGTAACCGTGTTTAAATACACAGATTAAACAGAGAAGGCTACACAGAACAGGTGTGTACATCTGGTGGACAAACCAATAACAGGACACAGGTGAGACTAGACCCAAACAAAGGCACATGGATGACAAGGAACGCATGCAAACAACTCTTACCTCACTGCAAATGACTGCCATGACGATTCTTGGGTATCAGACCAGTTCATCTCCTTTTCCATTTCAATTGAACATAGAGCCTCCATACCCAAACCTTCCAGCTTCATCCAGAGATCTACAGATTGGAATTTTTAAGGATCACTCAACTAAGTTGACAAAGGAGACAAATGTATTTGAAAATTTGCTGAGGAGGTTCTGGACACTGTGCTGCTGAGTGGTTTGAAAAGTTCAACAAGGCTCATGGGAGCATTAAAACATTCTATGCATGAAGATGAAACATATTTCAACATATTTAATCATTTCAATATTTATCATCAACACATTTCAACCCTGATATGACTCCAGTAGGGTGGGAAGCTTTATTCCAACTCCTCATAGATAGAACAGTCTACCTGGGTTCAGGGAGCATCCAAGAGAACATCATACACATAAATCTTCCCACAGGACATCAGAATATGAAGAACAGACCACTTCCAGTGACTCACTCTCAAAAACAATATAAATTGAATTGGAAGTTTTGGAGAAAGATGACGCCCAAAGCTCCGCCTTCTTCATTGTTGACCTCCTATAAATTTCCATCGCTCACTCTCTCCACTAGTGACTAAGGTTCCACACCCTACACCTCCACATTTCCTCGCTACTATTTAACAAATCTTGAGCAAGACTCTGAA
Source organism: Plotosus lineatus (assembly GCA_024760905.1). Taxonomy (NCBI): domain Eukaryota; kingdom Metazoa; phylum Chordata; class Actinopteri; order Siluriformes; family Plotosidae; genus Plotosus; species Plotosus lineatus. Next base: position 13,939,801 of record CM045743.1, read on the forward strand.
GTGGTGGTATGGCGTTCTAGTGATAAAGCAAAAGCTGCCCTTCCAAAGTTCTCAGAGATTTCCCTTCTTTCTACATGTAACTGCTGTCCGCACTTACACATGATCTTTAGACCTTCATGGCTGCATCAGTACGATATTCCTCTATCTCTGTAGATTCAGCATTCCTCCACTACTGTGCAGAATTCCAATCTATAATCGTTTTGTTTGAGTATAGTCTAGTTCCAGACATTACAGAAGTTTGTACACAGTTTCCCAACAGCCATATCACTTGGAGAATGCCTGATTTCATCTGATCTCCGACACTAGATATAGCAGGATCTGGTTAATATGAGGGTAGCTCGCACATTTGCCTTAGAAGGTCCTGGGTTTGAGCTCCGAGTCTGGTGAGCGCTTTTCCGTATGGAGTTTGTATGTTATCCCCATACTCCTGACCTCGGTTTGCTCTGCATACTCGGATTTCCTCCCATGGTCCAAAAACATGCCCTAAGGTGTGAGTGTGAGTGTGAATGGTTGTGTGTTTTTTGGTCCTGGAATGAAGACATGAGCTGTGTCAGGTATACCTCGCCTTCTCCCAGGGTTGACTTCAACAGACTCCAGACTTCACCCAACCTTGCCTCCAACCAGAGTTCGGAAAATTAAACTTGTATAACACTTGTATAAGAGTTTGGAATGTTCTCTGCCCTAATGCTAGCACCTTAGCACAGGGGGTTACAACTATTTGCTAACATTGCTAAAAGAGTCCTTATCCTGATGATTGATTGAATTAATTTAGGTATTCTGCTGGTTAATGCAGACCTCGCTATCTGGCGTTTGCCTGTCCTCCTCGTCCTCATCAAAGGTTTCCTTTACATGGTCAGGTTTCTTCATACAGTTCAAAGACTCGTGCATTAGTGACAACTGGCTACTTTAAATAATATAAATGAGGTTCAAGGATCAAGGTTTGTTGTTTTTTTTGTCACATGACAAGGTACAATGTACAGTAGCAGTAAAATAATAATAAGCAGCAGGGCAGACTGTACAGAAAAGTAATTTATTATATAGATATAGATATATAGCCCTACGGAAAAGAAGAGGCCCTGATAATGTCTCTACTGATAGAAAGCTGAAGTTGTTGGAGGATCTCGGATAACTCTGGGTGAAAACAGGTTTCATCCTAAACTGCCCACCAGTCCATCCCAGGACCAACACATACTCTCACTGAGGGACAATTTGCATGTTCTACCCGGTGCACCATGCCGAAAACATGAAAATGCCCTCAGCAAGCCAGAGACTAAAACTCAGGACCTTCTTGTGGGAGGCGGACATGCCACCCTTGTTCAACTTACCAAACAGGGTTGCCTATGGTTAATGGACATGATCACACCGGAAAGATACAAATACACACAACAAAAATATCTAGCTCAGTGGGTTTAGGAGTAGAGTGAGGTGTTCTGATGTCCAGAGGGAAGGCCCAACCAAGTCATCTTTGATATTTCAGTAGGACCATCACTACCTTAAGAATTTGTGTCTTGGCAAAAAAAAAAATTTTTTTGGATCCTGGAATCAAACATACACAAAAGAATGAGATGAGTACTTTGCTACCAAGAGAACTCAGAGAGTACAAACCTCCACCAAGTGCAGCAAATCTCCATAGGAACCAAAATGTCAAAAATAATTCCTTCTTACAATGTAACTCACAATTGCTGTGGTGGCTCAGGGTTAGAGCTCTCCGATAATAATTCAAGGGCCAGGGGTTCAAGCCTCATCACCACCTAGCTGCCACTGGTGGAGTTGCGAGCAAGGCGCTTAATCATTAACTGCTGAGATGTATGAAAATAAGAGCTGTAATTCACTTTGTGTAAGGGCATCTGAAAATGCCTGAAATGTAAATGTTAAAGAATCCTTTAAAAAAATTCTGGATCCAGAATTTGATCCAGATTGTCTCAAAAATTGAAAAATGGAGTCTTACCTGTCCTAATCCACCTCAAGGACAAGTTTCCAAACTTTATTTTTAACATAATTCTACTAACTAATAAATTCACAAACTGAAGGTAAAGCATAACGTCCTTGGTGGAGGTAAATAACTAACTTTGATATGGTTAGGTGTAATCATGCTAATCTTTACAACTCAGAATTGGAGGTTGTGGGTAATGTTTATGAAGAGTTCACCACCAATACCCTTTACACTGATTCCGTGGTTTTGGAAAATGGAGCTGCACTTATAGTGTGTCATAACTTGATAGTCTCTGTCTATTACAAAATAGTAGAATTAGGTCATTTCATAACCAGTTTGGTCGAAATGGAGCTAAATCTTTCTAGGAAACCACAAATGACTGTGTGATCTTATCACATCCTCTGGAGGGTTAGACAGGACTGTTCTCAGATGAGGTAGAGGGCCTTCTGAGGGATCAGTTAAACAACCCGAGGCTTCAATCTTTAGTGAAGTCAGTCCTTAGACCAGAGTACTGTTTACTCTGGCTCATACATGGACTTTCAACCAAGATGGAGGTGTGACGTTGACCTTCTTACTCACTGATAAATCTTCCCCAGTTCAGGAAAAGTGTTTACATCCAGTACAAGTTAAGCATATTGAAATACAACTCACTTGCAAACATTCGCTCTACCCCCAGTGCAGCTAACTGGGTTATCAAAGGCCGGATATGTCTCTCATTGCCTATGGTGTGAGGTTCATGTAAAAGAACCATTGCTGACTTTTGACAAGAGTAGCTGCATCGCCGTCAGCGTGTTTCTGCCCTGCGATGGCCTGGCGAGCCGTCCAGGGTGTACTCTGCCCTCGCCCGGAGTTGGCTGGGATAGGGGCCAGCCTCCCCGCAATCCTAATTAGGATTAAGCGGTTACAGAAAATGAATGAATGAAAGAATGACACTCATTATACACGTTTGTTACTCATCTTGTGCATATTGATATACAGCAGGGGTCGGGAACCTTTTTGACTAAGAGAGCCAAAAAAAAAAAAAAAAAAAAAAAAAAAATTTTTAAATCTAATCCTCTGATAGCCAAATATATTTTTTAATACTGAGACCAACAATTTTAGAGTATAATCTTAAGTCTGTTGGGTTTTCACACCTGAGCCTAGTGGCTTAGCCTCGTGGCTCATCAGGCTGGTACTTATCCCCGGTTTCCATAGCGTGAAGCGACCAGGAGTTCAACTCCCCCTGGATGGGACGCTAGTCCATCGCAGGTTACCTTCCCAGTATATTTTTACTGGTACCCATTTATACTGCTGGGTGAACAGAGGCACACTTGTGGTTGAGACCTGCCCAGGGGTCTTAGCACAGTGAGGGTCTCAGTGGGATTCGAACTCACAACCTCCCAATCATGAGCGCAGCACCCGAACCACTACGCCACCAGTCCCACGTTAGAGTATAATAAGACTCTGTATTTATTTTAAACAACATTGTTGTAACAAAGTTATTTATTAATATGAAAAGTACTTCTTACTATTAATGCGACTTCTGGTGCTGCATGGTGTTTCTGATGACTTTGTAGTTTGGTTGATACGTGCTGAAGTTCAGCTTCATGCAGACATTTATGCTTCCATCTATTACACATGACTGCAGGTTGGTCTTGATGCTTTTCAGGTGTGAGAAGGACTGCTCGCGTGTGCATGTGGAGCCAAACATGGTCAATACGGCAAGACTCACACGTTGCAGTGTTTATGTGAGGAAGCGCGTCCCAAGTTTTGGCAATCAGCTGGTCTGCGGGTTGAAGTTTTTTCATGTCTGTCCATTTATGTTTTGCTTGCCAGCTCTGCTTGGCTTCTTGCACATGGGATGATCAAAACGAGGGAAATTTATCTCTTTACCCAAAAATGACTCGCACAGGCTGTTGCATATAATCCAATAAAATTAGAGTTTCAAGGTATCAGCCCCGCCCACACACTGAAGTACAGAAAGGCTTGGCTCTCCGCTGCACGCCACAGCTACAAGTGGCATTGAAAATTGATGTATATATTAAAATGCGTGAGATTTATTTATGTTTTTGATTCATTTGATGGCTTTTTTCTGTATTTTTATTTAAAGGACAGAGAAATTGTGTATTAGTTATTCTGTTAAGAAAGGCCACCTGATTTATCTGAGAGCCAGATGCAGTCATCAAAAGAGCCATATCTGGCTCGCGAGCCATAGGTTTCCAACCCCTGATATACAGTATCATAAGATCATCACAGATATACAGTCAAAAACGCCATACAAGCCTTGAAGAATGGAAAGGCAGCTGGACCAGACAACATCAACAGCGAGCTCTTCAAGGAAGCCAAGGACACTGTCTCCATAAACATTGCCGCCATTATCAACCAATCCCATCAACATCATATTCCAATCAAAAGCCTCAGACAAGGAACCCTGATCCCGCTGCCAAAACCAAGGAAGCCGCCAGGGCCATCAGCAAACCTTAGACCAACAGTATTGCTGAACAGCATAAGGAAAATCCTCTCCACCATCACACTGCATAGAATAAGAGATAAGATCGACACCTACACAGGAACCTGTCAAAGTGGCTTCAGAACTGGAAGAAGCGCCGGAGACATTGTATGGGCACAATGCATGCTGGTCTCTGTTGTATTGACAAGGACATGGGACTTCCACAAAATGGGAATTGACATGTCAAAAGCCTTCGACACCAATCAAGCGTCAGCAAATCCTCAAATCCCTTTTCAATGCCAAATGCAATGAAGATGAACTCAGATTGGTCCTTATGCTCCTTGGAGAAACAAGACTAGTCATTAGAGTGAAATCAGAAACATCTGCAGAGTTTGCCACTTCCATCGGCTCCCCACAAGGCAACAGTCTATCACCAGTTCTCTTCACCTGCTATCTTGCAACTGCTCTACAATCAATAAGAACATCAACATCAATGTCTGAACTACCAATCTCCAACATCGGAATGCCATTGGAGATGGAATACGCTGACGCTAAAAACACCCGAGAGAAACACAACCTCTTTATGAATGAAACCAAGACTGAATACACTCATGTCTTCTTAGCCGAGAAGTCAGAATTGGACAAAGAAGGTCAAGCATGCCGAGGAAAAGAAGACTGGTGAAAAAGCAAGATCCTAAGTTCACTACTCTGCAGTAATGAAGATATCGCATTGCGCTGCAACCTAGGAAACATCGCTTTCCAAACCTACTGGAAAATCTGGTGTAGGTCAAAGATCCCAGTACAGAAGAAACTCCGCCTCTATGATGCATACTGCACATCCATCATGCTATACAACTGCAATAGCTGGGCTCCAACATCAAGCAACCTGAAGAAACATAGAAAACGATGCATGCCACCGCAAACACTTGCGAAAAATCACTGGACACAGCTAGCCACACAGCCTCATTTCCAACAAGCCCCTCTACAGGACATGCAACCACGAGCCACTCTCTTAGAGGGTTGTGAGACAGAGATGGTCCATGCTAGGCCACATCCTCCGCATGGACATACAATCACCAGCACAACAAGCCCTGCAGTTCGCTCTCAACGGAAGCAGAAACTACCAGGTCAAGCAAGGAAGACACTGCACCAATCTTCTTGAAATCATCCGCGGAGACATCAAACGAGCTGGCCTGGGACCCCTACGTACCACTAACCACCTGAAACACTTAAGATGACTGGCCACGGAGGGCACACCTTGAAGGACTGATTGCGGACTGCTGCTTTGTATGCATGAGCTCACAGAATTGAATTGAATGGTTATAGCTTTTGATTGAGAGGGAGGTGAGTACATGCCATCCCCCTCTCCAGTCAGAGCCTGGCCAATTAGCTTCCACGGCCTCCCAGCCATGGACGGCTGAATGCATCATCCCGGATTTGAACTCGTGATCTTGAAATTTACGATTGATAGTAGTACACCTTGTCGATTCGCCTCATGGAAACTATTATTTTTTATTTTCGTCATCATCTTCTTCTTCTTCTTCTTGATCCAGGGTCGGGTCGCGGGGATAGCAACCAAAGCAGTGAGGTTGAGATGTCCCTTTCCCCAGCCACTTCCTCCAGCTCTTCCGTGGGTACATCAGGATGTTTCCAGGTCAGCCGAGAGACATAGTCCCTCCAACATGTTCTGGCTTGACCCCAGGGTTTGTTCCTGAGTTGGACATGCATGAGACACCATACCAGGTAGGAATTCAGGTGACATAATGCACAATGGGCTAATTGGGTTTTTTTTGCACTTAATTGTATACGTGAGGGTGAATGGTTGTGTGTGTTATCCTGCAATAGAATGACAAGCTGTTCAGGTTGTACTCCACCTTTCTCCCAGAGTTGTCTGAGATAGACCTCAGCCTCCCCAATCGCCTAGAATTATGAAGCAGTTCAGCAGGTGACTGTATGTATAGTAAACTGGAATAAAACTTCTAAAGATGAACCTAGGAGGCACAGTGGGGTAGTAGTTAGCATGTCTGCCTCACAGCAAGAAGGTCCGGGGTTTGATTCCCAGCTCGGGTGTTTCTGTGTGGAGTTTGTATGTTCTCCCTGTGCTTCCGTGGGTTTCCCCCTGGGTACTCCGGTTTCCTCCCACAGCCCAAAAACAATCATAGTAGGCTAATTAGCTGTTCCATATCTCCCCCTAGGTGTGAGTGTGGGCATGAACGGTTGTGTGAGTGTTGGCCCTGCGATGCCCTGGAACAGTCCAAGCTGTACCCCACTCTTGCCC
>CM045743.1:13953939-13968939 GCA_024760905.1 Plotosus lineatus
TAGTGCACTGTGTGTTTTGGGTACCAAAGGCACGTCGTGAACTTGGCAGTCGTAGTCTTCATTATTAACATCCAGAGCGTGTACTTCCAAAAAAAAAAAAAAAAAACCTGGAGTAGTAGATTTATTTATTTATTTATATTTTACTTTTTTTGCACAAGCTCTCCAGAGATGAAGAAAAGTCATGCGCACAGACCATGGTGGGTTTTTTTTTTTTCCTCAGAATGACTCCAGATCCAGGATGAAAGCAGCTGTTTTAGAAATGAATGCCAGGGATGATGTGGGGATGAGGAGGAGGAGAGCGACGAATAGCTTTTTAATCCTGCATGGCTCAGTGTCAGGCCAGAGCCATAGGACACCACGTGTCACCTCGTACAGACGCCGCCACGTCTCCGTTGGACATTAATCCCACGTTAGTGTATAGACCATCCTGACCAGGGTACTTGACTATGGAGCCTGTGGTGCCTGGAACCTCAAGATGACCAACCATAGGCGATGAATTCACCTGTAATCATAAAGAAATTAATCAATTAATAACCACAAACTAATTCATTTATCATTTACATATATAGATATATATAGAATACTTTTATTTATATAAAAGCCCTGAACTCTATAACAGAAAAAGAAATAGAAATCTTTTACATTTAACAAGTTTGACATAACATGAGATAATTGATAAACGTTTTAAACTATTACATGAACATTTAACCAGAGAAATTTATTTGTCAAGTTCGTTGGTGTAGAACCTTTAAAAGGTCAAATCAAAAAGATGTAAAACTGTTCCTTCATAAATAAAATACAGTTTACAAATCATTCCTCAAAAATAAACTCATGCCTTTGCCATTTTTCGATAGATTTCATTTAATATAAACTATGGTTTCCTGGCTGCAATGAGGACTGTTGTCATGGCAACTAAAATGTTTTGATCAATTGTCTAAAAAAAAAAAAAAAAAAAAAACCACGAACAAAAAAACTAATTATTTCTGTTTATAAAATACATACTAAATATGTTTATATATGTTGCAGTTATATGCAGTTTTTGTGTTGCTGTGGTATTTAAAATATAGACTCAGGAAAAAGAAATATTTTTATCATGTTATTCATCATTCAATAATTTAAAAAAAAATCCAATTATAAATAATATTTCATTGCGATATTTTATTGCTGATATTTGTGAATGATTAATTTTATATAAAAATGTACTAATGTTGATTGGATGAATCAGTGTTACCATGGTAATTAAAGGTTATAGATATTTTCTCAAATCATATCAAACTGTGTTATGGTTCCGCTTCAAAAATCTGATTTGAATTATGTTTCAGGAAAGTTTACACTTTTCTATATGTGTGCAAAACTAAAAAGTTAGAGCTATAATTGTATTATTATATAGTTATTACATAGTGAATAATTATAATACATTATTATGAAGTAACTGAAAGTCATAACCACGGTTGAATGTTACCATAATATAATTACACCAAATTTCACAAATAAAATAAAATAGAAGAAAAAAAACTGTAATATATATATATATATATATATATATATATATATATATATATATATATATATAATTTGCATAAATAATTATGTCATATATTTTAGAAAATGTAATTGCAGCTTGTAATGGCATATATAGGCATATATATATATATATATATATATATATATATATATATACACACACACACACACACACATATATATATATATATATATATATATATATATATATATATATATATGTATATTCTGGGGTTGTTGTTATTTTATTTATTTATACGTGTATTAATGTATATATCTTTTATATAACACGTGCTTTAAGACTAATTTGTTGAACTCACCGAGGTCACAGCTACCTGTGCAGACGGAGGACTGTTCTTCGAGTTCTCTTCTGAGGCGGAAGATGATGATGACGTGGGAGTCACAGGGACAGAGTTACTTCCTGTTGACCAAATCAATCACTCTGTTAGATTACAGGAATTGAACTCGACCCAGAAAATCTTACTGTGGGTTTTTATTTCCTGCCACTGACCAGACGATCCCTTTGTTTTGTTCAAGTTTTTCGGTTTTCTTTTTCTGGTCTGGATCCCTTCCTTCTTCATGGCCAGCGGTCGTGGTACCTAATGAAATGCAGTTGGACATTTTGTAGCTCATGTTCTTTCTTATTTGACGGACAGATCAGTAAATGAGAGTGAGTGTGAAGGCCGGCTTTGTCTACGCACCCCGTGTAATTTGGTGTAGAGTCCACATGCGTTACACACCGGTTCGCCTTCTGCATTTCTGCGCCACAGGGTCGTGGTACTGGTCTGGCAGTTTGCACAGGAAAGACCGACTCTTCTGGAAGACGACTGCACACACACACACACACACACACACACACACACACACACACACAATCATCAACAACAATAACAACATTATTTCAGAAACTTTTTAAATATATATTGAGCTCATGATCCCAAACCCTGCAGTGATATCACTGCAATTATTACAGCCAAAGAGCTTTTGATTTCTAAATGGAAATTTCTGCTGGCACGTTTGTTCCACGTTGAGCAACTAATCATACAAATTAATACCTGAAAAGTCTGGTAATAAATAAGATATTTTTATAGCTTATTTTTCCACTGCATCCAAAAAAAAAAAAAAATTTTTTTTTTTTAATTTTTTTTTTTTTTACTTCAAACAATTTTAAAAAATACAAACTATTGAAGAATATTTCAGAAAATAATTATTGTAAACGAGTGTAAACTTTTGCAGGTAAGATTATTCCTCTTGAACTGGTGTTGCTTTCCAGAATCAAGCCACGAGGATGTGCAAGTAAAATTAACATTTATTACAATGTTATTATAATGCTATTAGTTATTATAATGTTATTAGTTATTATAATGTTATTAGTTATTATAATGCTATTAGTTATTATAATGTTATTAGTTATTATAATGCTATTAGTTATTATAATGTTATTAGTTATTATAATGCTATTAGTTATTATAATGCTATTACAATGTTATTACTATTATCCGGTTTTACTGGATCACATTAAGGCCCAAAACAAGCTCAATGGGTTCACCTGGACCTGCACTCCAAAATATTACGGTACCAAAGTGTTTTACTTCGGTGTGTGTTGGTGGGATTAACGGAACATATTCAGCACGGCTTATCTTTCACCTTGAAATGTTCCAAACTGCACGCCAGAGCGACGCGACATTCCTGAATTGACCTTAAACACTTTACTTTAAAAGCGGTGACACTTCATGCACCTTTTCCTAAAGCGCGACATTCTGCACGTCTCGCTCAGAGACTTTCAAATGAATATGTGCACAAAAAAGTTTTAATATTACATAAATATTTTATAATATATTAAATCTGTAGTGAGAGCCAGGTCTGCTCAAAATTACCTCGCCGGCCCTTGTTGTTGTTGTTGTTGTTGTTGTTGTTGTGGTGGTGGTGGTGGTGCCACAAGTGAAGCTCTATCATAACCTCCTGTGTATATTTGAAGCTTTTAATGATAATTGTACGTCACAATGAACCGTCACTGGGGATTATTATGGTATGTGCTGCTTTCTGGCTCAAATACATTCAAAAGGTACAAATAATTCTCTGGCAAATTAAAGTCGGTTTGATATACAAGTTCAATCATTTGATTTGTTTAAAGTTTAATCGATTGTACTGATGCAAGGACAGGAAGAGGAATAAATGTTGTTGTTGTTTTTTTTTAAGTATTAAAGATTATAATATTGACACATCTGGATTATATTCATGAAATAAATCCTGACTGAGGGTTTTTTGCAGAATTTATTTTACAGTAAAAGAGTCTGAAGCAGGTCGACTGGAGTTTGTTCTGAAAGAAACAGAACCAAACTTGACTTTTTTTTTCTTCTTTTTGTGAAATATTTGTCGCTTTATGTGTTTTTCGTTTTTATAAATAATTCCCAGTGTGTCAGTGAACCAGCCTCGCGTTAACATCGAGCACAGGGCACGCCGTGCAGCCTTTTCCTTCCACAAACATTTAAGATTAAACAAGTGCCAACCGTCACGGGGCCACATGGATGCAGGTTTAGAGTATTTATAAACAAACAAACAAAAAATTTAAAAATAAATATGTACTGAAGGTGTTTGAGGAATTTATTTTGCAGAAGTGTAGAATTCCCTGGTCAATCTTCATTATTATATCATTATATAATAATAACAACAACAATAATAATAACAATAATAATAATAATAATAATAACAATAATAATAATAACAATAATAACAATAATAACAATAATAATAATAATAACAACAATAATAATAATAATAATAATAATAATAATAATAATAACAACAACAATAATAATAATAATAATAATAATAATAATAACAATAATAATAACAATAATAATAGTAATAATAATAACAATAATAATAATAATAATAATGATAATAATAATAATAATGATAATAATAATAATGATAACAATAATAATGATAATAATAATAATAATGATAATAATAATAATGATAACAATAATAATAATAATAATAATAATAATAATAATAATAATAATGATACTAATAATAATAATAATAATAATAATTTGTGTACATCCATTTTCTCTATTTATTTTCCTCTGGAAGAGTGCTGGTGTAATAATAGTGTAATAGTGTAAAGGCTGTTTTCCCCCCAACACCCCAAAGCATTGTGTGCAGTTCAGAAGCTCACCATGCGCTTCTGCGGCTTAATTAACGGTCGGCTCAGGCCGTTCATTTTGCTGTACAGGCCGCAGGCGTTGCAGAGAAAGTGACCCGTGCCGTCGCGCCTCCACAGAGGGGTGGAGATGGAACCGCAGTTCACGCACTCCCGACTCTCCATCGCGTCTTCGAGGAAGTCTAGCACACACACACACACACACACACACACACACACACACACACACACACACACACACACACACAAGCACACACACATACACGCACACGCACGCACAAACACACGCACACGCACGCACAAGCACACAATTACACACACACACACAAACACACGCACACATGTACACACACACACACACACACACGCGCGCACGCACACACGCGTACACACGCGTACACATACGCGTACACACACACACACACACACACACACACACACATATACACACCCACGCACCCACATACACACGCACACGCACGGACACACACAAACACACACACACGCGCGCGCACACACACACACATGCACACACAGCCACACACACACACACACACACACACACACAGAGACACGTCAATGAGCTGTAAATGATGTGTCTGTCTCTTGCGCTTGATTTGTTCCGTCCCTTAAAATCTGGAACCTTAAACTGGACCTCACATGAAGGAATAAATCAGTTGAATTGCTCTCAGGATGATCAACATTCCCAGTTTATATCATTTATCAGCCTTTATACCAGCTGCATAACAGAACATTTATTTTAAATAATATAATATAACATTTTCACATTTTATTATTTTATATACTTTAGAAGACTCGGTTCGTTCGAGACTCTGACGTAATAACGAACATCAGCTTTTAAATTATAGACATTTCCTCATCATTATTTTTTATTTGTTTAGATGAAATTTCAACATTAGGCCTGATAAATCTATTTTCCTAAAAGTCGGGCTATTTATTTAATTTCAACTCGTGCTCGGTATTTCTACTCGTTTATTTCGTTTTTATTCACTTATTTAGAAGTCCAGCATTTCTCAGAAATGTTACAGATCAAAAAAATCTCATTCAAACATTGAATATAATAATTAAAATCTACGAGACGTGAAATTAAATCATTTGAATTAAATACCTTTCATTTTCATTAATGAATTTACATCAAGCTGCTCAAATTGATAAATATTTCAAGAAATTTTAGTCGGACAACATTTATTTAAATCTGATTAACATCGTATATATTATACTATTTTTTTTACAATTAGGTATCACCATTTATTACATTAATATTTGGAATAAATATGTAAAATAAACATGCCCTGATTTAATCTTAGCGTTAACCCTTTAAAGGCAGAATTATTTTTTTTTGCAATTAGATAATGTATCACTGCTGTAGTTTTTTTTTTAATCACAAAAACCTGAGGGAACACCCCGAACACATAACTTTCAAAAAAAATTATAATAACACTAATAATAATAACAACAACAACAAATAACACTCTGACAAATTCGTGAATAACACACTTCGCACTCAAGGTCGTCTCACAGCTGACTGACGCGTGGGATCACAGCTGTGCTGCATCAGGCGACGCCACAACAAGTACACAAAGCTGATTATTACAAGGAGTTATTAGCATTTTTTGAAAGAGGACCATATGGTCCTGCTGGGCGTTAAAGGGTTAAATCACATTCTTTCGATTCTTCTGCATGTGTCTGTTGCTAATGGATTATTATTATTATTATTATTATTATTATTATTATTATTATTATTGGGGCAGTGGTGGTCTAGTGGTATAGGGCGCTGGATCGCTGATCCAAAGGTTGGGGGTTCGAGTCCCACTCTGCACAAGGTTGTCACTGCCCCCAGTGCAGCTAACTGGGTTATCAAAGGACGGCCATGTCTGTCACTGTCTATGGTGAAAGGTTCATGTAAAAGAACCATTGCATTACAGTAGCTGCAAAGCCGTCAGCGTGTTTCCGCCCTGTGATGGCCTGGCGAGCTGTCCAGGGTGTACTCTGCCCTCGCCCTGAGTTGGCTGGGATGGGCACCAGCCTCCCCGCGACCCTAATTAGGATGAAGCGGTTACAGAAAATGAACTGATGAATTATGATTATTGTTGTTGTTGTTGTTGTTGTTGTTTGGATAATTATTGTTCTTATTATAAAGTTATTTTAAAAGAACGCAACTAAATTTTGTTCACACACACACACACACACAGAAAGAAAACAAAACCCAGTGTGTGTGTGTGTGTGTGTGTGTGTGTGTGTGTGTGTGTGTGTGTGTGTGTGTGTGTGTGTACCTGCAGGTCCGGGCCGTATGGACAGCGGTGCCGCTCGACTCTGTAATGAATGCAGCATGGAGTTATCGAAGGGTCCCGCGGGCCACGCGGTGGGTAACTGGGGCAGCTGCGCTCCCACGTAGGGCCCGTACGGCCCCGTGTATGAGCCGGTCAGGGGCCGCGACAGGTACTGCTCCCTGCCGCTGGCGTTCAGCGAGGTGGGGTAGCTCGAGTCCCTCGCCGTGCCGTTGTTTACGGGTGGGCTCGGTGAGTAGTGAAAGCGGGTGGAGGTGGCGTGTGGGCTCCCGGTGCTGTAGGACGACGGGCTCTCGGGCGCAGGCTGTGGCCACACCGCGTGGCTGCTGACCGCGTGGCTCGGCTGCGACGCCGCCGCACTGGGCTGCAGGTAAGGCAGACTCGGGATCATCGGGCCGACCCGCGAGGTCGGCACGTACACCGGCGAGTTGGGACTGGAGTGCATGTAAGCTGCCGATGGCGGCTCGTAGGCGGCCAGGGTCGAGTACATGTCCCCGGGGTCCACCACGAGTCCCGTCTTGTGCGCGCTCAGCTTGGCAGCCTGGTCCAGGTCCGCGAACAGCGGCACGTCGTCCGGACTCACCGGGTGGCCGAAGGCGGCGTACGAGGGAAGCGGCCGCGTGTCTGCGCGCCGACTCCCCGTTACGTCCAGAGGTGACGTCCTCAAGTCGTCCCTGCGCTCGCCGTGGACGCAGTTGTGCTCGGACGGAGAGCTCGGGTTACTGGACACTTCACGCTTGACTGTGGACCAGCTGTGCTCGCCCAGGTCCATCCAGGAACCGTGTGGTAGCTCGAGCTGAGTGGAAAACTAACAGGAGGAGATGAGTTCGCCTGCAAGGAACAACAACTTCAGAACAGCTCGAGCTATAATAAACAAACAAACAAACAAACAAACAAACAAACAAACAAACAAACCCTGAAATACACGACATGCATTCGGGTCCAGAACAACCCCTGCCTCTTTCTTTGGATTATTTGAAAGCATCTAGGGGGGCAAACGCACCCAGTAACACCGCACAGGTGAGGTTGCTGCGGTCTATCTTAGCCATTACGCACAACATCCACTTCAACCAATCAAAATATTTCAAAATATTTCAACCTCGCAACACAACTCCAAGTCTATCTGTAATGAAATAACAGAAAAGTGCGCGCGTCCGAGCTTCAGAATTCAGGGTGTGGTTATCATCAAGCCGATTTCAAAGACTACTACAAACCTAACCTAGCCATGGCAGTGTGAGACCTGAAGGGCACCTCGGTGCAGACAGTGCGCTGTTAGGCTCCCTGTCCGGCTGAAGAGACTCCAAGACAAGAACTGACTCCATCCGTGTCATGACTTCAGCGCTTCTCCAGTGAAGCCTCATCATTAAAGCCCCAAAAAAAAAAAAAAAAAAAAAAAACAAAAAAAACCCAAAAGCGCCCCACGCGCGCGCGCGCGAACAGATAGGACACCGAACGCAATATGTCTTTCCAACAAGCAGATAAGTGCGCGCGATAAGACCCTCGGGACAGATAAGAGCGAGCGGGGACGGCGCACCCGAGGCGCGGCGCTCACGAAACCACCAAAGTTTCAGCCGAACTTCTCAACAGAACCGCGAGCCGGACGTCGAGGAGCGTTCAGGAGGACAAACGGAACCACTGACCTTCTACTGCTGCTTCTCCACGCGGGGAGCGACGGGATCCAGCGCTCATGTCACCACTGCGGCTCTCCAGGAACATTTCCGAATGGATGCTTCAGGGGGTTGTAACGAGTTCTACAAGAGGAGGGGCCTCTCAAAAATCCTCGCGCTGATTGGCGAGTAACACGCGCGTGCGCAGTCGTTATAACATTAAATGGGCAGGGAGTTTTTATACTGTACTGTATTCTTTCTTTTATTATTATTATTATTATTATTACTATTATTATTATTATTAGCAATAACTGCAACAACAACAACAATAATAAAGATCTTGTAAGAGTCAACATAAAGTCATATATTCTTCATTTTTTTTATAACTGAAAGCGAAACATGAGCCGAGTTTTTATTGGATATTTCAGATTCCTGACAGAAAAATATTCACACATTCTTACATTTTAAATAATCTTTAAAAAAAATAAATTATTATATACTTTTTATTGTTTATTGTTATTTAGTAGTGATTTCTCCACGGTATTACAATTAAATTAAGCTATATCTCGAATATTATGAGATAAAAATGTTAATAATTACTTTGCAAAAAAAACAAAGAAAACAAACAAATCCTCTGTGACCAAAATTTAAAAAAATAAATAAACGAAAAAATGGAAATATGTTTGATTTTATGGTAAAAATGTCAGCTTGCACGAGCTGGAAAAGTAATTATAATAATCTATATAATATACTAATATTTCCAAATTTATGTGTGAATATAAACCTATTAAATATATTATATAAAAAGGAAAATATGGAAATAAATAAATGCAAGAATGAATGAATTAATAAACAAATAAAATAAATAAACACCGTTTTTGTTTACATTATGTTGCAATTGTTTTTGGATTTGTTGATATATTTACATGCATGCATGTGTGTGTGTGTGTGTGTGTGTGTGTGTGTGTGTGAGCGAGAGAGAAAGAGAGAGAGAGAAAAGGTTAACTCTGTGTACAGGTATCTCTCTCACACACACACACACACACACACACACACACACACACACACACACACAGAGTGACTGATGGAGTGACTGTGAGCTGTTCTGGGGTCAGAGTGCTTGCGGGTGATGCTGAGTGAGATGCTAATGAACGCTAATTAGTTTCTGAAGCCGCAGGGCCGGGCGGGCCGGGCCGGGCCGGCCGAGCCGGGCCGGGCCTGTGAGTTGCAGGTGATCAAGGTGAGGGTGAAGGTGAGGAACTGGACACAAACACTGAGCACGGTCAGCACTGCACGCAGCCCACCTTTCAACCGGGGATAATTCATTCAAGTCCAATCTACATCATGGCTCTGTGTGTGGACTGATCAAAAGCCGAAGGAGGAGAAGGTCCGTGAGATGAATCATTCTCCAACCACCTGAGTTCTCAAAGCTGGGAGATTCACACACACACACACACACACACACACACACACACACACACACACACACACACACACACACACACAGCCTGGAAAACACACCCAGCTGCACCGATTGATCATGTTTGGGGGGTGGAAGGCTGAGGAAGGGGGTGGAGGGGGGTGGAGGGGGTTGGAGGGGTGGAGGGGGGAAGACAGCCTTCATTAACACTTGGAAAAATTCTCAGGGATTAAAACTGAAGCGCCAGGTTTATATTCAGATGATTAATTGCTTCACTGGGTCTTTAACATCAAAACCCCAAAATATTCGTATTGAATTAGATTTAATTTGGTCGAAATATGACAGATTATCGAACTATTGATATATTGTTTTTATTTATTTTATGTACAATTGTTAGATTCTTATTATATACTAATTATACACGTATTTACTTATTTATTGACTGATTTATTAATTTCTATCTATCTATCTATCTATCTGTCTGTCTGTCTGTCTGTGTGTGTGTGTGTGTGTGTGTGTGTGTGTGTGTGTGTGTGTGTGTTTCTGTACTGAACTGTTACTTTCAGTAAAAGCAGCGTGGGGGGTTTTAAGCCAGTGTGTCCCCAGCCAGGATAAATGCAGAGGGTTGTGTTAGGACGGGCATCCGACGTAAACCCTGAGCCAGATTTGATATGCAAAGCATCAACATCACGTTCAGCTAACAGTGCAGTAAATACTAAAGGAACTGTACAGAGTTACATCACGAGTTTACTGCATTATTTACGATGACAGAAACTTTCAGGAAAAATATGCAATAAGAAAAATTCTGATTTTACCGAATATTAACTAAAATAAAACAAAACCCCACAGAACACTCCCTTCACATCATCGTCAGTTCAGACACAATATATTTAACTGGGAAAAGGCTGGGAAAGAAAATTATAATAATATTAATGATGATGATAATAATAATAATGATGATGATGATGATGATGATAATGATAATGATGATGATAATAAATAGAACAATAATAATATATATATATATTTTGAGTTGTTAAACTATATATATTATTTTGTGTTATTATTATTATTATTATTATTATTATTATTATTATGCCACGACACAGTTCGTTATCGAAACATGATCACTTTTCAAAACACATTTTATCTGTTTGCTGATATCAGTGATTATGAAAAGGTGATACACAACAGCTGTATCATAATTACAGGTAAACAAATAAAATAAAGTTTTAATTACAGATAAAACGATTTTCAAAGTGTGTGTGTGTGTGTGTGTGTGTGTGTGTGTGTGTGTGAGAGAGAGAGAGAGAGAGAGAGAGAGAGAGAGAGAGAGATTATATGATTGATATGAATACAGTACATTATGAGGAAAACAGATTTCGTTTCCGGTTGCCTTTTTTTGGAGGGTGGGGTGGGGTGGGGTTGTGGTGTGGTGTTTATTTACTTCCGTGTAATTTTCCTCGTCATTAAAACAGAGAAAAACAGAACATCTGTCCGCAGATGTGTTCTGTAATATTCTGATGATGATGCTGGTGTTTGTGTATTGTGTGCAGTCTGTGTAGATTTTCATTTATATGTAGAATCATTCAACTCCAGCAGACTGATTCCCAACGATGAGGTGTGTGTGTGTGTGTGTGTGTGTGTGTGTGTGTGTGTGTGTGTGTGTGTGTGTGTGTGTGTGTGTGTGTATGTGTGTGTTAATGTATTTTAATGAGTGTGTGTGTGTGTGTGTGTGTGTGTGTGTGTGTGTGTGTGTGTGTGTGTGTGTGTGTGTGCTGGGGGTGTTAAACAGACGGCAGACATTTCATTATTTTTTTCTCCTCCTGAGGGCGGACTCGCTTTAATCTCTGGCCGGATGTACTTTGCCCTTGTAACGTGTAAGACACGCTGGAGACAAAGCGAGACTCACTGCGGTTACAGCACAGAGAGAGAGAGAGAGAGAGAGAGAGAGAGAGAGAGAGAGAGAGAGAGAGAGAGAGAGACTGTCATTACTACTACTACTACTATTATTATTATTATTTATATTTTTATTGTTATTGTTGTTATTGTTATTATTGTTATTATTGCATTATTTTTATTATTGTGATTATTATTATTATTATTGTATTTAATGTATTTTTATTTATCAATTTAGACTATCTATATACTTCAATAATTTCTAACTATTGCTGTTGTTTGTTTTTATTTCTTGTAGCATTGTTCTATATAAAGAAATACATAATCTGTCTTCTTTCCAACAAATACAGGGATCCCTCACTTTCCGCGGTTAATTCGGGCTGAGATCCCCCACAGGACCATCGAATTCCGCCAAGAAGGATGAACCCCACCCACACACACACACACACACACTGATGTATATGTACATGTATATGTGTTTATAATATCAATAAATATATATTCAACGCTATAAATGCTGATAATAACAATTAAACATTCAAAAATAATGCAGAAGCTGTAAATAAAATATAAATAAACACATACAGAGGCGCAGCTCACAACAATGTAAATAGTTTTGATGGGAGGTTTCGGGTTATTTTTGTTTTGTGTTAGTTTAGGGTTTTTTTGTTGTTGTTTGTTTTGCATAATTGGCCTTGTTTTTGCAGCATTTTCTTTAATTTTTCGCCCTATTCTTCCTTAATTTCCTTATTTTTATGAATATATATATATATATATATATATATATATATATATATATATAGAGGATTTTCTGAGTAGATCCTTCCGTAGGAGAGTGCTCAATACTTTTTGGTAGAGCAAATAACCAAAAATAAAAGGACAGGACAAAGACTTTCTATTGAAACTCCATTATCTGTTTCGAGGGGTGGTGAAACCATCCTCTCTCTTCAGGTGATTATAGAAGAAAATTCTTCTATAATCTTCTATAAGAAGATTCTTCTATAATCACCTGAAGAGAGAGGATGGTTTCACCACCCCTCGAAACAGATAATGGAGTTTCAATAGAAAGTCTTTGTCCTGTCCTTTTATTTTTGGTTTTATATATATATATATATATATATATATATATATTTTTTTTTTTTTTTAAACGCGATGCACTGAAGCCGCATGAATTGAAGCTCGAATTAGCGAGGGATCCCTGTTTTTACATTTCAGGAATTTTCCGGCTTTACATCTTTTCTTTTTTGTTTTCGAGAAATCATGCAGAAGCAAATCTTCAGTTTTATCACCGAGTGTAGAATCAGGAAGATGAGAGCTTTTATTGATGTAATAGCAACTTACTGAGTTTACACTCGCTTTCTACAGGGGAACAACATGAGAGGTCTGTCTGCCTGCCTGCCTGCCTGTCTGCCTGTATATCTCTCTGTCTGTCTGTTTGTCTGTCTGTCTGCCTGCCTGCCTGCCTGTATATCTCTCTGTCTGTCTGTTTGTCTGTCTGTCTGCCTGCCTGCCTGCCTGCCTATCTGCCTGCATGCCTGTCTGTCTGTCTGTTTGTCTGTCTGTCTGTCTGTCTGTCTGCCTGCCTGCATATCTGTCTGTCTGTCTGTCTGTCTGTCTGCCTACCTGCCTGTCTGCATATCTGTCTGTCTGTCTGCCTGCCTGTCTGTCTGTTTGTCTGCCTGCCTGTCTGCCTGCCTGTCTGTCTGTCTGCCTACCTGTCTGTCTGTCTGTCTGCCTGTCTGCCTGTCTGTCTGTCTAAAGTCTACACACCTTGTCAAAATTGCAGGGGTTGTGTGTTTCTTATATTTCATTGTTTTTGTGAATATTATCAAATTAGTTTAATCTTAATGAGACGAAATTCACGTAAAAAATAAAAAGGAATGTTGTGGCAAGGTGATGTAGTGATTAACATGCAAGAGTGTCATGGGTTCAAGTTTCAGCCTCAGTAAGGGCGTCTCTGTGTGGCGCTTGCATGGTTTCCGTGTGCTCGCCTGGGTTTATTCCTGGTACACCGGTTTCCTCCCACAGCTCAGAGACCTGCACAGTAGGCTAACTGGCTGTTCCTAATCAAACCTGGATGTGAGCGTTAATGTGAATAAAGCAGTGTACAGTATGTTTGCCTTGTGATGATCTGGAGAGCTGTTCAGGGTGTACACCATCATCACTCAGTGTAGGCTGAGATAAGCATCAGCCTGACTGAGACCCTTATAGGACTAAAACGTTTGGCAAATGAGAAATAGAACTGCTAATTAATTAACGCTTTATTACAACATGTTTAGCATGTAACACTGCATTTAAAATAGATGACTGAGTAGTACAAGACTTTTGGCTTGAGAGTCCGTGAACATTAGTGTTGGTTGGAGAAAAGTGTCCGGTGTGATGTGTGATAGGAAGGTATCGGCAAGAATGAAGGGAAAAGTGTACAAGACGGTGTTAAGGCCAGCGATGTTGTATGGTTTAGAAACAGTGGCCCTGGGGAAAAGGCAGGAGGCAGAGTTGGAGGTAGCAGAGATGAAAATGTTGAGGTTCTCTTTGGGAGTAACGAGGATGGATAGGATCAGGAATGAGGACATCAGAGGGACAGCACATGCAATAGGTTTTGGAGACAAAGTCAGAGAGGCTAGATTGATATGGTTTGGACATGTACAGAGGAGGGATAGTGAGTATATTGGTAGTAGGATGCTGAGGTTGGAACTACCAGGCAGAAGGCCCAGAGGAAGACCAAAGAGAAGATTTATGGATGTGGTGAAGGAGGACATGAAGGTCGTTGGAGTAAGAGAAGAAGATGCAGAGGACAGGGTGAGATGGAGGCAGATGATTTTCTGTGGCGACCCCTGAAGGGAGCAGCCGAAAGGAAAAGAAGAAGAAGTCCGTGAACAATCCTATCATTTATTCTCTCTTCTATAAAATATTGCAAAATACACCAGATCTCTCAGATGATCAACACCCTGATCCCCCAATATCTTACTACATCTTCTCTCTGGCTTAGACTTGGACTCTGCCTGGATTGTTCCAAAATATTGATCATTGATCACTTTTTTCTTGACTTGGATTTGCTGCGGTGCATCTTCA
>CM045743.1:13973939-13996439 GCA_024760905.1 Plotosus lineatus
AATGTGGCTTCAGAGCATCGCGTTTTTTTTTTTTTTTTTTTTTAAATATCCATCGAATTAAAAAATGAGGAAATTAAGGAGGAATAGGGGAAAAAGTTTAGGAAAATGCAGCAAAAACAAAACCAATTATGAAAAAAAAAACCCTAAACAAACACAAATCAAAAAACAACCCAAAACCTCCCATCAAAACCACTTACATTTTTATGTGAGGCGCGCGTCTGCGTGCGTGCGCGCGTCTGCGTGCGTGTATTTATATTTTATTTACATCTTATACATTATTTTTGAATGTTTAATTGTTATTATAAGCATTTATAGCGTTGAACATGTCTGTCTGTCTTCCTTTCGGCTTTTTCCCTTTTACTCGGGAGTCGCCACAGAGAATCATCGGATTCGCACGTTTTGATTTGGCAGAGGTTTTTACGTCGGATGCCCTTCCTGTCACAACCCTTTTTAGCAAGGGACAGAAACACGCTGACGGCTTTTTAGCCTACTCTTTACGAAAGTCAGCAATGATTCTTTTACATGAACCTCTCACCATAGACAGTGAGAGACATGACCCGCCTTTGATAACCCAGTTAGCCGCACTGGGGGTATTAGCATTGAATATGTATTTATTGATATACGTGGGCAGTGGTAGCCCGGAGGTACAGGGCGCTGGATCGCTGATCCTAAGGTTGGGGGTTCGAGTCCCACTCTCCACAAGGTTGTCACTGTCCCCCCCAGTATGGCTAAATGGGTTATCAAAGGTGGGCCATGTCTCTCACTGTCTATGTCATGAGGCCTGTAAAAGAACCATTGCTGACCTTCGTAAAGAGTAGGCTGCAAAGCCGTCAGCGTGTTTCTCTCTGAGAAAAAAAACACTTGATGCGGAATGACGCCCCTCAAGGTTATAGCTTATAGTCTCCCAATGAAAGCCAGGCTTGGCAAAGGAAGACGCCCACGGTTCGAACATGGACTATGGCTGCAGATATATAGATACATGTCCGTACAACTCGGTTGGGGGAAGTTGATCCTACTTTGCGGAATTCGGTGGTCGCAGGGGGATCGCGGTCCCAATTAACCGCGGAAAGTGAGGGATCTCTGTATTGATAAAAGAGAAAAAAGTACAGCACAAGCGCAATTAAAACAAGCTTCATTGTAGAGATAATGTAAGGGAAACAAACTTGTCTTTTGGATATTACGTAACTATTGGTTACTGCTGTGTTGACATGCTTGTGGCATCACTGACCCTTGCGTGTATCCACTCTCTCTTAGCAAGGGCAGAATCCCTCCTGGACGGCTCACCGGCCATCTCAGGGCAGAAACACACTGACAGCTATGCAGCTACTCTTGTCGAAAGTCAAGAACGGTTCTTTTACATGAACCTCTCACCATAGACAGTGAGAGACATGGCCCGCCTTTGATAACCCAGTTAGCTGCACTGGGGGGACAGTGACAACCCATGGAGAGTGGGACTCGAACCCCCAACTTTAGGATCAGTGATCCAGCACTTTTTACCACCAGGCCACGACTGTCACTTATCATGTACCTATAAATGGTTAAAATAGTGTTATGTATGCCAAATGGATTCCATTGGACGAGCCCCCAATTTTGTTACGTATGGAATTTAGAAGTAAATTGCCCCATGAAACCAGTAAAGCACGACAAACCACGACATAAACTATATACAATTTAATAATATAAACAAAGTAAGGCAAAATATATTTACAGATTAAAGCTAAACAAAATACAAATTAAACAAAGGGTCCCATAGTCACCAAGTACCTGCAGCATGGTAAATTTAGAAGTGGCGAGCGCGTTGGCGGGGAAAGGCTTGGAATCCCGCGTGTCGAAGGAAACAAATGTTGAACATCCTCGCATGGGCTGTGGGTGAACATGGACGATTTAGTCCCGAACAACGAAACTTTGTCGAAACGCGTTCCATGATCCGCCTTGGATGAGAGAACCACCGCGATGAGTTTCCTTAGAGGATCTGCACGCCAAAGAGACTGGGAGAGCCTTGAAGAGACTGGAAGAGGCTGGAAGGCTGGACGAGACGGGAAGAGGCTGGAGCCAGTCGGAAACAGGTCCTTAATATAATCTCCCCAAAGTTCTGGAAAGTTCCACTCTCAAAGTCTCTGAATCACCTGACCCGCCACCAGGGCGCATGCGCAACTGGGTCCATCTCGAAGTTTCCATAACCCCTTACAGCTGAGTCCTACCATGTGACACACAGCACACTCTGAATCTAATGATGTACACCGTTTACACAGTCACATTTATATACTAGTACATGTCCCTAACACTAGTACGCCATGTTTTTCTGAACTCAGGTTACATTATCAGCTTTCATTAAGCTCAAGGTCCTGACTCATTGCTCCAGAACCCCAGTCCAGGAAAAAACTGAGAAAACCCCCCCTGTAATTCAGAATTCCTACTCGGAAACTCATTCATTCTTTTAATTTTCCATACTGCTTAATCCTAAGTAAGGTCACAGGGAGGCTGGTGCCCATCTTGGCTCTAGGCAAGGATAGGGTACACCCTGAACAGCTTGCCAGGATATTACAAGGCCAACACACATACAACAATTCTCATTCACACTAACACACAGTGGCGATTTTGCACCACCAATCAGCCTGCTGTACATCGTTTTGGATTGTGGGAGGTAACCAGAGTCCCCTGAGGAAACCCATGCAAGCACGGGAAGAACATGTAAACTCCACACAGAAACACCGCGAGCCCAGGAATCAAAACTGGGACCTGGGTAGATGTGCCCCGTGCCACCCAGATATATTTAAATATAACATTTTGATTATGTTTTCTAATATTTTAATGAATATTCTAAGCGAGCTGTTGGTGTAGCTTTAATTCACTTTAAACACCATCCATTCAAACAGGTTATGATCACATCCCCGTAACCCTGGTGAACTTAAATGGGGAAAAAGAGACAAAGAAATGTGTCTCCGCCTGATCATCTACATAACATCTGTCTTAAATGTTCTTACTTTTTTTATGAGGCGTCATTAGCAGGCGACCGGCCGTGGCTCTCCGAGGCCTGGAGGCAGTCAGGCTTGTGAAAGCGCCTGCAGAAGATGTGCTGGAATAACAGATAAGAGCCTCAGTCATCAGTCATTAGATTCAAGTGTTTAAAAAGCCATTAGCGCTCGCTCAGATGGCCATCAGGCTCATTCTGTTCCGTGTACTCTGGGGTTGTTGGCAGCTATATTTACCCCTGCACTGCCTCACAACTATTTTCCACTACTGAAAAATCCTCAAGCATTCTCACGAGGATGTTTTGAAGCTAATTTGAAAAAAAAAAACATAAAACCAAAACAATAGCCATACAATAGATTGGAGGAAATAAAGCAGGTTTGCTGAATTGGGGAGGCCTCACTTCTCATTGTTGAACCACTTAATACTATTAGATTGCAGGGAGGGCGAAGCCTATCTTAACCTAGTCTGGGTGAAGGCCATTTTCTAAGCAACTTAATTCTAATTAGGGTCATGGGTATCTCAGCTGACTGTGGGTGAGGGCGGAGTACACACTGAACATCTCTCTAGGGCATTGCATGGCCAACACAAACACACACACACACACACACACACACACACACATACACACACACACACACACACACACACACACACACACACACACACACACACACACACACACACACTTACACACATACACACACACACACACACACACACATACACACACACACACACACACACACACACACATACACACACACACACACACACACACACATACACACTTACACACATACACACACACACACACACACATACACACATACACACATACACACACATCTAGGGGCACTTTGGAGCAGCCAATCAGCCTATTGTGAATGTTTTTTGGACTGTGGGAGGAAAACGGAGTATCTGGGAATAAACCCATACAAACATGGAGAGAGCATGCAAACTCCACTCAGAAACGCCTCTGAGCCCAGGAATAGAACCTGGACCTTCTTGCTGTGAGTCAAACACACTAACTACTGCACCATTGTCCATAATGATTCACATTCACAGGTAATAGCGCTCTGTATTTGTTTGGACTGTGGCGGTAGTGGAGGTGGTGGTGGGGCGGGGGACCGGAGGAGCAGGACGAAACGAATGCAAGTATAGAGACAGTATGCAAGCTTCACACAGAAACACCTGGAAATCAAACCCAGGACCTTCTTCTTGCTGTGAGGTGGACGTGCTAACCACTTACACAACTGGGTACCTCTCTGAATAATCATAATAATAATAATAATAATAATAATAATTTATTTCCTTGCCTTTTTTTGTTATATAAATTAATGACATCATCACGCTAGAATCTAATCAGATGGATGTTTCTCACTTCGCTCAGCTGAATGCAGATTCAACAGGCCCATATCCCGTCCTGCTGCTCTAAAACACTCCAGTTCTTTGGACCTTGTTGTTCTTTCCGTGCTTCATCCACTCAGCCTTCATCCTGCTGCACCCAAGCCTGTGTTTTGTCTAAAAAGGGAAGGTTAACCTCCACACTGCAGACCCTGCTACTTTTCCCTGAATCAGCTGTTTAAAAGCCACAGCGGATACTATCTGCTCCAACACCCACTACGTCACCTGGTGCCAAGACTCAGCCTCAGAGAGAGAGAGAGAGAGAGAGAGAGAGAGAGAGAGACGGAGAGAAACAGACATCCTGATAGGCAGCGTGACGAGTCTGAAGGACTCTGTGTTGTCTCTTGCCGAGGAAGCCTATCAGGGTTAGGGCTACAGGCCTGTTTTTGTGAATATGCAAGGTCATTGTAATGCCTCATGCTACACAGCGTGACACGAGCTTTAAAAACTCGTTTCTGAGAAGATGGAACACCAGCTTCTGTTAATCAGGCTTCATCGTGCAGCAGGACACATCTCATTAAATAAATCTGGAAGGAGAGATAAGAGTTCAAACGATCATTGAGTTCTTTTATAAACTTTCTAATATTAACCTTTTAAGAAGCTTTTATAGATCCAGACTTTCATCCCTCAGTTTATTTTATTACCACAGTGACCGAACATCAGGTTCAATAAATATAGTAAATATAATAAAATAAAGCTTATAATAATTATCTAAAACTTTTCGAAAAATTTAATGTCAGTATCAAGCATCGCTGTGGTATTAAATAATTAACTGCACCAATAATAAACAGATTTTAACTTCATTAAAAATTCACATAGCAGTTAAAGAAAGTGAATTCATTACCATTATTACCAGTATTACCATTAAAAACACAAAATTATTAATAACTTTCTTTTTCTATGCGGCTCCTTAATGTCATGAGATGCTCACGGTTTGCATATTTGCGGATTGCCGAGCAACTGTCACGTAATTCAAATTCAGCCAATGGCTGTCCTCCTTCCTGCTTATTGGTTGAGGTGTTGCAACGCCCCTTTTTCCTCATTCGTGCATAAGTTGTCAATGAGCCTTTTTTGTAGAGTGTTTTAATTACCAGTTAAGTTCTATAATGTCACTCAAACCCTGCTTAAGCACCAGAAAAAGGTAATGAAGTTGGATGTCTCTTCTGAAGAAATAAGACTTTCTCTGGAAGAAATGACAGTTTCCACTGAAGTGTCTGAAAAGGACTACTCACCTGAACTGTGCAAAACACTCCACTATTAAAGTCTTTTTCAATTATTATTCCAGTACATGGCCTAAGGTAATGTTTAGAATGTTTGTGTGTTATATTTTATTTACTGTGGTGTAGCATGTTTCTCATTTTGTTTTGTTTATCCAATTTATAACATTCCTTGTTCTTTTATGTCCTTTTTGTTCTTGTCTGTGTTTTTAGGGGACTTTGATTTTGGAGGCTGTGCCTCTAACTAGCTTCAGCTGAGGGGCGTGGCTGAGCTGCCCGGTGGCTCACACCTGAATTCACTATTCTCATCGACTCCCAATAAATAAAAGCAGGCTCAGTTCTGTGCCAGAGGATTAGCTCGCATCACATCACCGCTTCTTTGAATTCTAATGCTCTTTAACTCTCTCACTCTAAAACTCTGTTTTCTATCACTTCAGGCTGAGGGGCGTGGCTGAGCTACTCGAACTGAATGCAGTTCATACCTGAATTCAGTCATCTCATGCCTCACAAATACAGTAAAGCAATACCTTCATCTAGTGGGCATATTTTATATATATATATATATATATATATATATATATATATATATATATATATATATATATGTGCTGTATAATATTTATGTTTCATTTTCAATAAATATCACAGTGAAAAATTAAGTTTTTCTGAATCATTACTACATTTTAGTACATTAATACTGTATTAATGAGTAAGACTGTCTATAGAATGTGTTTAAGAAGCATATTTTAGCGCATGTAATAAACACACAGTATTTTACTTCCGGTTGATCATTCACACATGTAATATGATACATGGGGTTTTATTTCCAGGTACAGAACTTACGGATTATCTTCATTTGCGGGAGGGGCCGGAACCAAAGCCCCGCGAATAACGAGGGCCTAGGGATATCTCACTTTCCGAGATTAATGGGGACCAAGACCCCCACCACCACCGATTTCCACAAAGTAGGATCGACCCCCCTGACTGACTTATAATATACACATACATGTACGTATATCAATAAATACATATTCAACACTATAAATGTTTATAATAACAGTTAAACATTCAAAACTAATGCATAAGATGTAAATAAAATATAAATACACACACACAGACACGCACCTCACATAAAAATGTAAGTAGTTTTGTCAGGTTGCTCTTTTGTTTTTGTTTGTTTGGGGGGTTTGGATAATTGGCCTTGTTTTTGGAGCATGTTCCTTCAATTTTCCCGCTTGTTCCTTAATTTCCTTATTTTTCAATGAATATTTTTGAAAAGTCCACAATGCACTGAAGCTGCAGAAACTGAAGCACAAAGTAGCGAGTACAGTACATAAAATCATTTATTTAAAAAAAGAAATATTCCAAAATAAAACCCAAATACAGTATATGTTTTTAAAAAGTTCTCAAAAATGAATGTAATATACAAAGTAATCAAAAATATTGACAATATTATTTTGTAATAATCGTGCAGCAAAACTCATTTATTTACTTTTGATAATATATTTATTGTTGCAGGTCATCTAAACTTACAACCAAATGTCATTAACAATAAATAAATAAATAAATAAACTGTTTTTTTGAAGTGATGGTTTTTCATTCATTTTTTTTAAATTAAAAAAATTAAAAATTTGCAAATTCGAATAACATTTAATGCAAACGGCTCATCATCCATGGGAGCTAATTGGCCGAGGTCTCACAGGAGGGAGGGCCGGCTTACGCTCACTTCCATGTCACTCACAGCGATTGACAGCCAGTCATGGGCATTTCTGAGCTCATTCCTACGAGGAGCTGATGGCATTTTTCCCTCGAAATATGCTAGACAGTCCCCAAATATGCATGCGCCGCAGTTAAAAAAGAGGCGGGTGACTAGCATTGCATGTCATGGAGGGGGCGTGTGCATTCTTTCACAGATTGATGAATGACGACAATGATCTGTACAGCGTTACAGGTCACTTCCAGAAATCCTTACCTGCTCTAATATTCAAGCAACGAGATGTTTTGAGGTACATTATAGCTGCTGATTTAGCAACCATGCAGCTGAACAACTTTCCCTCTCGTCTGTCTACTCATAAAAACATTTCCTTATACAGTACTTCAGAACTGAGGCCTGTCTTTATGAGCAATCACATTTACAAGACCAGCAAGTTTTCAACACTTTTTTTTTTATCAATTATTCTCAGATCCCTCAAGTTCCTTTTGAAATCCGAGCAGTTAAAGTTATGCCTGAACTAACAACATTTCTTCATCGCCGATCCTCATTCTTCATGTATTGCTGTATGTCTCAGATTGACTGTTGTAAATTCACTGGAGGTGATCCAAGTGAAAGAACATGGATAATAAAGTTCATTATTAACTCTATTCCTGGAATTATTAGAAATGACCAGAGAATGCGTCATGTTTGGTCACCCAGCATCTATACCAGCAACAAACTCACACTTTTACAAAATGTTTGTTTGCAGTATTAGAGGCGAAAATGATGTGTGGGGTTTTATACAATTTCTACCAGAGGTGTGCATTTGGACAAGGAAGGCTTCTTCAAATTTTGGAGATTATTGGGGTCCAATTCTGGAGCCAGGAATTCCCCCACAGGATCATTTAACATTGTGAGATAGAACAAGACGTTTTTTAACATCTTGGTTTATATGGGGTATTGTGGGCTTGGATGAAGTTTGTGGTCCCTGATTGCCAAAAAAACCCAGAAAGGACACATCTGGGCTCCTGGGATGTGGATTATACTTACACTTTTGCCCATAAAATGTCTTCTTTATATCTACTGAAGCTTTCGAATTTCCCATCACTGCCTACCTCAACTCTTGATTGTTGGTGCCACTTCATGCCAGCGATTCCTGTCCACTATCATTGTTGAGAGATCTTCCAGACTGATTCTACTATCACGTGACATCATGTCTTGGTATCTCAATTTCTTGTTGTCTGAAACTGTCCAGAGAAGGACATCAGGTATTACTTTGTCTCTTGCACAATAACACAGTCCAAAAAAAAAAACATGTATGGCATTGTTTGAGCTTGTAGCTTACCCTGGGGAGTTAACCCGTAGAGCGTTTGAATTGTTGGATGGGTTTTCCAAGAAAGGGTTGGTACACTGTGCAGTAAGTTGGTGTAGCAGCCATCAGGTTTTTTTATGCTGTCTAGAGTTTAGGGTTCGGTGAGATTACAGGGAGCAGAGATAAAGAAGGTGGAGGATTTTAAGTACTTCGGCTCAACAATCCAGAGCAATGGAGAGTGTGGAAAAGAGGTGAAGAAGCGCGTGCAGGCAGTTTGGAATGGTTGGAGAAAAGTGTTCGGTGTGATGTGTGATAGGAGAGTATCGGCAAGAATGAAAGGAAAAGTGTACAAGACGGTGTTGAGGCCAGTGATGTTGTATGGTTCAGAAACAGTGGTACTGAGGAAAAGACAGGAGGTGGAGCTGGAGGTAGCAGAGATGAAAATGTTGAGGTTCTCTTCGGGAGTAACGAGGATGGATAGGATCAGGAATGAGGACATCAGAGGGACAGCACATGTAAGATGTTTTGGAGACAAAGTCAGAGAGGCTAGATTGAGATGGTTTGGACATGTACAGAGGAGGGATAGTGAGTATATTGGCAGTAGGATGCTGAGGTTGGAACTACCAGGCAGAAGGCCCAGAGGAAGACCAAAGAAGAGATTTATGGATGTGGTGAAGGAAGACATGAAGGTCGTTGCCATAAGAGAAGAAGATGCAGAGGACAGGGTAAGATGCAGGCGGATGATTTGCTCATTCTGGTACTTCCTGGTTCTCAACAGTCACCTCTTCTACTCTTTTTTTCTCTCTCACTTTCCTCATTCATCAGCTCTTCAAAGTACTCTTTCCATCTTCCCAGCACACTTCTGTCATCAGTCGATACATTTCCCTCTCTGTCCTTTATCACTCTAACTTGCTGCACATTTTTCCCATCTCTATTTCTCTGCTGTGCCAACCTGTATAAATCATTTTCTCCCTCTTTACTTTCCAACCGAGCATACAAGTCATCATACGCCCTCTGTTTGACCTTTGACACCGCTACCTTCGCCTTACACTGTGTCTCCCTGTACTCCTGTTTACTCTCTTCGGTCCTCTCAATGTCCCACTTCTTCCTAGCTAACCGCTTTCTTTTGTACACACTCCTGCACTTCCTCATTCCACCACCAATTCTCCTTATCTCCTCTCCTTCCACATGACACACCAAGTATTCTCCTACCTGTCTCCCTGATCACATTAGCTGTGGTTGTCCAGTCATCTGGAAGCACTTCCTGACCACCCAAAGCCTGTTTCAACTCCTCCTTGAAAACAACGCGACACTTTTCCTTTTTCAGCTTCCACCACTTTGTTTTCTGCTATGACTTTGCCTTCTTCACCTTCCTCACCATCACCGTCGTCATGCACAGCACCATCCGATGCTGTTTGGCAACACTCTCACCCGCTACTACTTTGCAGTCACTGACTTCCTTTAAATTACATCGCCTGCACAAGATGTAGTCTACCTGTGTGCTCCTACCTCCACTTTTATAAGTCACCCTATGCTCCTCTCTCTTCTGGAAGAAAGTATTCACCACAGCCATTTCCATCCTTTTTGCAAAATCTACCAACATCTGTCCTTCTGCGTTCCTGTCCTGGATACCAAACCTGCCCATCACTTCCTCGTCCCCTCTGTTTCCTGCACCAACATGTCCATTGATGTCTGCCCCAATGACCACTCTTTCACCTCTGGGGGTACTCTGCATCACTTCATCTAACTCACTCCAGAATCTCTCCTTCTCTTCTCGCTCACATCCTGCCTGTGGGGCATAAGCACTAACAACATTGAGCATTACACCTTCAATTTCTAACTTGAGACTCATCACTCTGTCTGACACTCTTTTCACTTTTAGAACATTCCTGACAAACTCCTCCTTCAAGATGACTCCTACTCCATTTCTCTTCCCATCCACACCATGAAAAAACAGCTTAAACCCTGCTCCTAAGCTTCTAGCCTTGCTACCTTTCCACCTGGTCTCCTGAACACACAGTATGTCCACCTTCCTCCTCTGCATCATGTCAGCCAGCTCTCTACCTTTTCCTGTCATAGTTCTAACATTCAAAGTCCCTACTTTCAGTCCTAGACTCATGTCTTTCCTCTTCTCTCTCTGCCTACGGACACACCTCCCGCCTCTCCTTCATCGACGTCTTCAACCAACAGTAGTCCAATTTCCACCAGTACCCTGTTGGTTAACAGCACTGATGGCGGTCATTGTTAACTCGGGCCTCGACCGATCCGGTATGAATTTTTTTGTTGTGACTCGCATATTTTATTTGGCATTTGTTTTATGCCGGATGCCCTTCTTGACGCAACCCTCTGCATTTATCCGGCTTGGGACCGGCGTGAGGGAGAGACACTGGGGCTTGTGCCCCTCCCTCACGGCTGCATTATATATGTCTGTCTGTCTTCCTTTCGGCTTTTTCCCTTTTACTCCAGAGTCGCCACAGTGAATCATCTGATTCGCACGTTTGATTTGGCAGAGGTTTTTACGTCGGATGCCCTTCCTGTCACAACCCTTTTAGCAAGGGACAGAAACACACTGACGACTTTGCAGCTACTCTTTACGAAAGTCAGCAATGGTTCTTTTACATGCCTCACACCATAGACAGTGAGAGACATGGCCCGCCTTTGATAACCCGGTTAGCCGCACTGGGATATATATATATATATATATATACACAGTATATTTTTCCCCCTGGAAAGTATTCAAAGAGTATGAGGTTTTCGTTCAAAATTGATGATATTGTAAAAAAAATAGCCACATATCATGGTTGTCATTTAAAAAAAGCTTGATGAAAGTCTATAAACATTCATCATGACCTCCACCAACCACCCCACCTCCACTGCTAATACACCCACCTACTGAGACCATTAATGACCCACCCTACCAAATACTCAATGGTTAACACCTCCATCCCCTCCTCCTTTCCACACCCATGGTTTATTTTGATAATCTTCTTCATCCAGTCATCGTGACTCTCCAAGGAGCCTAATGTTTACAGAACACCAGAACCTGATGAGATCTGGGTCCTGTAGAGAAGGCCGGGGACTCTCCGTCCATCCGATAGAGAGATCCCACAAACAAGATATGCAAATGACTCCAGTGACGCAGTCAGTCAAGCATCACTCCTCAACAGTGACGTGATTTGTCCTGCTTTAGAAAAGATTATCCATAGATGGAAGATTACAGTACATGTTCTCCAAGATGATCATCATGACATCATGGTTTGGGATATCTAGCTGTCAGAAATAGGACATGATATACAGGGACAGAGAGGATAAAAGGTATCATCACAAGGGTTGAAGAGATTTAGTCTTAAGTACTTTAAGGTCAGAATAACAATTATAACATTTGTAACACCATTAACCTTGAATATTTTTTCCATATGAAATGTAAAAAAAAACAAAACAAAACAAAAAAAACGTGCGGAGTACCACCTGACCCTGATATGAGCCCAGTTTTCTTTTAAACATTAATCTGTGATGCCTTTCAGAGAGAGTGCAGCTCAATTGTTCATGAGATGTTGACATGAAAAACAAAACATTCTCACCTTGCGCACTTCAAAGCTCCATCACCTAGGAACAATTGGCATGCTTGTAATGGCAGTAGCTCTGTGTACCTGGTTGTGTTTACTCACAGGCCTGCAAAGCCAAGTCAACACCCCCAAATGCTCTCTCTCGCTCTCTCTCTCGCTCTCTCTCTCTCTCACACACACACTCTCTCTCTCTCTCTCTCTCTCTCTCTCACACACACACACACACACACACACACACACACACACACACACTCTCTCTCTCTCTCTCTCTCTCGCTCTCTCTCTCTCTCTCTCTCTCTCTTTTTCTCTCAATGGGGACCAAATACAAATGTTATTCCCAAACCTCAACAATTCTGCCAATGGAATATGGTGTCTTTTATAAATTGGCTCACTTGCTAAACCACACAATCCTATTTAGGTCACGGGAAGGCTGGAGCCTGTCTCAGCCGACACTGGTAAAGGCGAGGTACAGTTCAGCAAACTTTCATAGAGCCATAGTTGAGCATGTTTATAAAAAAGCATCATAAAATGTAAAAGTGACACACAGCAGTCATGAAGTAACTGTGACAGCACTATTTTATCATTCATTTTCTGAACCGCTTAATACTAATTAGGGTTGCAGGGAGGCTGGCAGCCATCTCAGCCGACTCTGGGCTAGGGCAGAGTACACCCTGGATAGCTCGCCAGGCCATTGCAGGGCAGAAACACGTTGATAGCTTTGCAGCTACTCTTGTCGAAAGTCAGCAGTGGTTCTTTTACATGAACCTCTCACCATAGACAGTGAGAGACATGGCCGGCCTTTGAGAACCCAGTTAGCTGCACTGGGGTGGGACAGTGACAACCTTGTGGAGAGTGGGGCTTGAACTCACAACCTTAGGAGTAGCGATCCAGCAGCCGATACCACCAGGCTACCACTGCCCCATTCTTATTATTGTTGCTGTTATTGTTATCGTTTTGCAAGTGAGCTTCCTTTGACTTCCAAAGCACCAGGCCACCACTGCTCGAGCACAATTTTAGTAAAAAAATTAGTATTTATTTTCTCAGCTGGTTTATTTTATTGCGATCAGTGGAAGGCTGAAGCCTATGTTTGGGATCACCCAACTCTGGATTAAGGCAGGGGTACACCATGGACAGCTCACCAGTCCATCGCAGGGCCAACACACACAATTATTCACACTTATACTCACACCTAGGGGCAAACTGAAACAGCAAATTGGCCCACAGTGCATATCTCTGGATTGTTGGTTGAAACCCAGCAAGCATAGGTAGAACATGAAGCTGCACACAGAAATGCAAAGCTCGGGACACCAACCCAGAACCTTCTTGATGTGAGGTGGATGTGCCAACCACTACAACACTGATCCACCCCACCTTTATTTTTTTTTGTCTATGAACCAAAAGCAATAATTAATGGATTTTTGAAAACTTGTCAATGATAAATATAGTACAGTTGTTTGTAGGGATGTTACTGAGGGAGTCTTCTGTATTAATGCTCTTCCAGTTGGTAAGATTTCCATCACAGGACAGCATGAGGTCACGTGATGTCCACTTTGCATACATCAGATGACTTCATACTAATTTCCCTATAAACACGACAATGTATGATAAAATAACACAGAAGTTCTTACACTGGACTTCGACTTTAGACTCTATTGAAATACATAAGACACAGAGTGTGGCACAGGGTGCAGGCTAATAATATTATATCATTATTACACGATTATGTTTGGAATGTTATCACATCATCAAAGTAATTCAGAGTAAACAGCATTTTAAAATACGGTATGCTCAACACTGCCCAACCCAAAAATAATACCATGCACTCTAATATTTTTGTAGGGCCTTTAGCCTTGATGAAATAATCTCCATGATGTAAGCAACATCAAAACATTGTCTCCTTCCAGAGTTGGGTTCGTTGGTCAACATCTTGAAATCAGTTCACGCCATAAAGGCTTCTCCAGCATATCGCCAAACCCTTCAACAGGGTTAACGTCAGGACTCTGGGGTGCCAATATATATGAGAAAATTTTTCTTCAGGCTCCCTGAACCACTCTTTCAACCCCAATTTTATTCTAATATCATCAGAAACAGGAAAGTCCATAGATGTGATGACCAGAATGATCAAGTCTGAAGCGGAATCTATTGCTACATAATGTTGCTGAGCCTCGACCCGACCAAGTGAAGCAACAGAGGCATAGTTATTGAAAAAATATCCAAAATATTACAGTGCACAGCTTTATTTTGGTTGTGTAGCGAATTGAAACTGTTAAGCAGATTCTATTATATAATAAAAAAACATGGAATTTATTACAAGAATAAATATATATATGTTTATTATAAAATAAAAGAAGTTAATTAGCAGTTAATTAGATTGAGATGGTTTGGACATGTACAGAGGAGGGATAGTGAGTATATTGGTAGTAGGATGCTGAGGTTGGAACTACCAGGCAGAAGGCCCAGAGAGGAGATTTATGGATGTGGTGAAGGAGGATATGAAGGTAGTTGGTGTAAGAGAAGAAGATGCAGAGGATAGGGTGAGATGGAGGCAGATGATTCGCTGTGGCGACCCCTGAAGGGAGCAGCCGAAAGGAAAAGAAGAAGTAGTCCTGGTGATGTGTTGGTGTAGTGATTAACACAACCACTTCATGTCAAGAAGGGTCCAGGTCTTAGTCCCGGTCTCAGATCTCTGTATGGAGTTCTCCCTGTAGTTGTGTGGATTTCCTCCAGGTTTCCACCAACTGTCTAAAAACATGCACATTAGGCTTAATTGCCAGTCACACCATCTTCTTGGGTGGAAGTTTGGCACGCCAACGCCTGGTGATCCTGTGCGCGCGTGCTCTCTCTCTCTCTCTCTCTTTCTCTCTGATATCGTTTCCTCTTTTACACCAGTCCATCTTGTGATGTTGTCCACTAGTACTGTTTGGTGTTCCTCTCTTCTTATTGACTTCCGCAACACCCCAAATCGGGTCTCTTTCCATCTAACATCCTCTTTTTCACATCACATCCAATGAACCTCACTTATCTTCTTTTAAAGACATCCAGCAACTGCTGAGTTTCTTCTCTCTCTTCCCAGATGCAATTATTCAAACCCCTCTCCTTCCATGACACGCTCAGCATTCCTCTGTAGACATACATCTCTGATGATGTTCTCGTTGTGCTTGTTTAGTGGCCATGCTTCACACCACTGGCCAAACCAGCGTCTTTACCAACTTTTTCTTGATCATGATCAGAACACAGTGATCTTTCCAGATGTTGCTTTAGCTGCTGTGTGATCACGTGCTCCCCGGCATGACAGAAAGTTTATCCTAAATATTTTAATTGGTTCATTTGCCTTTGCTGGTGGTAATTGGTGGTTCCAAATTGTCCCTAGGTGCGAGTGTGAATGGTTGGGTCTGGGTTTGTGAGTGTCGGCCCTGCAATGGACTACCAAGGCACGTACCTCACCTTCTCCCAGAGTTGGCTGAGATAGTCTCCAGCCTTTTCTGCTGTTCAGCAACTGCATGGATGGATGGATGGATGGATGGATGGATGAATGGATGGACGGAGATTTGTTCCTTTTGAGCTACAGTAATTGTTTCCCTTCCAAGTAGATCCGGAAACTCTTCCTCACCTACAGAATCTTTTTTTGTTCACAGAGTAAAGCCAAAAGAAAATCTCTCAAGAAATATTTAGAGATTGTGAGTCTAAATTGTTGCCAAACTTCACCCATTGCTCATATATCAAGACGACGTCTGCCCTTGAGGAAAACAAGGAGGCATTAAACCATCAGCCGGGACTCAGAATGGGACTTCCTGTGCTGTGTAAAAGGCGTCTTTATTCCCAGGCGATTACAGAAGACAGGATAATGAGCCGAGTTGTTCGGGATGTTGTGGTGGAGGGAGTGTGACTCGAGAGGTGGTGGAGGACTCAGGTAGATAAGGAGACACCTGCACACATGGAGGACACGGCCCGGGTCAGCAAGAGCACCAAGAACATGATGTCAATCAGTAACGCTGTTATACGAAGCAGTTAATGGTTAAAGCACCCCCCACTCCTACCCCCCCAACACACACTCACACCCACCATGTTTATGCCCCTCCTTCAAACATCATACCATGTACATGTATTTAGGATAGAAATTAATCTTTCAGAACTTATTTTGAGAGTTCAGTAGCACACAGGATACGTATAAATGCATTTAATAGCACAAAGCTCACTAGAGACACCAACACACGTTCACCACCACCACCACCACCACCCTTCTCTTGCCTCCCAGGGTCAACAGAACATGATTATGAGGACTATTTATCTGACTTGCTCCCCCGAAATGGCCTTGCGGCTCTGTGGTATAGGGAAGGGAGTGCCATCCTTGACAGACACCTTCAGTAAGCTCCACCACCCCCACTTGGCGCCCTCCTGCCCCCTGCCTCCTGCCTCTTTGCCTTGATAAACACTGTGGCTAAGGCTGAAACGAGGGTCAGGATAACCTCATGCTGACCTAGAGGCTCCGTCTTCCAGGCCTCTTTCTCAAACACTCAAACACACACACACACACACACACACACACACACACACACACACACACACACACACACACACACATCCCCCAAACTATCCAGGCATCTCTGCTTGCTGGGCCACTACACACCTGTTATCACTAACAGAACACTCGAACAGATTAAAGGCCAAAAATAAAAGGGTGAGGTGGTTGTGGTGGTCGAGGGTCGGAGCTCACATTGTAAAGAACCTACATGATGTTTCAAATTTAAAAACTAACAAAAATAACAAAAATGGTACAGAGCACAACATTAAAATGTCACTTAACATGTATTTATTCATTTATTTGCTGAAGTGCTTAATTCTACCAGGCTCACAGGGAGGCTTAAGCCTATGTCGGCCGACACCGGGCAAAGGCAGCGGACACTTCCAAACAGCTCGCTAGACCATCATAAGGTTAGCATTCACACACAAATCCATCCACACTCACACTCACAGCTCGGGACGATTCTGAACAGCCACTTCACCTAATGTGCCTGTATTTGGATTGTCCAGGGAAACCAGTGAACCCAGAGGAAACCCAAGCAAACATGTAAAGTCCACAGAGAAACACCATCCCCGAACCTGGGACTGGAACCCAGGACCTTCGTGCTGTGAGGCAGACGTGCTAGCCACGACACCACCGCGGAGCTTTATAATGTAATTGATCAATTCTCCACTCCGCGCTGGGAACAGTCTCGCCGTGTCCTCAAGTGTTTTATTTCATTAACCGTCATTCACAAAATGTGATGTGAAGTTTATTACGGTGATCCCTCGCTACTTTCTGCGGCTTCAGTGCATCGCGGGATTTTCAAAAATATTCATCGAAAAATAAAATATATGGAAATTTAGGAAAAAAGTGAATGAAAATGCCACAAAACAAGGCCAGTTATGAAAAAAAAAAAAAAAAAAAAACCACAACAAAACTATTTACATTTTTGTGTGAGGCGTCCATCTGAGT
Organism: Plotosus lineatus; assembly: GCA_024760905.1. NCBI lineage: Eukaryota > Metazoa > Chordata > Actinopteri > Siluriformes > Plotosidae > Plotosus > Plotosus lineatus. The sequence goes on from CM045743.1 coordinate 13,991,581, forward strand.
GTGTGCGCGTGCGCCTGTGTGTGTGTATTTATATTTTATTTACATCTTATGCATTATTTTTGAATGTTTGTTATTATAAGCATTTATAGTGTTGAATATGTATTAATTGATATTATATACACATATACATGTACGTATATATCAGTCGGGGGGGGGGGTTGATCCTACTTCGCAGAATTCGGCGGTCGCGGGGGTCTTGGTCCCCATTAACCAGCGAAGTGAGGGATCCCTGTATATTTCACATCTATTAGCATAATAAATCAATAATTATAATATAATATATGATATTTTGATACTCACTGTTGATGGTGCACCAAAATGATGTACAGGACCGCTCATTTGGTGTGTGTGTGTGTGTGTGTGTGTGTGTGTGTGTGTGTACAGAGCAAACAGGACCCTTGTACCACAGGACAGAGAAAATCTACATCAGTATCTGTCTCTGCAGCCAAATTGTTTTTCGATAAGGAAGCATTAAGCGATAGCGCTCATCTCCGATTTGATATGAAAAGCGGAAACACGCACTTCACGCAGACTCCACTTCCACACGTGTGCCGTAATACAATACAGATCAACAGTGGTATTATGAAAAAAAAAAAATACTGTTATTATATAGTAATTAATATTCCTTAGTGGACTTTGTGCAACACTTACCATTAATTTTTCCATTATAATCCATCCCTCCATCTGGCAAACTGCTTAATCCTGCTAGAGTCACAGGGAGGCTGAGGACTATCTCAGCCAACTATGGGAAAAGGTGAGGTACACCCTGAACAGCTTATGACAATGCTAACACACACACACACACACACACACACACACACACACACACACACACACACACACACACACACACACACACAGACATTTGATACAGCCAATTATCCTGATGTGCATGTCTTCTGAGCATGGGAGGAAACCAGTGTACCTGGAGGAAACCCACACAAGCACTGGGAGACATGTAAATTCCACACAAAAACACCCTTGCTGAGCATGGGACTCAAACCCCAGACCTTCTTGCTGTGAAGCAGACATGCTGCCCACTATGCCGCCATGTTGCCCTATCCTTGTATATGAAATACAAAATATTTTATTATTATTGTTATGAGAAATGTAATTAGTTTGGTGCTTTTTTGTCAGTAAATTTGAAAATACATAAGTGTGTAATGATCAAACTTAGCAAATATAAGAATGTGTGTGTGTGTGTGTGTGTGTGTGTGTGTGTGTGTGTGTGTGTGTGTGTGTGTGTGTGAGAGAGAGAGAGAGAGAGAGAGAGAGAGAGGAGAGTGAGTGAGTATGATATAAAGAGAATTGGAAAGTGCCAGGGCCAGAGACAGATGATTTTATTTTTAACTCAGTGTGATGTGTCACATTCCTCTGTCCTGCTCTGGCCAGTATCGATCAGCAGCTCTGAGCTCCATGGAGCCACTCTATCACCTCCACAGCTCATCTGTCTGCACACTAACACACACACACACGCACACACACGCACACACACACACACACACACACATACACACACACATACACATACACACACACACACACAGTAACGTCACAGTTTTATCACCCAGCAACAAATCAGCACAGATCAGCGGTGTCCAGAGTCTCGGCTCAACCAAATCCTGTAATTCTCTTACAGAGTTTGTAATTTCATAATAAATAAATATTTTCGTTGTTTCTCACTTCAGAAACAAAAAAACAGAGATCTGAGAATTGTTATTAAATTTCTGAGTTTCAGAAGGATTTTTAGAAGGAAACAGCTGTGGTGGAGGGTTTGGCTCACACACACACACACAAATACACACACACACACACACAACTATACACAAAAACATGCACATACAGAAACACACACACACAACAGCATAATCTACAGAAACACACACACACACACACACACACACACACACACAAATATACACACACACACACACACACACACAACTATACACAAAAACATGCACATACAGAAACACATACACACACACACACACACACACACACAACAGCATAATCTACAGAAACACACACACACACACACACACACACACACACAAATACACACACACAACTATACACAAAAACATGCACATACAGAAACACACACACACACACACAACAGCATAATCTACAGAAACACACACACACACACACACACACACACAACTATACACAAAAACATGCACATACAGAAACACACACACACACACACACACACACACACACACACACACACACAGCATAATATACAGAAACACACACACACACACACACACACACACAACTATACACAAAACGTGCACATACAGAAACACATACACACACACACACAACAGCATAATATACAGAAACACACACACACAACAGCATAATATACAGAAACACACACACACACAAATACACACACACAACTATACACAAAAACATACACATACAGAAACACACACACACACATACACACAACAGCGTAATATACAGAAACACACACACACACGCACAAAACTATACACACCAACATACACATAGAGAAACACACACACGGCCCAGGTGTCCTGTTCTCAGGCAGTGTGAACTGACCTTGGCTGTTCGCTTCACCTTCTCACTTTAATAAACATTGTGTGAGTGTGTGTGTGTGTGTGTGTGTGTGTGAGTGAGTGAACAATTCACTATTTATTCACAGTGTGTGTGTGTGTGTGTGTGTGTGTGTGTGTGTGTGTGTGTGTGTGTGTGTGTGTGTTGAAGTTTTTTGTTATCCTAATATAAACAGAAACATTTGTAAAGATTCCTTGACTGTTCAAAAACTCTTAAAATATTAGATATTAAGTTGTTTTGAAAGATTTTGTGAATATTTACATTTACATTGTGTTCATGGGGGAAGAAAAAACAGGAATGAGGTGAGTATAGTTTGTGAATATTTATTTTCTTTTAATTAATCGACTGTATTTTGTCCTATAAATGATGTTTATTCACCCTGAATAATGTAAAATAGGCACGACACTCATATTGGCGGATTCTATAACTTTTATATGTTTGAAGTCCTGTTGGATGACAACTAAATAAATAATTATGTTGTTGTTGTTCATCCTTCAAGGTCGAAGGTCATGACTTCATATCAGATCGATGATCTGCAGTCTGGGTGAAGTCATGACTTGCGTTTGACTTGGATTTCAGTGAGAGAGAGTCGTGCAGATCGTCAGCCTCACTCTCTCTTCCCTGGTCTATCTGAGTCCAGTAGCACGACATAGTCGAGACGGCTGGAGATGGGTCAGGATGCAGTAGATGTCCAGCAGCAGCGCCCTGTGTGTCTCACTGTGCTCCGGTTATGCTCCACGACGCTTTGCTTTGTTTCCGCCTTCTTGTCCGCTGAACCAAACTGGTGGTTTCTTCCGCACAATCAGCCGGACCCAGTCTTCACATGCGTAGGTAGACAGGTCCTACTCTTACTGACTGTCTTATGGCCTGCACACATGACCATAGAGACTCATGGTGGCTGGGACACACACCGAACCCCATCACAGGTCGAATCCAGGGCTCAGAGAGGGCGTGTCATGTGTTTCCATGTTCTCCCCATGCTTGTGTGGGTTTTCTCCTGGTACTCTGGTTTCCTCCCACAGTCCAAATACACGTACATTAGGTTAATTGGCTGTTTTAATTTGCTGCTAGGTGAGTGGGTGTTGCCAATGCGATGGTCATGTGAGCTGTTCAGCGTGTACGCCGCCCTTGCCCACTGTCACCGGAGGTAGACACCAGCCGACCCACGACCCTATTAGAATTATGCGGTTCGGCAAATAATATAATAATAATATAAGATCATGATAATAAAAACACAGTTTCACTTGGAAAGGTTTTGCTAGAGGTTAACATACATCAACAGCTGATGACACTTCAGGTGCGACGGGACACTCGTCACTACCTGTGTAAACCCAAATTAAGTTATCAGGGCTTCAGGAAGAACTTCTATTGTTTTTTTTTTTTTTTAAATATATACTTTACAACAGCAATCGAAGGAAAACAATTTTTATGTTTCACATCTGTCTTTCCTCGACACGCAACACAGCAAAACTGAATGCTGTTTTGTAATCATGAAATTTTTCACACCGCCACCTAGTGGAGTCCTCCAGATTTACATCAAGCATGCACCGGCAGAATAGACTCAGTACAACTGATTGTATAGCAGCAATGTCCACAAGCGTGCAGGTCATGTCAGATAGGTCACAAAATTATTTGCTTCACTCACACCAGCCACTGTATCAAATCAAAAATAATAATTCTAAGTGCTCTCAGAGTCTCTTTTTTTAAAATAAAGAAACAGACATGTCAGACAAAAACAAGTGAACATCTGGCAGGTGTTCATCTCGGACCTCCTGTAACCTTGAGCCGAAGAGAATGGAATGCTAAGCTGCTATCTTGAACCAAAAAAAAAAATTCTTACTAGGATTTTTTTTTTCTACAAGAGTGGAAAAAAAAAAAAAAAAGAATCAATAATCCAGAGTCCATCATGAGTGCGCTTTCCCTCTCATGTTCTCTTTTGTGAAACTACAGAGTGACCCCTGGCTGAAGTTAATGCCTAACTGCGTTATCTCTCTTTTACAGCCGAGGGTTGCACCCCAAATCAATACACCATGCAACAACTATCCCGTCGCTCAGCATTCCCCGTTCTCACACCACACTCACCACGAAATGCATGAAAGACGAGTTGTTGTAAGTCAGAGAATAATAATAGTGCTGACTTCACATACATGGAATATGTTGATCAATTTATAGGACTTTTTTGTTGTTTTACAGTTAAAAAGGGGTGGGGAATAAAAATTTGGACTTTAAATGATTATATCAATCTTACAAAAATATGACAAACAATA
>CM045743.1:13998939-14116439 GCA_024760905.1 Plotosus lineatus
TTGCAAGTTGGTTAAGGTTTGAACTTTTGAATGTCACTCAAGGTCAAACATGATGGTCTCATTTGAAAGACCACGTATGGTTTCCTATTAGTGTCCCATAGTAACAGAATGTCTACCAACACTCGTTTCAAAATTATACACATTCTCCTTCAGAAAAAAACTGTGAACTAGATATTTTAAAATCAAACCATCTCCGGGACACAGGTAGAGCAGCGTCCCCACCGAGTTTAGAAAGAATCCATGTACAGCTCTGGAAAGCACAAACATCTCACAAATTTTGGTGATTACAACTCCACAGTGAAAGACGCTTTTGGCAGTGGTTAAAAAAACAAACAAACAAACAAATAAACAAATAAATAAATAAATGAATAAAAATAAAAAGGTGATGTAGTTTAGCATTGTTTACGCGGTTAGTCCGTTACCATTTATGGCATTCGGCTGACACTCTTATCCCGAGCGACTTACAATTATTATTTTTGTACAACTGTATAATCGAGGGGTTAATGGCCTTTGCTCAAAGGCCCAACAGTGGTAGTGGTACTTGGCATTGAACCGCCAACCTTCAGATCACTAACCCTTTACCTCAAGCACTGACCCACCGCTGCTTAGCGTTAGCGGTGTTAGCTCAGCTGGGAAAGGAAACAAGTACACAGACCCCTCCAGTAATGGAATTCAAATGAAAACGAAAACCAGATCTGCAGTCTACAGACATGCTGCACTGCATGTGTCTAAAACACTCGCACGTCGTATGGCACCAACAACGTTGCTAAGATCACTGTGACCCCCATCCCGATGATTAATGTAAACATTACCTGAAGTGCTTGCCCTGGATCTGTGTGGTTTGATAAATTACTGCACTGCTGTTGATATTCATTCCTAAAGCCGTGACCAGTGGAGCTGCCTTTTTATTTTCACCTAAATAGCTATTTGGTTCTATACATTTCCCTGAACAAGATTTTATTATCTTTATTATTATTATTATTATTATATTACACTTTTTGCTGTGTGAACTAATAGACATCAAACACACAATCCTGTGCTTCAATCTTTATGGTGATGATCACGGATACACACGCACTTACAATAATGTAAACATCATAATTCAATGTCTAGCATCAAACCTTACCTGAATTGTAAATAAATGCCCCAAACCCCCAAACAGTCGTTTTGAAAAAGTGGCAATCGCTCACAATGTCCCTGCTTCCCCAAGAAATGTCCATTGTATGTTAAAACATATGCTAGTCCTCAATAAGTAGAACGTACATACACACATGATCAAGTAATTCGACCATTGAGGGGACATTAAATGACATAATGCATTCCCTATGAGTTTTACTGGAACTAAATATCTAATCACAGCCCTCACCTGAAATTAAAAAAAAAAAAAAAAAAAAAAAAAAAAAAAAAAAAAAAAACAAGTTATGACCTTCAAACAGATCTTCAAAAAGTGTGAGGACCCTCCAAAATGTCCTGACTTGGGTATAAAAAATATGTATTAAAGTATAATATCGTGCTTCAATTCATGCGGCTACAGTGCATCGTGTTTTTTTTTGTTTGTTTTTTTTTAAATATTCATCGAATTAAAAAATAAGGAAATTAAGGAACATATGGAAAAAGTTAAGGAAAATGCAGCAAAAACAAAACCAATTATAAAAAAAAAACCCCAAAACCTCCCATCAACACTATTTACAGTTTTATGTGAGGCGCGCGTCTGTGTGCGGGCGCATGTCTGTATGTGCGTGTATTTATATTTTATTTACATCTTATGCATTATTTTTGAATGTTTAATTGTTATTATAAGCATTTATAGTGTTGAATATGTATTTATTGGTATTATATACACATATACATGCACGTATACATCAGTCAGGTGGGGTTGAGGGGAGTGATCTTACTTCGTGGATTCCGATGGTCGCGTGGGGATCCTGGTCCCAATTAACCGCAGAAAGTGAGGGATCCCTGTATATGCAGTCATTTTCTCCAGACTTCAATGTGTAACAAATACAAATATGTACACACACACACACACACACGTTCAATTCTATCTATGTGGGGACAAGAACCTTAATCATCACAGCTAATATCTGAACCCAACCGTCACCCCTCCCCCAACCTCAACCTTATACGTGATGACGCGGCAAAATGTCCTCACTTTGGAAAAGTCCTCTTTCTTTTGGTTACAAACATTCTGGTCCCCAAGATGTGGAAATGCGCACACACGCACACACACACACACACACACACACACACACAGTCTCTCCAAGCTGTGCTTGTTTTCTCTTCCTGTTAGAAGCCATGGCTTTCATGAGCTCTGAGGAACATGGCGTACTCTCGCAATCATTTATACCGAGATAAAATACAGGCCTTAAAGAAGATTAAAAAAGTAAGAAAGATTAAAAAAAAAGGAAAAAAAAACTTTAACCTAAACACTTCTGCTCCAGTTTGCGACCTGAACAGTGTTTCTTCCCATTTACAATCCAGCCAAAGGTTGCAGATGGAGAGATTTATAGAATTATTAAGTAAGCAATTATGATAACCTGAACATTTTAAAGACAATCGAATGATAAGATTGTGCCAGAAGAGCAACAGCACGAGCGCGAGCGCCAACGCCATCCCTGCTTTCTCCTCACTCGGGCTAATCTCCAAGCACAACACAGCGTTATGTCTCTCACTTGCTCTGTTTTTGTGTCTCGGGCACCCGGAGCCCACTGGCACCACCGAGTACCCAGGGTTAAAATGACCCCAGTGTGTTAGTGCCTTTTTTTTTTTTTTTTTTTTTTTTTTTTTTTATCAAAGCTCATAAAACCTTGAATGACTATATATTGATAAAGGCTGTTTAAAGTGTCATTGGAACGATAACATTTGCACTGTAAATGTGGCCGGGAGAATCCAGCTTCAGTCACGGCCCAGTGATAAGCGCCACAAACAGGGGGTTAAACGCCTCACTTCACTCCTGTGTACATTATAGACCATCCGCTAATCTAATTAAAGAGGTAACACTGATTAACGAGCAACACCAACACCGCATCAGTACAGTGCACTGCGGTGTGTGTCCTCATTATAATACAAAGCTCACCAGATGTAACGAGATATAAATGAGTAATAAATAAAATATATCCTTTTAATTAATGCAGATTAAATTATAGGCTTCCATCATACACGGAGGAACAATTTTATTAATTAATCCACTCCATTATGATTATTTAGAATAAATTTAAATAGACTTTTTTTTGCTGATATAAAATATGAGAACCACGGATTATTTCTCCAGCAATAAAAGCAGTAAATTTTTCAAAAATATAATTTAAAGAAATATTATTCAATAAAAGTTTTAGAAATCAAAGTGAAGCCCACTTTCAGAGAAAACCCAGGTTTGTATTAGTTTTCTCGCAGAAATTTATACAAAAATAATATACAGGGATCCCTCGCGACTTCGCACTTCAATTCACGCGGCTTCAGTGCATCACGTTTTTTTTTTGTTTTTTTAATATTCATCAAATTAAAAAATAAGGAAATTAAGGAAGAATAGGAGAAAAAGTGAAGGAAAATGCAACAAAAACAAAACCAATTATGCAAACAAACAAACAAACAAACAAAAAAAAAACCTAAATAAAAAAAAACAAGAAAACAACCCAAAACCTTCCATCAAAACTACTTACATTTATGTGAGGCGCGCATCTGTGTGCACGCGCGCATCTCTATGTGTGTGTATTTATATTTTATTTACATCTTATGCATTATTCTAAATGTTTATTTGTTATTATAAGCATTTGTAGCGTTGAATATGTATTTATTGATATGATATGCACATATACATGTACGTATACATCAGCTGGATGGGTGAGGGGGGGGGGAGGGGAGGAGTGATCCTACTTCGCGGATTTCGATGGTCATGCGGGGATCTCGGTCCCACCCAATTATCCGCGGTAAGTGCGGGATCCCTGTATATTTATAGCACGCTGCTATGGCAAGTTGTTTAGAGTGTACCACGCCTTTGCCCAGAGTCGGCTGAGATGGGTGCCAGCCTCCCCGTGACCCTAATTAGGATTAGGGGACTTATAAAATGGATGGATGTACCATACATAACTATCATTTAAAAAAAAAACAAAAAAAAAACAGGAGAAATTCTCTCTAATGTAAAGAAATACAATTTACATTGTGAATTTTCCACATTTTTATTTATTTATTTTAAACACAGTGCGATGATATAATAATTAGCAATAAAATGTTTTCATAAAATAAACATATTTTAAATGAGTAAATATTTACTATAGGACTTTTAACCAATATGGAAAAATGCTAATAAAAATAGTTTAATAGTGGAAGCAGACGGTTAAAAGTTCATCAGTTCATTTTCTGTAACCGCTTCATCCTAATTAGGGTCGCGGGGAGGCTGGTGCCCATCCCAGCCAACTCAGGGCGAGGGCAGAGTACACCCTGGACAGCTCGCCAGGCCATCGCAGGGTGGAAACACGCTGACGGCTTTGCAGCTACTCTTGTCGAAAGTCAGCAATGGTTCTTTTACACCTCACACCATAGACAGTGAGAGACATGGCCGGCCTTTGATAACCCAGTTAGCTGCACTGGGGGGGGGACAGTGACAACCTTGTGGAGAGTGGGACTCGAACCCCCAACCTTTGGATCAGCGATCCGGCGCCTTATACCACTAGACCGCCACTGCCCTACGGTTAAAAGTATACCACAAATTTGTCAACGTCAATAAATCTTAATTTTTGAACAAAGAATTTTGGGTAAAATACACTGACCAGTCTTTTAAATGCTGGAGACAGTCACAGTTTAAACAATTAAACAGAAAAAAAAGCAGAAACCATTTTTTTAGTGAGAAAGGTGTGTGTGTGTGTGTGTGTGTGTGTGTGTGTGTGTGTAAAAAAAAAAATCAGGTTGCAGGGCTGTGAAACTGGGACGAGAGGGTTGTAATGCTCACACACACTCGAATCATATGGCACCGAGTGCTACGGAGATGTTTGCACGCAAACACACTTTGACCAGTTTAGATCCATAAAGAAATCATTGAGTCAGAGAACAAACGGAGGGAGGGAGTCGACACGGTGGCTTCTTTATGGTTTAACAGTAGGGGGGTGGGGTGAGGTGTTGGAGCGAAGCTTGGGTCCGAACTCCACGGCCTCCTAGAGATCTCGTCCCGTCCCATCCCATCTCGGCGGCCTTTGCCCGAGCTCGTCATTAACGCCGAGCCATAAATATCCCCCATCAGGCAGCGGTGAGGTAACATCAGAGAACCTTCAGCCACACAGAGCAATGTGTCACAAAAACAGGGCAGGTCTAGAGTGGGAGTGGTGCTGAGGAGCGAGTCTCGGACGTTTGGTAGAAGTATAACTGATCACCTGGATGGCCTGGAAAGACGCGGCCATGTTTGCCAACCCTTTGACAAGTCAGCATGTGCTGCCACCTTGTGATGCATCTTGGAATTGAATTCTAGACCAAACAGATTGACTGCTGACATCATCTCTGGATTGCTGACATCATCCATGGATTCGCTTCTGGTTGTGAGCAGCAGGAGTTCGGTGTACTTGCGAGCTTGGGTCGGTTCCCTTCTCTCTGACTCGCTATCACAACAGGACACTGCGTCTGCTTACTGTTTCCCACGGAGTCACACCGGCCTCTGCTCTCTAATCTCTACAGTCTACAAAGTGGAGGTTGAGGCACGGACAGGAGGCGCTTTATGATCCCATGAGAATTTGAACAAGCCAGTTAGCATTCAGGAGAAGAAAGCAAGTCTTTAAGATCCATGAGACCCAAAAATTATCAAACCAGAACCTTATCAAGGAATGTCGTGCTTATAAGAATATATCACACACACACACACACACACACTTTGCAAAACTCACCTTCTTTGTTTTAATGTTAAATAAATCCAGAAATGAAGACAAAATTATCCGAATAAAAGTAGCGGCCCCTATAACAGATGACGTGGTGGTGCACGATCGTACGTGTCGAGCTATTTTTTACTGTTGAGTCATCAGATTGTTATTTCCAGCTCTGTGAGTTTATGGAATTTGGTTGTTGTCACTAAATGAAGGGCCCGCGGAGCAATTTGAAAATTGGGGGGCAAACTGACAATTTTGCGAATCCATGCAATCAGTAAACAAGGGGCAGTGGTGGTCTAGTGGTACAGGGCGCTGGATCGCTGATCCAAAGGTTGGGGGTTCGAGTCCCACTCTCTACAAGGTTGTCACTGTCCCCCCCAGTGCAGCTAACTGGGTTATCAAAGGCGGGCCATGTCTGTCACTGTCTATGGTGTGAGGCATGTAAAAGAACCATTGCTGACTTTCGTAAAGAGTAGCTGCAAAGTCATCAGCGTGTTTCTGTCCCTTGCTAAAAGGGTTGTGACAGGAAGGGCATCCGACGTAAAAACCTCTGCCAAATCAAATGTGCAAATCAGATGATTCGCTGTGGCGACTCCCGAGTAAAAGGGAAAAAGCCGAAAGGAAGACAGAATGCAATCAGTAAACGACGAGAACATCTATCCCCTCAACGAGACTATGCATGGCCCATTTCCAGATTTTAGATTTCAAACACTAATCCCATTGCATGGGGCTGGAAAACAAAGCACGTGTGATGTTCTAATGTTAGCCTTTCATACTTGTATACGGACCCAAGAACCAAGGCCCGATACGGGAGGCACTTACATTCTTGTGTTGATGTTTTGAAGCCATGTTTCAGTCCATTCCCTAGAAGGCAGACACTATATTACTACAGTGGTCCCTCAGCTTACGAAATTAATCCGTTCCAGAGCCTTTTCGTAACCTGCATTTTTCTTGTAAAACGTGTGATTCGTTCCAAGGCCCCCAATACTACCCCCTAAACCCTTTAAAAATTATAAAAGCATACCTTTTAAGACCTCCTTCTGCTTCAATATCGTACTGATGGTAGACGGGTTTGGCCAAATTCCTTTGCGATATCACGCAACCGCATGCCACGAGCCCACTTCTTTTCACTCGCACTGGAAATCGCGTGTGTGTGTCTGTGTGTGTGCGTGCGTGTGTGTTGACCATGTCTTCTTAGCAGAGTTATAGTCTTACAAATGTTTATGGAAGGTTAAAAGCTTGAGTCAAAAATAAAGTTGCAATAACTCAAAAAACTCATGAAACAACAGTAACTCTGTCCTCTACACGAAAAGCATTATGGGAGATGCAGCTCCATAATAGCCAATGGGAGGGAGCTGCGTCATCCCTCCTAGCCAATGGGAGGCCAGTGGGGGCGGGATGTTGGGAGATAGCCAATGGGAGTTGCGTCATCCCTCCTAGCCAATGGGAGGCCAGCAGGGCAGGATGTTGGAAGATCGTCAATGGGAGAGCAGCTCGTGCATTGTTTGAATGGTGCGTTTGGCATGTTTCGTAAGAACTTGTTTCGTATACAGAGACAAAAAATTTTAGAAAATGTTTTTCGTAACCTGGATTTTTCGTTTGCTGGGACTATCGTACGGTGAGGTACCACTGTATATGCTTGGTGCATAAGCATTTACGGTATATGATGTACATGTAGATTATACTGTGCTTGCACAAACTATACATTTTAAACATTATCGAGATGTACTTAAATTTCTTTGGGCTAAGAAAAAGTGTGTGTGTGTTTTGAGAGACCCCTCTCACCCCCAAGTCCTGCGGCACCTGAAATGCAGTCATTTACTGTACAGGTCATTGGCATCCTTCAAACTATTAATTCATTTGTCAAAATCACTGAATCTCATGAGGGGCAGAGGGAGGCCGAAACCTTTTCAACCATTCCACATCCACACTCAGACAATTAGGAACAGCCAATAAGCCTAATGTGCATGTCTTTGGCTTGTGGGAGGACACTGGAGTAAAAATCTGTTGGGCATTTTACATCTGAGCCATTGTGGCTCATCAGGACCGTGCTTATTCCGGTTTCCATAGCGTGAAGCTACCAGGAGTTCATCTCCTCCAGGATGGGACGCTAGTCCATCGCTGGTATATTTTTTACTCGTACCCATTTATACTGCTGGGCGGACAGAGGCACATTTGTGGTTAAGACCTTGCCAGGGGGTTTTAGCACAATGAGGGTCTAACTGGGATTCAAACACACAACCTCCCGAGCATGAGCGCAGCACCCTAACCACTATGCCACCGGCCCCACATGAAACCAGAGTAGCTGGAGGAAACCCATAAAAGCACAAAGAGAATATTCAAACTCGACAGAGATGCCCTTGCCGAGCGAGCCCAGGACCACCATGCCACCCTTCTCTCAAAATATGCAGATACAGTAGGCCCTTGACTATTCGCAGTTTTGACCTCACGGTTTGTATATTCGCGGATTGCCGAGCAACTGTCACGTCATTCAATTTCAGCCAATGGCTGTCCTCCTTCCTGCTGATTGGTTGAGATGATGTAACGCCCCCTTTTCCTCATTCGCACACAAGTTGTCAATGAGCCTTTTTATTTAGTGTGTTTAAATTACCAGTTAAGCTCTATGATGCCACTCAAGCTCTGTGCGTCATCACTGTAGTATTAAAGTCTTTTTCAATTATTATTCCAGTACAGTGCCTAAGTTAATGTTTAGAATGTGTGTGTGTGTGTTTTCTCCCTGCTCCAGTTGAGGGGCATGGCTGAGCTGCTCGAAGTCAATGCAGTTCATACTTGAATTAATTAATCTCATTTACTCCCTATAAACACAAACCGCACACTCACCTCAATGAAAGTGTGCTTCTTAAGTCCTTCCCCTTTGAATGTGAGCGTTTGTTGCAGGTAGGTATATATATATATATATATATATATATATATATATATATATATATATATATATATAAGCATGCTGTATGTTTATAAATTTTAATATATTTTATTAATAAATATCATAGTACAAAATTAAAAAGTTTTTCTTAATCATTACTATATTTCACGACATTAATACTGAATTAATGAATAAGACTGTCTATAGAATGTGTTTGAGAAGCATATTTTAGCACATGTAATATATACATAGTATTTTACTTCCGATTGCTCATTAGCGCATGTAATATAATGGTAGGTAAAACGGTAAAGTCTGTTGGGCTTTTTACACCCGAGCCTAGTGGCTCATCAGGCCGTTGCTTATCCCTGGTTTCTGTAGCGTGAAGCGACCAGGATTTCAGCTCCTCTTGGATGGGACGCTAGTCTATCACAGATTACCTTCCCAGTATATTTTACTGGTACCCATTTATACTGCTGGGTGAACAGAGGCACACATGTGGTTAAGACCTTGCCCAGGGGTCTTAGCACAGTGGGGGTCTAATTGGGATTCAAACCCACAGCCTCCTGATCATCAGCCCAGCACCCTAACCAGGTTATTTCCGGGTACAGAACTCGCGGATTATCTTCATTCGCGGGAGGGAGCAGAACCAAACCCTCACGGATAACGAGGGCCTACTGTACTTAAACTCTGGGTGGAAGATTTACTTTAGTTTGTTTTAAATATAATTTACTAAATTAAAAAAAAGTGATAAATTATTACATGATCAATAAGAGATAGTAAACTCAGTCAGGTGGAACTAATTACCTTCTCCATCGCATACCAAGCTAACTGGTTTCCATCTGTGATTAAGTGTCATCACTGAATATTTCACAATAAAAACAGCTATTCCTAGAGTATTTCAGTGCCTGGAAGTTTCTCAGAGCAGTCATCTATGGGTGGCAAGGCATGGTCATAAGATCTCAAGATTAAAGTAGCGCACAAGACCAACTGATTGTTTTCTATACTCACTGTAGATCCTGACTGGTGATCAAGCAAAATTCCCTTAAATCCAAGTTGAAGCTACAGTTTTGGAAGTATACCAATTATTAATCGTTAAAAAAATAAATAAATTAAAAAAAAAACAGTATGAGCCTGACAGTTAAAAAGATTAGAGAAGATAAATAAATCAGACAAGCATAGGGACTGCTTATTTTCACACTTCCTATACCCATCACATCCGTGGAACATGGCCATAAAAGCATCTCGCAATCGACCATACTGATGTTCATATGGTCCAGATCAGCAGTGCAAGCAGAAGACAACGCAGCACCCTGCAGTTCGCTCGCGCGCACACACACACACACACACCGGTAGGGAGTCAGCAAGAGCGATTGATGCATAACACAACATCTACTTATCAAAAAGATCTGCGATACTGCAGAGTTGACCGTCAACATGCTGACACGCGGTGATCGATTTCCACCCTGTTCACACATCCGTCTTTAAAAGTGCTCCCAATTCAGGGCTGTTTTAACTGACGCAGCACTTCTGTAATCTGCCGCGGCGATGTAAGAGATATTGAGGTGCCAAGTCACAGGGAGGTACAAATCAATATTAAGGAGCCGTGGGTACTCGGAGTTGAGCAGATTCAAGGATATCAAAAGCTCGGAGGCGGGTGGGGTGATGAATTTCTCTTCTGAGAAGTGACTTGGAGTCAACTTCTTCAACTGCAAGAGGATCGGGGCGTGCGTGTGGGGAGTGTTTATTAATAAAGCTTTAAAAAAATACTTGAGCAAACATCTCAAGGCTGACTTGCTGCTGCTTCAGGCTCTTCCAGCTCGTTTTTCCCCCTCAGTGCTTTGTATACGGGTAAAGAAACGTAGCGGTGAATCTACATGGAATGATCACAGTAATCATCAAACCTTTCATCACACGTGAAATGAACACAGTTATTCAAATTAAAAATATGTTTTATCGTAAAGTCAGAACAGTTCAGAAGTGGTATTGTTTCTATCACCCCCATTTCACTGGACGACGCCATGCAAGGATCGTAGCGGAAAGGCGCGGAATGCAGTCTATGGCAGAGCTTCAGCATTTTTACACGGAATATGGGTGAAAATCCTACGGAAAAGTGGAAAGTTTTAAACTCTCGGAATGTAAAGGAACGGCAAGTACGCCAAGGTGACCCCACAAAACACTCACGGAAAGTTTTTCCGTTAACATGCTTTTGTACATGTTCAAATGCACGCTCACAGAATATTTTGGCCTGCCGGAAGCATACGGAAGTGGAGGAAGACTTGAGGAATAACTCCGGAATGACACGGAAGATGAGGGAATAATTGCGGAACATTAGCGGATGACATTTTTGCTTCCGTAAGTCTGCTGCGCTCCAGTGAAATGGGGGTATATGGTAACAACCCACACAGGGAACGTCATCTTTACGCCATCTGAGCAGATTTAAACAAAATGGTCGGATGGAAGCTGACTGGGCCCCGACGGTGCAGGGAGGTACTTCCTTCTAAAAGGGGTGGGAAGTTTATTTCACAACAATGACCAGGCCTGCTGTCCGTTATCAAAGTTTTTAGGATACTTATGATAGCAATGTAGACTCCATGAGATGCCATTAGATTCTGAAGACATTTCAAGATGAAATTTTAAAGGATTCTTTAACATTGTGAAATAGCTGACATGGGGATTAATCTTGGTAGAGGTTTGTGCTCTCGAGTGCTCCTGTTTCTATTAAACCAGTGTCATGGAAGAGGAAGGAAACGCTTCACGAGTACGGAATATCCACATTAACATGGTAACCGTGACCCACAGTGCATCAGGTCACGTCAGGCTACCTCATCACTGCTGATTGTTATCCTGTGATAGCTCAGCTCCAAAGAATGTATAGAATATCATTACATTCATGCCTGGTTGAAGGAAGAAGGACATAATTAACAAAAGGTAATGAATAAATAAAATCTAATTCAAAGGTATCTCAGGTGCTTAAGACCACGTGCACCACATGGACTCGGGATACATCTCTCAGGATATCCTGTATGAGGAACTGTGTAAAAAGGGACCTGCCCTGTTGACCTCATCTCTGCTCCAAAGACGTGTGCAAGAGACACATGAAGCTATCAGGTATCGACCCTAACGGCTGTTAGAAGAGAAAAAAAAAAAAAAGAAAATCACGGCCTCACGTGAGTCCTGGAAGGCCTGTGTGAGGAATAGCTTGTGGAAGGCTGAAAGTGACAGGAGGGAACATCATGGTGGAAACAAAACCAACCCGTTAAAGCAAGGGCAACAATCTTTTGAGTCCGCTCTCAATGTGTTTGTGAGGGAGACTGCAACTCTAGCCTCGACCTTTTCAGTCACTCCAGGAAGCACCTAGTGCTACTTCATCACATCCAGAGACTGACAGAAGCCAACGGTAAATGAATAAATGCTTCACATTTTAGAGTCAGAGTGGATCCGGAGGCGAGGCGGGATGACACACCCACATTCCCTCTTGAGTGACCACTGGTGTGTTTTTTTTTTGTTTTTTTTGGGGGGGTTGGAGGAAACCTGCGCTGATGGAAACATGCTGAACATGCAAAACATGCAGAAGAGGGATCCGCGCTCCAAACGGTAAACTAATCATCAATAATTAAATAAATAAACAATTAAAAAAAAAAAACACCAGCACAGCTGTTTCATTACATCTTTATTCTGCAATGCATTTCTTTTCAAAGCTCCTCACAATACAGAACGAATGGACATTTTCTCCCCATGACAAACGTACTGCATACACCAATGTTGTTGATTTTTTTTTTCCTTTTTAAACCTGGATAATCTTTATGTACTGAAAATAAGGTACAAAATACACCTTTGAAGTCACCATGACAATACGATACTAAAGTACATTAGTGCATCTAATCCTTGGATGTTAACATGTTTACTTGAACTCATACAAAATATTAAAAAGGCAAAAGTATGAACCTATTTTTTTTTACCCCCTCCCACGGAGAAAAAAAGAAAGACAAAAGGTTTTGCACTGGTAATCTAGTGCGTCATATACAATAGAAACTGCTCCAGCAACTTATAACAAGTTCTGCTCGGTTAAAGACCTCGGCGTGGATGAAACACTGTCTGTAAGCTGAGCAGAGACACTTGTGGACATCGTGAACTACACACGACGTTCGCCTTTTTCGGAAATATTTGTTGTGGGCGACAAACAGCTTTAAACTTTTATCTTGTATACACTCATTTTCTGAGCTTCAGATTTGATTGTACTGAATTTCAGTCTAAAAAAGAAGCTAAAAACAAAATAATAATAATAATAATAATAATAATAATAATGATAATAATAAATAAATCTTATCCCCAGGAACACAGCAGATTATACTGAGAACTGATCTTTCAATGGTTGTTAGCATTCTTTCATTAATGCTAGTCAGTCACGCGGCAGAATGCTTTCATCATCCCGTCAGTTTCGTTTTAGTGTTTTAAGACAACAGGGGGGTTCGATTTGCCTTCCAAAATCTGTGCTCTTAAAACTTGACCTCATGCCCTTAGCATCTCTTTAATAACATGGAACAATAATACTAAAGTGTGTGTACATACTGTAGGAAGGCTGGCATGTAGAACACATCCTTACATACCATCACAGATGGAGGTGGTCCTACTTTCATATACTCATGACTTTAAAATAATGAAGAGAAAAACGTTAGTGCGTGGGATCTGGGACGCGCCACTTGAAATGTCATGACTGTAGATTACAACATCGAAAATGGCAGATAAAACATTTTGGGCAGTTTTGACAGCAAGACAACGACAGTGTTGACCGCTTCCCAGCTGTGCTTGTATGAGTTGCCCATGAGCCTGCGTGCCGGAGCTCAAAGCAGAGGAGGGTTAATGAACTTGCATTTATAGTAAGGATGCACCGATTCCACAAAGAGCACCAAAAAAAAAAAAAAAAAAAAAAAAAAAAACGCTTGAGATCTTATTTTCACACAAAGTTAAGTACAGTGCTGGTGAAAAACATTTTGGTGACAAACACACTTCACAGAAACAAAAGTCTCCGGTAACTTTTCTGGCCACAAGATTCATAATCATAAACGTTGTAGTCTGGGTCACGACCTTCAAACATTGTTGATTTGGTGATCTATGTCAGGGTGACTAATAATAATCATCATTGCCACTGGGACGGTTATATCCAGGTTACTTGTTTGTTAGCTGGATTACGCAAAACATGACGTATGGCCTTTTTAAATGAAATTTCTACCAGAGGCGGGGCTTTGGTAATAGAGGACTTCAAATCGTGGGTGCAGAAATTTTTTAAAGAATTCTTTAATACTGTGAGAAGATTTAAAGAAGTGTGGTAGAACAGGCCCAGCAGGGGGCACTGTGTATGTTCTTTGACAGCTTTTAAAACCCTTTGAAAGAGGGAAGTAACCGTTGGTTGATAGAGGTGACAAACAAGTGTTTCATCATGCCATCACAATACACATGAGAAAACCCTTCCTCGTTTATAGGTGTGTTGATCTATTAGTGAAGTCGGCTGCTTCCTGTTATCAAGATCTACGACATGGCGGTTAACAATATATGCGTTTGCAGTATTAATGCCACTCGGGCTGCTTGTACTGTGAAATATGCAAAGCAGGACTATTGCATCTTTTTAAAGAGAGAATGAGAACACACCATCTTCCTCACACATGACTTCAATGACTACCAAATGTTGCTTTGATTGACAGGAAAGAGAACGATGCCGCAAAACCATAACCGTTTTGTTTCGCCGAGTGGGGATTCAAACTTACAAATCAAGTGCTTCTCCGTCAGAATCAGTGAACCCTTTAAGCTTCTAGGCTTGCGACATTAAAAAAGAATGTTTGAGGTACACATAATACAAAGCGAAATGAGCAAGCTTCTGCTCAGCGGAGTCCATTCAAGCGCTGAAGCGGGACGTGCTGCATAGGTAAGGACTAGAAGAGTTGTGGTGTTCCGAGTTCCTAACTCTAGTAAACAGAGTAGTGAGACCCTGTTGAATAATTATTTTCCCTAATAAGCAAGTCTAGGTTTATGGAGAAGCCAAAAACTGGACGATACAGGAAAGCACAAGATGCAACAGGTCCTTGTCCATCATGCAATGAGCTTGCAACAAACTAAACAGAATAAACCATGATGTGTTGATGCACCAAAACTTGAGTCCAGATGGTAGCGCTTTAAGACGATACCCAAAAATAAAAAGAGCTGACGTAACACTGATGAGCATGAGCTACAGGAGCGAGTGCTGCGGTGAGAAGCAAAGAGAAGCCGTAAGCCCGGAGCGCTAATACAGCAGGATCCGCCTCTCGATAGCCTTCCGGCAGATGGGGCACTCGCTCATGCGGTCACCGCACAGCTGGCACGTGCCATGGCCGCACATGAAGATCATGTTCTTCAGACGATCCAGACAAACGGGGCACATGGTCTACAAAAATAAAACATACTGGTTTAGTTTCAGTTCAAACTCATCTTACGAAATTAATCCGTTCCAGAGCCTTTTTCGTAACCTGGATTTTTTCTAAGTAGAATCACATATTACATGTAAAACGCATGATTCGTTCCAATGCCCCAAATACTACCCTTTAAAAATTATAAGAGCATACCTTTTAAGGTACTTACTTTGTGTTGACCATGTCTTCTTAGCAGAGTTATAATCTTACAAATGTTTATGTAAGGTTAAAAGCCTGAGCCAAAAAAATAAAGTTGCAATGAGCATATTTGAAAAACTCATGAAACAAGCTACTGCTCAAGGGAGCTGCGTCATCCCTCCTAGCCAATGGGAGGCCAGCGGGGCGGGATGTTGGGAGATAGCCAATGGGAGGGAGCTGCGTCACCCCTCCTAGCCAATGGGAGGCCAGCGGGGCGGGATGTTGGGAACTAGTCAATGAGAGAGCAATTCGTGCATTGTTTGAATTTTTTTTTTAATTGACCATGTCTTCTTAGCAGTTATATTCTTACAAATGTTTATGCAAGGTTAAAAGCCTGAGCCAGCGGGGCGGGATGTAGAGAAATAGCCAATGGGAAGCCAGTGGGGCGGGATGTTTGGAGATAGCCAATGGGAGGGAGCTGTGTCATCCCTCCTAGCCAATGGGAGGCCAGCAAGACGGGATGTTGGAAGATAGTCAATGAGAGAGCAGCTCGTGCATTGTTTGAATGGCGCGTTTCATAAGGAGAACTTGTTTTGTATAGAGACAAAAAATTTTGTAAAATGATTTTCGTAACCTGAAGTTTTCGTTTGCTGGGACTATCGTAAGGTGACGAATCACTGTACTTAAAATTGGTTCTTTGGGAATCCTGGAGTTGTAGCTTGCTGGCCACCTCATATCCAAGCAGAACTTCAAAATAGGCCTTTTCAGACAACTACTACACTTTGGTCTCTAATTATTCTGGGTCTGGTACTTTCTGGCTCTATGCTCAGGTTACCTACTAAGGCCTCACATCCAAGCAGAACCCTACACAAGACCTGCTAGACACTCTGGTCTCTGCTTATTCAGGGAGTGGTTTTTGTTAGCAATGCCCCGAGGTTTCCTTTTGAGGCTCAAAAAAACCCCAACAAAGAACTTTCTAGAGAACTAGAACATATTGGTCCATGGGTACTGGTTACTTGGAAAAGTTGAATTCCGAGCCATATGTCCAAGCAAAACTCCACAAAGAGCCATCTAGACCCTTACATGTTGGGCCTGCATGACTATTGGTGATCTCTCAAGATCTCTCAAGCCAGCTCTGATGTACCAACCCAGCAGGGATATTATTACAATTTAGAGAATTTGAGAGTTACCTGCTCTTTGATGTCCTGGAGCTGTTGCTGGAGCTTCTGTACATCTGCATTGACATTAGTGTTGTCTTTATCCCTCTGCAAGGCTGGGATGTTTCCACTGGCTGCAATGCAAAGACACACAAGTATTCAGAACTCATCACTTTAGCACCACCCACAGGTAAAAGACAACTCATCTATTGGTAGTATGTGACTGTTGAAATCATTGGGCTTAAATAAGAACCCTGACCAACGTGGTATTTCTTTGGTATCATTTCTTGCTTAAGGACTACTGGAAGAGGGTTAGGAGGAAGGCAGCTAGCTTCATTGAGACCTTGCACACAATCAAAGAGAAGATTTATGTTATGGAGCCAAAACACGATGGTTCCGGAGACTCCAGAAAGAGCAGCGTGGCCAGAGGCAGTACAGGTGCAAAGAGCTCTGCAGTCTGAGACAGCAGGAAGGAAGTTTTGGAAAAGAGAGAATTGAAGGGGGAGAAAGGGAATACTTACACCAACTTAGTGCCAGATTGTTGGGCTGGAGAAGATCCTGTGACCCCCCTGCCACTGAGTTAGAGCTCCCTGCTGAGAAGCAACCAATCACAGGGTTATGTAATGCATGGCGCTCTGCAATCACTCAGGGCTAAACTAGACTGGCCTACAGCACACAGTCATGAGGTATTCAAAAGCAGAAAGGAAAGATCAATCTGTTATGGTGATATTAGGAGGAGGATGCCTGGCTGTTCCGGTGCTTGGACTTGGGCGGGGGCGGGTTCAGCCAAACTGATGTTCGATAAATCAACCCCCTTTTCAAAAACCTAGTAGAAGTGCATACGTTAATTCTCCCACCACGATACTTCGGGTAAGACGTGTAAAAATCTGAACAGACGGTGACCTTGAGTAACCCTTGATTCCCACCATGGGTTATTTTTTTTCCAGGCTGCTATGGTGTTCGACAAATCCACTTTTCAACTGATTAGTCCCTTCGACGGAGACGCTGAAGTAATCTGGCCTACAAGGTGTGCGACTACAGCTTCCAGGCAGCTTCCCATCTGAGGTGGGATCTGAGAATGAGAGCGTGTGTGGAGCAGAGTTGGTAGCACAGAGGAGAACGTTGGCCCATCTGTGAAAGGATGGATGACATATTTGCAGGACTAAAAATGGCTGCTTACGACAAACAGAATGCAGGCACTGGGGAAAGGGAGTGGAGGTGGGGGATGAGATAAAAGTTACGAGCTGCATTCCTCTGCTGCCTGAACTTTGTGTGTGTGTGTGTGTGTGTGTGTGTGTGTCTGTGTGTGTGTGTGTGTGTGTGTGTGTGTGTGTGTGTGTGTGTGAGAGGGAAAGACAGATAGAGACAGAGAGAGAGAGAAAAAAACGGAGAGAGACAGAGACAGAGACAGAGAGAGAGAGAGAGAGAGAGAGAGAGAGAGAGAGAGTATGGGATGTCAGAATGGAAGGAGCTGTATGATGTTTAGTCATAACTATAAAGAAACAGATCCCTCTGAAAAACAAACACCATATAAGTGAACTTACACTTGTGTCCCTTTGAACTCAAACCAAACTAGCAGAAATTTAAAAAAAAGGGGGGGAAAGAAACAAATAAATGAGACGCAAGGCCGTAAGCACTGGGGTCGTGGTAAATGGAGGTGAATAATAATGTACGACAAAAACACAATCCACTCATGATAAAAAACTGGGCTGAAAACCTTTAAGGGAAAAAATGTTTGATATAAACAAGTTTTAAAATATGGAAAGACACAGGAAGTCTTCTGCAGCAGTCAGACTAATGGAAATGTCCAGTCTAGAATTTGTCTGCTTTGCTAAAGTCATACAGGCCAGGGATATTGAATTGCGAGCATAAAATTTCAAATTTTAAACATCAAACAAGAGTCCCAGAATGCAATGCAGCTAGTTAGCCACTGTGGCTATGACAATGGCATTAGCCTGAACGTACATTGACAAGCATTAGCGGGAAAGCTGAACTTTTGGAAAAACGGACTGTATTACAGATGAGGTGAAGCAGCCAGACGGGCTAACGGTGCATTTATGCTCCCTTTACATTTTAAAACAAAAGCCCTTCACGTACTTCTGTGCATCTTTAACACCGCCATCGATATTAAGCACTACATCCAGTAGAGGGCAGTTTAGCAATACACACAAAAATGGGCATCGCAGAAGAGAGTAATAATAATAATATACTTTATTAGGAATGAGAAAAAGTGAAGTTAGCAAAAGTAGCTTGGGCAAGGGGCGGTCTCACGGTCTATGTTGAGCGGTGTAAAAGAACCATTGCTGACTTTTGTCAAGAGTAGCTGCATAGTCATCAACATGCTTCTGCCCTGTGATGGCCTGGCAATCTGTCCAGGGTGTATTCTGTCCTCGCCCAGAGTCGGCTGAGATGGGCGCCAGCCTCCCCGTGACTCTAATTAGGATTAAGTGGTTCAGAAAATGAATGAATGAGCTTGGTCGGTGAGAGGTCTGCAAAGGAGTCTCTACCGTCCAATCACCTCCGAGCTGTTCTCTAGCAAATGCTTATTCCTGTGCACTGGTGATGTCATACTGTATACTGTAGATATTTTTAAAGTGATGCTAATATTCGAGTTTCTTCTTCCAGTCTTATGTGAACTATTGGCTACAGGTCGCTCCCCCCCATGGTTGCAGATGGTACTGCTCTGCTCTTGTGCTCAATAAGCTTTGCAGCAATACAGATGAAATGAATGCAGAGAACTGATGGAGGTCTGTCTGTATCAGTATCCATCTTTAACACTGAGCGTAAATGGGCCTCAAAACACTAAAGCTCTGCTGCATCACTCTCTTCAAGGAGATCATTCAACTCGAGAATAAATCTAGGATGCTGTTGTAGATTTTATCTTACAATATAAGAAATGAACACAGTGGATTATTCCGAAAGTTTGTTTTAAAGGGTAATATTCACAAAAGCCTACAGCAAGGGGGGAAAAAAACATTAGAAACATGAACATGAGCAAACGCAAAACAGAAACAACAAGGCAAGTCAAAACACAGAGTATGAATACAATCTGAAAAGGAGAAAGAAATAAGAAATAAAGGGAGCTTGTGGAAGTTCACTCACTAAGATCCTCATCATCAGTGGCATCCTCCATACCTTTCCCTCCGCAGCACAGGACGAAAGGAGTGCGCCGCTCCACCACCGCCCGGCATTGCACACACTTCTTCATCAGGCTAGCACAGTCTACACACACAGACACAGACACACAAAATAGCAGATATTTCCTTGGTGGATTATGTTTAATAATCATACAATAACCAGCCAATCAAATCATGCCATTAGTGGGTGGAATATACTGAAAATACATATACGGCATGTTGTGAGCAGACACTGTTTGATGAAGTAAGTTTGTGCCTAATAATAATAATAATAATAAAAATAATAATAAAAATAAGCAAGAGACACTTCAGGAGAGCCAGATAATGCTCTCTCGCTCGCTCACTTACTCACACGCACACACACGCACACGCACACACACGGAAAGAAGGATAGGCAGCGAACTTACTCTCACATGCGCACATGTGACCACAGGGCTGGAAGAGCACGGCTGCTTTCTTGTCTGAGCAAACCACACACTCTTCGATCTGCGGACATAAGAGGAAATAAACGAGACAATGCGTGCACATCACTCACTTTGACCGCAACACGTGATGAAATGTTCCTGAAGACTAAGAAGTGTTCACAGCAAGCAGCGCAGATTTTCAAATTCAAAAGGATAAACGGGCCAAGTTTTTTTTCTTCCTGCCCACTCTAACCGTCCCCGCCCACCCGCTCACCGCTCACCCCTGCCCATCTTCCCTAACCCTCATCTCACACTCGCTCTAACCCTTCTTGCCCACCCTCCTCTCCTCCCCGCCCCTCCCCGCCCACTTTCTCTAACCCTCACCACAACCCCTCACTCTCTCTAACCCTCACTGCCAACACTCTCTCTCCTCTCCCACTCTCTAACCCTCCCCACCTTCTCTCACCCATGTCTCCCTAACCCTCACCGCCTACCCTCACTTGCCCTTCTCTCCCACTCTTTCACCCTCCCCGCCCGCCCACCCTCCTCTCCCACTCTCTCTAACCCTCCCTGTCCATCTCCGCCCACCTTCTCACCCTCCTCTCCCACTCTCTCAACCCGTCTCTACCCACCCACTCTCTCTTCCACTCCCTCTAACCCTCCATGCCCACCCACCCTCTCTCACCCTTGTCTCCCTAACCTGCACCCCCCACCCTCATCTCCCACTCTTTAACCCTCCTAGTCTGCCCACCCTCCACTCCCACCCTCTCTAAACCTCCCAGTCCATCCCCGCCCACCCTCTCATCCTCCTCTCCCACTCTCTCTAACCCTCACTGCCAACACTCTCTCTCTCTCTCTCTCTCTCTCCCCTCCCACTCTCTAACCCTCCCCACCCACCCACCTTCTCTCACCCTTGTCTCCCTAACCCTCACCGCCTACCCTCACTCGCCCTTCTCTCCCACTCTTTCACCCTCCTCTCTGACTCTCTCTCTCCCTCCCTGTCCATCCCCGCCCACCTTCTCACCCTCCTCTCCCACTCTCTCAAACCGTCTCTGCCCGCCCACCCTCTCTTCCACTCTCGCTAACCCTCACCACCAACACTCTCTCCCACTCTCTAACCCTCCCTGCCCACCCCCCCTCTCTCACCCTTGTCTCCCTAACCCTCACCATTCACCCTCCTCTCCCACTCTCTCTAACCCTCCCTGTCCATCCCTGCCCACCCTCTCATCTTGCTCTCCCACTATCTCTAACCGTCCCTGCCCGCCCCCCCTCTCTCCCACTCTCTCTAACCCTCACTGCCCACCCTCTCTCACCCTCCCCGCTCCTCCCAGCCCACCCTCTCTCACTCTCTGCTTCTCCCTGCCCACCTTCTCTAACTCTCATCTCACACTCTCTGCTGCTCTCCACCCACTCTCTCAAGTCAATGTCTCTACCCCTTTGCTCCTCCCCGCCCACTGACTCCAACACCTCCCCCTGTCCACCCTCTCTACTTCGAACTGCCCACTGTCTAACCCTCTGGGCCTATCCTCTCTGCCTCTCCCCACCCTCAGTCTCTTCCCCTCTGTGCCTACCCACCCTGTCTTCCTCTTCTCACCCATTGTTTCTATTTATCCCTCTGTGCCCACTTTCTGCACCACCAAACCACCCTTTTAGTCACTCTCTCATTTTTAAGTGTGCACTACCTTGGTCCTGGACTGGACCTGCTCCTTACAGATGAGACACTTCTTGACACGAGGAGAACACAGTGAACAGGTGGCAATGTGGCCGCATGGCCCAAACAGCGTGTCTCGCTTCATGTCGGAGCACACCATACACTCCTCCAAGGTCTCGTTGTTGCTGTTCAGAGACGGGCTTCGGGAGCCCACCTGTCCACTAGAGACACGAGGAGTGGGAAAGTATGGTCAGAGATGTATGATGAGAGGAAGAAGGGAAGTGGCAACAGGGAATTTGAGCGAAGGGGAAAAAGTCAAACAAAAGATGAATAGGGTGAAAAGAAAACATGACAAGGTGAAAAGATGGATGATGGCAGGAAGGAAACAGAGGATGAAGGAAGCAAAATAAAAAAAGACATTGGGGCAGAAAGATGTGGGGAAATGAATGTAGATTTAACAGGAGCAAGACACAAGTTAAACTTATATAAATAAAGCACAACAAATGAGAATCTGTCGCGTATAAAATTTCTACAACCTCCTGAGGCAGTTTCTACATGAAAATGAAACCTTCCGTACAAACAGAAATCTACATTATAATATCTTCTAAATACCTCGTCTTTTCCTTGTGGCACTTGGCCAGGGCTTTGCACAGACTGGGGTCAGGGCAGAGGTCAAGCGGAGACTGGCCCTTCTTGTTGCGGATGGTCAGGTCGGCGCCGTTGGCTGCCAGGAAGCATGCGATGGAGGCAGCGCTCTTCTTCTCAGCTCCTTGAGTCCCCAGTCCCATAATCAGCTATACAAAAAGCATAAAACCATAAAAAACGCAACATTTACAACAACCTACAATTAAATCTCCACACTGAGCACAACAGCAATGTGTGTGATTCGAGATAGACCTAGAAATACCACCACAGGCAAACCTTTGTATTAACTGAAAACAGTTTCTGACTGGGTCCAAAATACTGCGCAAGATTTGTGGCATTCTGCAAAAACAATATTCATTCATTCATGTTCTGAACTGCTCAATCCTAATTAGGGTCGGAGGATGCTGGTGCCCATTTCAGCTGATTCTGAGAGGTAGAGTACACCCTGGACAGCTCGCCGGCCATCGCAGGGCAGAAAAATGGCACCTTTTAATAACTCGTGTTTTTGTAGACCCTCAGTGCAGCTCACTGGGTTATCAAAGGCCGGCCATGTCTCTCACTGTCGATGGTGTGAAGTTCATGCAAAAGAACCATTGCT
The DNA here is from genome assembly GCA_024760905.1 of Plotosus lineatus. NCBI lineage: Eukaryota > Metazoa > Chordata > Actinopteri > Siluriformes > Plotosidae > Plotosus > Plotosus lineatus. The sequence goes on from CM045743.1 coordinate 14,021,840, forward strand.
GACTTTCAACAAGAGCAGCTGCATAGCTGTCAGCATGTTTCTGCCCTGCAATGTCCTGCCCCCTCCCAAAAAAAATAAATAATGGATTCTGAAGCACGTTTTAAGCATTTCCAGGGATTTTTGTTCGCATTCTCAAACAAGATTATAATGATATTATGTACATGTTATATACTGTACTGTATTTTTCAGACTATAAGGTGCACTTAAAGTCCTTTAATCTTCACAGAAATTGATGGTGTACCTTATGTATTGATGAGGCTGCACCGCTTGATGGATTGTCGGGGCATTTCGGCTACCGTAGTCATGTCACTCGCAAATTACAGGGATCCGGGCATTAAATCCAAATACTAGCATTACTGCTATCATAGTCAGGTGACTCACTGAGTAACACGTGAGTGGCTGAGAGAAGTTCAGTATAATACAAGAATATTATGTATATTTTATGCATCATTATATACTAGTCCTTCTCAAAAAATAAGCATATTGTGATAAACTTCATTATTTTCTGTAAAGTACTTATCAAACTTTCATATATTTTAGATTCATTGCACACCAACTGAAATATTTCAGGTCTTTTATTGTTTTAATCCTGATGATTTTGGCATACAGCTCATAAAAACCCAAAATTCCTATCTCAAAAAATTAGCATATTACATCCGACCAATTAAAAAAAATGGTTTTAATACAAAAAAACATCAACCTTCAAATAATTATGTTCAGTTCTGCACTCAATACTTGATCGGGAATCCTTTTGCAGAAATGACTGCTTCAATGCGGCGTGGCATGGAGCCAATCAGCCTGTGGCACTGCTGAGGTGTTATGGAGGTCCAGGATGCTTCGATAGCGGCCTTAAGCTCATCCACAGTGTTGGTTCTGGTGTCTCTCAACTTTCTCTTCACAATATCCCACAGATTCTCTATGGGGTTCAGGTCAGGAGAGTTGGCAGGCCAATTGAGCCCAGTAATACCATGGTCAGTAAACCATTTAGCAGTGGTTTTGGCACTGTGAGCAGGTGCCAGGTCGTGCTGAAAAATGAAATCTTCATCTCCATAAAGCTTTTCAGCAGATGGAAGCATGAAGTGCTCCAAAATCTCCTGATAGCGAGCTGCATTGACCCTGCCTTTGATAAAACACAGTGGACCAACACCAGCAGCTGACATGGCTCCCCAGACCATCACTGACTGTGGGTACCTGACGCTGGACTTCAGGCATTTTGGCATTTCCTTCTCCCCAGTCTTCCTCCAGACTCTGGCACCTTGATTTCCGAATGACATGCAAAATTTGCTTTCATCCGAAAAAAGTACTTTGGACCACTGACAGTCCAGTGCTGCTTCTCTGTAGCCCAGGTCAGCCGCTTCTGCCGCTGTTTCTGGTTCAAAAGTGGCTTGACCTGGGGAATGCGGCACCTGTAGCCCAGTCCACTGCTTCCACAGGTCCCCCAAGGTCTGGAATCGGCCCTTCTCCACAATCTTCCTCAGGGTCCGGTCACCTCTTCTGGTTGTGCAGCGTTTTCTGCCACACTTTTTGCTTCCCACAGACGTCCCACTGAGGTGGCTTGATAGAGCACTCTGGGAACAGCCTATTCGCTCAGAGATTTCTTTCTGTGTCTTACCCTCTTGCTTGAAGGTGTCAACGATGGCCTTCTGGACAGCAGTCAGGTCGGCAGTCTTACCCATGATTGCGGTTTTGAGTAATGAACCAGGCTGGGAGTTTTTAAAAGCCTCAGGAATCTTTTTCAGGTGTTTAGAGTTAATTGGTTGATTCAGATGATTAGGTTAATAGCTCATTTAGACTACCTGAACATGATATGCTAATTTTTTGAGATATGAATTTTGGGTTTTCATGAGCTGTATGCCAAAATCATCAGTATTAAAACAATAAAATACCTGAAATATTTCAGTTGGTGTGCAATGAATCTAAAATATATGAAACTTTAATTTTTATCAGTACATTACAGAAAATAATGAACTTTATCACAATATGCTAATTTTTTGAGAAGGACTAGTAGTTTTCTGTGAAACCAAACAATTTTCCTTACTATAAAGACACGATTTTTATGGCTGATTCACAAGCTTCCTGCACTTCTGTACCAGTGTCTGTGTTCCTGGTTTCCATGTTCCTGAAAAAATCTAGATGTTCCCAAACATGTTTTGGAGCTTCTTAACAAATTTCATTCTTCTTGAAAAGGTTTCTGAATTTCAGAGAAGCGTTTTTGTGGGTACAAGAGTTCCAGGATGATACTTGTGTGATGTCATCAGGAAACTGCCCAATAGTTCCTGTTCTAAATTTAGGGAAAAAACTAGAAACTCTCTGGCCCCAGATCGGCCACTGCCATCGTCCGTGTGATTTACAGAGAACGCAGGGGGAAGATGTGGCCCGCTCGCAGCTCTGAGGACAGAGGGAATGAAGACGTGATGATCGTATCAGTGCCGGTCAGAGGTCAGGTGTTGGGTGTGACGGAGGAAGGGACAGAAGGCCATGGAGCTCTGCGGCGTACTGACAGCACGGGGTGGATGACAGGATGAGAGTTGGTGTTTAACAGGGGGTCGAACTGCAGGTCAAATCGACACGCGAATAAAGGAGCTGCAGGAATATCTCTGCAGGAGAAGCAGTTTTCTTTCTTAAATTCCTGCCTTTGTTTCATCCTCCACAAGAGGGCATCTCTCATCAACCCTCAAACTTTTGGGTTCACCTTTAACTGCACAATAAATTGAGCCAGTAATCTTGACGAGTTTTTGAAAGCGTCACTTAATCTGATTCACCAAAGAGTCGACTCTTCCAACTTGAAAAATGATTCGTTGTGATATTCGAAACAGCAGTAAGTTAAATAAATGATGTCCAGGATACGATTTGCATTTCAGCACTGCATCTAAATCAAACATTCTGAGGCCTCACCTACTGCTGGGCCGGATAAACAACTTAATGATTCATTGAGCAAATGCACCGTCAAGCACCATTAGAAGGTAGAAATGGCTAAATATAACAGATGATCAAAATATTCTACTGTAAACAAAAACATTAAAAGTAATATTTTTATATCCAAACTGCATTGCATTGGATTGCAGGGATGGGGCGGAGCATTTCTCGGCCAACTGAGCTCACCAAACTTAACCCAAACTTGAAGCTGAATTTTTTTATGCTTTTCATTTACCGTCAAATTTTGGTGAGTTTGTTCCCATAAGAGTTGATTTGTATGAGGGGGCGGCTAGTGCTTTCCCTCAGACTGTGTAAGACCACCCCCAAATACGCATGTGCTGCAGTACGAAAAGAGGCTATTGGCTAGCGTCACATGTCATGGAGGGAGCTTGTGCATGCTTTCACCCCTCCCTGGTCGGTGTGTTAGGCAAGACCCGATGAGTGCGAATTGGATATGAATATATTATGGAGAAAATAAATGGGAGTTAATAATAATAATAATAAAGACCTGAAGGAGTGGGGTCTCCCTGCTCAGAATGTCCTTGAGAGAGACTGTGGACATGTCATGCAACATCAGATACACCTTCATGCTAATGGCAAAAAGCACATTGTGAGTGAATTGTCTCTTGCCCAGTTGTTTTCGTATATTTTTAGAAAACTATACAAAATGTGTGTGCGAAATTCCGAGGGGACCAGACATTTCTTAAAAAAAAAAAAAAAAAAATCTGGTGACACCACATATGCCACAATCTCTCAATGTTTCATCATTCTGACATCTGAAAAAAAAATCACTGAAGCTCATTTATCTGTATGATTTCATGCACCGAGCTCCTGTGACGCAACTGGTCGACTGAATAACTGCATGAAGGAGCAGGCCGGTCAAAATAGTCTCAGTCTGAAATCAAGCTCCAGAAAAATATATTTTCCTGGCTGTATTTACTCAAAGCGAGTTTGAACAGCCAAGTGAAAGATACTAGCAATTGTTCAGAAAAATGAATACAATTTTAAAAAATTAACGAGATCAACCCCCTCCTAAAAATATCTGTAAACACACTCAGGTGTAACTAATCACCTTTCTCTTCCACTTGTAAAGAATTAGATATTCCGATTAGTTCAGTATAAAAACAGCTCCTACTGCAGCACTCCGGCGCTTGGCAGTGTAACTAAAAGCTAAATAATCAACAATGTGCGGCAAGGCCCTGTCAAAAGATCTTGGGAATAAAGTTGTGGACAGGCACGGATCAGGACACAGTCACCAAAAATAAAATTGTCAGGTGTGACATATTCTTAGAAGCACAACAAAGTCCAAAAATCAAGAAGTGGAACGTGTTTGACGCTGCGAGGCTCCTTCCTGGATCAAGTTGCCCCTAACGCTGTATACCCAACGACTGAAAGTGGAGTTACAGAGATTCTGGAAATTGTTGCATCATTTACAGCTAACATTAAAGAAATAAAAGTAGCGCGTATGCACTCTAGATTAATACTTTAGGCATCACTCAGAAGAGCTGGTTCGAAAGATGGGTATATTACATCGTCTCTACACCGGCATGATTTATTTCCTGAAGCTCAGTCCATTCATCATTTTACTGTTCAAATATCAACAAAATATGCAAATATTCACAGAATCCCTACATCACTAAAAACCAGAGTTGTATTTAAGCACTAATGGTTGCAGTTCCATCTCAGTTCCTTGTGAGAATACAACCTCAGCAGCTGTTTGAGGTAAATGTTACAACACCTGAGTAGCATTAATCTGATTGGCCTGTCGTTAAGGCTCTAAAACTGAAAGCATTTCAAGCCATTTTTGCAATGTTTTTAAGGACTGGCCTGGGAACCACTGATCTGCTGTAAAAGTTCATAAGTAGGCACTTCAGAGTGTGCATACTGGCCCTCAAACTGCCAACAGGGGCTTTAATGGGCTGCGAACACGCAATTCATTTAGCAGCTGTTCCACTGGTTTAAGTTCGCAATAGCGGCCATTTCGCCTCTCGTTGTGCTCTGGCTTTCCACTTAAGGTCAGTGAGACAGCCAAGGCAGTAGGGAAAATAGGAAAAAAGAGGATGGAAAAAAGAGAATGATGAAGAAGGGAGGGTGATGAACGCTGTCGTTCCAATGACTCCGGATCGTTTCCTGTGTCCTGGCTCGCCGCTTCTTACACCTGCTCGGATGGAGCCGCTGGGCCGGGAAATTCAATTTTCTCCACCGCGCTACTGGATTGTACAAGCGAACGTGCTGAAGATTTCAATTAGGCTTCTGAGCACGGCCATCCTCCCTCTGATCTCAGCAGCGCCCTCTGTGCCTTACAGCACAGACGTGAGAGACCAGTGGATGCTTCGATCAGACAAGGACAAGAAAAAGCCAAAGAGCACATGGATAGCTACAGCAGGACTGAATCAATTGCTGTTCTTTACTGCTGCTTGTGCTGTTGACTTGGAGGAAGCTTGAAATGAAGATGTTTAGCTTTTAAAAACTCTGTTTCAGTCCAGCTCTGATTCAGGGTCTGTTTCTAGCTCAGTTACATTCAATAATTATAACTATAGAGTGAGTTACATAGTGAAAGCTCCATCTGTCAGCCACAAATGGATTATAATAGTCTGTCAAAGTTATAATGAAATGTCTCCCCCTGGTGGGTACCATTTTAGTGCTTATTAAAAAAATTAAGGATTTTTTTTTTTTTTTTCAACATGATACCATGCACAGATCACAACCTAAACATTATGGTTTGTTATGTGTATTACACCCTACTCCAGACTAAAATTGTACCCAAACCTCAGCAAAGGTCTTTCATTTAACTCGTACACAAACAGACAAACAAACAAACTGACGTATCTGAAAATACAACTTCATGGAAGAGGTATTTAAGATCCATTATTAGGATTGATCTATTGATTGGATCGTTCCATCAAGCTTAGGCTTAACCTCTCAATTCTGATTGGTCAGAGGCCTTTCAGCAGCTCTGCAAGACGAATTTCAGGTTTATATTTATACTTCCACTCAAGTTCATTATCGTACAATGAACTGTGACTGTAATGTTTGAGGCTTGGTCACATCCCACAGTATTCAATACAACTATAAATAGAAAAAAAGTGCGGAGTGGTAATTTTATTACATAAGAAATTGGCTGTCATCGAGGAAGAATAATAAAACACATCCTTACGTATATTTCTCAGTCAAACTTAGTACCAATCTTAGTTTGGACCGAATCAGGAACCAGGTACACAACACACACACACACACACACACACACACACACACAGAGATCATTGATAAGTAATATCAGCACCCTTAAGTCAGGATGTGAATCTGTTTGATATGCCACATCTGAAGAGAAAAAAACAAAACAAAACAAAAAAAACAGGTAAGCAGGTCAAAGGTTGCTGCATTTTAATTCTACTTGAAAATAATTTGAAAATTATTTGAATATAAAATGTAAGCGTGAATAATTTTCTTTTCATTTTCTTTCTCTGTAATGTACAGCGATCCCTCACGGCTTCAATGCATCGCAGGTTTTTCAAAAATATTCACAGATAAATTTAAAAAAATAACGAAATTAAGGAAAAACAGGGCGAAGTGAAGGAAAATGTCGCAAAACAAGGCCAATTATGCGAAACCCCCCCAAAATACTTACATTTTTATGTGAAGTGCGTATCTGTGTGTGTGTGCATTTATATTTTATTTACATCTTATGCATTATTTTTGAATGTTTATTGTTATTATAAGCATTTATAGTGTTGAATATGCATTTATTGATATTATATACACATATACATGCACGTATATGTCAGTCGGAGGGGGTCAATCCTACTTCGTGGAAATCAGTGGTCACGGGGGGATCTCGGTCCCCATTAACCGTGGAAAGTGATGGATCCCTGTATTCCTCTCTGAACCACGCAGTGTATCGATATGCAATAATGCTGACATAAGGGGGTGTACCGTGTTCTTGGAAGGCTCCCAGGGCTCCACTTTGCTAACATCCTGCATGTCCTGGAGCTGCCGGAGCTGAGACAGGGTGTGATGGCGAAGAGCCTCGTGCAGCGGCGTGTCCCCGTCCTTGTCCTGCACGTCCAGCTTGGCCTCTGCTCTCACCAGCAGCTGTGGAGTCACAGAGGATGTGTGTTATAATTTGGCTGGGAGGGCAACCTGCTTCCCGTTTCAGCAAAACTATCATCGCACATTTCTCGCTTCTGATTGTACGGGTGCTTCTTTTACTTCATAAACACGGGCTGCTCCAGGTAAGGTTCTATAATTGTGCTGTTAGTTATTTAGATTACACATTAATTTCTGTGGTTTAAGATTAATAAGCCAACTGTTAATAAAAAATAATCAACTGTGGGCTTTCCGTCAGTAACTGTGCATCATCAGAACATTAGTGTGCTTTCATTCTTATAACAAACAAGAAATGAAGGCGCAATTCTGCTGGACGTCCACAAGGTGGCGATGGAACAATCGACCAGATTTTCTATGCAGACCACACACTCGATGTTCTGCTCGTAGCGCTCCAGAGTCCTTGGGGCTGAATTAATTCATTCACAGAGGCTAATTCTGCTGCAGGAGGCCGTGCGTGGTGGAGCCAGGCTGAGCCGTTCGCACGGTCATTAACGCGGCCGAGCTCACAAGGAGGAAGAGAGAAAGGAGGAGGGCAGAGCAGTGGGATGAGGAGGGTGTGATTGTGATCAGGGGAAAAGGAAACACAAGGAATAAAGAGCACCGGGAAGTCCATCAATCACTCACCCGGACGATCTGCGTGTGCTGCCGCTCCACGGCCAAGTGCAACGCGGTCTGCTGGTTCACGTTCTGTATGTCCAGACTGGCACTTCCCTGTCAGGGAGAATGAAAGAGACAAAGTGCTTAAATTGCATTTGGCTGAGAGCGTAGTGTCTGGAAGTCGGCGCTCCTGCAGTACAAACTACATTCAATCAAACACCATTAGTGAGATCTGCAATGAGCCTGCTGATGACAAATGCAGCAAAGGAACCCATCTGGAATGCTTTAATACATAGGAATGGACTAGACCTCACACACGTCTTCCACCTCACATCCTACCCATTACCTGCCACGTACAACCTGCATCCTTTGGCAGATCTGCACATTCGGCACGTGCCGCATCCTGTTCCTACGGGCTGTGTTCAGAAACGTGAGCTACTGGGACGTCATTTGTATTCAGATATTCCCTGAATGAACCCCCTTCAGCAACACGGGATCTCCGCACTGCTGCAGTGCAGCTCCTACTGCGGCTCGGCGGCAGGGGAGTAGGCTCAAGTCACACTGGTGTGAACCCATGCTCTCTTTCTTGCCCTGTGTCCTCCAATGACCGGCTAATGGAATCAGAAGGAAGCACCGGCACTGCAGCTGGAGCGCGGGTGAGCTCTGCGCTATGCAGCACTGCTGGGAGATCTAGACTCGCGTGGTTAAACGAACCAAGAGCTTTCATGATGGGTTCCTTGGTCTCGAGTCTTAAATTCTCTGCAGTCTTACAATACCACGATAATGTAGAGCAAGCCGCACCATAATCCAGAGTACGTGGTACTTTCCATTTGCAGAACAAAGTCCAAGTAAAGCACATGTTATCTTTCGGGACCATTAACCAGCTAATTAAATAAATAAAACACTTCATATGGACAAATTAATTAATAAAGTGGAGTAAGTCGGTGGAATTACATCACATCATCTTGTCTCTTTTCGCACACTCCAAACCTCGCGACACCAAAACAGATCTTACAAGGAATATTTTGTGATGATACGCACCACACGTGCTGATGAAATTAGCATGAACAGGAAACAGGAAATTAGAACATAAATCTGTGCAAAACTGTTTATTAGAAAATAGAACTGTGACAGAATCAGAGTGGAGATTCATTACCAGACAAGCGAAGATCACGAGTTGTAAGTCTGAGCAGAATGGGGATGCTACGCTATTTAGCACTAAGTGTTTTAGTGGTCATCTGTCTTGAGTGCGGCTCGTACGACCTCCCACGATCCAGCAAACAACACGAAGGTTACGAGACCCTTGAGAGCTCTTTTCTAAACTCTCCAAATATAATTACCCAAAGTGGATCAATTATCAGCCTGAATTAATGTGAAGCGTTTCTGGTAGTTGTAAGCGCAGGTGCTTTCACACTTCCAAAAGGATTAGATACACATACAGGATTACCAATATTGAATATGTGTGAGTACAGTACATGTGCATGAGAGAGAGAAAGAGAGAGTGTGTGTGTGTGTGAGTGAGTGACAGAGAGAGGTGTGTGTACGTGAGAGAGAGAAGTGTGTGTGTGTGTGAGAGAGAGAGAGACAGAGGTGAGAGAGAGAGAGAGGTGTGTTTACCTGGTGGACGAGAAGCTCTGCCACTTCTACATGATTGTTAAGCGCAGCCAGGTGAAGGGCGGTGTATCCATCGTCCTTCTTCTCATCTACTATCCAGGGCCGCGGCAGCTTGGATAACAGCACACGCATGGCACTGGAAGGGGCAAGAGCAACAAGAGTGAGAAGAACAAAAGGAAAAGAGAAGGGAAGAAAGAAGGATGAGAGAAGGAGACAGAGAGAAAGAGAGAGCGGTGATTTCTCAGCTCAATCTTACAGACAAGAAAATAACATGTTATCTACAGAGCAGGATCACTGGGGTGGGGGGGAGACGCAAAACGTAACAAATAAATCAAAGTAAGCACAGTGGTGCAGATTTTGCTCGTGAAACCGCCGTTACATCTGAAATAGACACGCGGACGCCAGTGAGTTGGCGGCGGCTGTTAACGGAGGGCTTGCAGTATGGGGTGTGAAGGTTATATAAAGGATACAGAGTCCTGGGAAGCACTGCAGGGCCTGATGGGAGCCTGGAATCGGCTTTCTCATCCTCTTCCTACGTCAACTCTGCCAAAACAACGCACTCGGTCGGAATCCAGATTAGGGGGGCGACAGAAATTGTTCACTCACGTGTTGGAGCAGTGGTACTGGTGGAAGGAGGGGCTTGGGGGTGGAAGGAAGCTTGATTGGGAATCTGTGCAGCATCTGCGAGTGGCAAGTAATCTTTAAGCGAGGGAAACTGGAAATGAGAAATGCTTTGCAGCTTTTTTTTGGGGGGGAAGACCAAGCGAGAAGAGAAAAGATCATCTATAATCATACAAGAGAGGACAAGAACACAAAAAGGGAGATGAGATCTGAGACAGACAAACACAACAAGCGTGAAAGTGAAGAGGTTACGTTCAGGGAGGATACGAGGAGAGAAATGAACAGATGCCATAAAAAGGATGCCTTGCCTGGAAAGTACACTTTTTTTTTTCTCCTCAGCGACGAGGAAAGTCAGCACACCGCTTAAGCTTTCAGCCTTTCTCCAATCAACATGAATCTAAATCAAGACTTTCAGGAAGGCGAGCAGGAGGAAAGAGAGAAGGCAGTAGAGGTTGGGGGGGGGGTAAAGACCAAAAATTATATCTGTCATGGAGAATAAACTGATACAAATGGGTTGCTGTATAGACAAGAGCTGGACTCTGGCAGCCTCTAGGGCTACACGATGGATTCCAGTAAAACTAGTCTTTCTTTTTCTGAGCGAGCGAGAGACAGCAAACGAGAGCGAGAGAGAGAGGGAGAGAGTGAGAGAGAGAGGTGTCAGCAGCAGTATACACACTCTGAGGGCTGCAGAGCAACGCAGCTGCACTGCAGTGTACATGCCGCACACACAAAATCCATACAACTGCCAAACTCGGAGAATCCAATTTCTTGTTCTGTTTATTATTTAATCTACATTTATTTCACATTTGTGCATGGAGCAATTAAGTAATAACTAATTTAAAAATATATAAAATACACATGCTAAATAAAAGGAGTAACCACTAATTTTTGGCAGCATTTGAAATAAACGGCCAACAAAGGTCATTGTGTTGATGACTGACTCCAAAAGTACTCAAGAGGCGAGCAGGACCGCATCGGGTTTATTTCTTTGGAGTCTTAATTGTGAAACTCTGCTTCTCAAAACCCTTATTTGCCGTGTCATTCATAATCCCCTGAACTGGAAGCTTCTTCTGATCTGCCATCTTTGCTGACCGTCCATGCCTCTTAATTGTGAATTAAGAAGAGCAAGGATTGAGGCGTAAACAGCAAAGAATCCACAAGAGCAGGCTTCCCGGAAGAGCTGCGCACCAGCCTATACAGAACCTGCTTGATGTGATGTCAGGTGTTTTTACACCGCAGATCAGCTGCACCGCCATCATCAGCAATGGCTGATGACATCAATCGATGACATTTCCTCAAAATCATCCCCACCCCCCCACCCCGAGTCTCTGCAGGGACTATGACCCAAGCATGAAACACAAGTGGAGAGAAACGAGGACGCAGTGGAAGGTTTGAGAAGCATCCTTTATGTACCTCAGGTTTGTTGAGTTGGAATATCTTACAGAAAGATCTTGATAGGCAAAGATGAATGGAACTACCCGAAGCCTTTGGGAGAACCAAGGTCACTTAGTTGCACAACCGCCAACTTCATACATGACCTTGGTATAATTCTGGGTTTAATTTACCGTACACTCAGCAGCATTTTTAATCAAAGGTGGCGTGACCTTATTGAGTGGCGGGGGGGGGGGGGGGGGGGGGGTTCAATAATTAGAATCAAACCAAAACACAGAAGTCAACATCTGACCTGAACACTGAGTAGTAGAAATCCTATTAGGTTTACTTTTTCTAGGGAGGCGCTCAAGGCTTAGTATACACGAAGAGTTCCAGCTTTGCTGGGATCACAAAGACAAGTCCATGTCTTTGGTTTCAGTCTTTGATTTTTTTTTTTCTTTGATTTGCTGTATTAATCCCGCAAAGGAAATTATTTCCTCTGCATTAAACTCATCCAAAGTGAGCAAACACATACTTGGAGCAGTGGACTACCCAACACACATTAGAGGCACCCAGAGAACATTTAGGAGTTAGGGGCCTTGTTCAAAAGCACTTCAGCTCTTAATCTGGAGGAAGGGTGGGTGCAGCTCACCCCACCCCACCCTCAAGTTTTCTATTGGATGAAGGTCTGGGGATCAGGTCACCGCTCCATAACCTCAATCTTGTTGGTCTGGAACCGAGATGCTGCTGTTTATTGGTGTGTTGGGGTCATTGTCTTGTTGGAACCCATTTCCTCTTCAGCATAACGCAGCATAATCTCAAGTATTCTGATGGATTCAAACTGATCCATGATCCCTGGGAGTGATCAATAGGTCCGACACTGTAGTATGAGAAACATCCCCATATCATGCGGCTTGCGCCTCCAGGTTTCACCATCTTCACAGGGTACCGTGGCTTGAATTCAGTGTCGGGGTCATCTAGGGGGGGTCACTAGACCCAAAGAGAACAATCTTACCTTCATCAGTCCACTAAACGTTGCACTGGTTCCCTTTAGGCCGGTCAATGTGCACTTTGGCAAATTGTAACCTCTTCAGCATGTCTTGTGTCTCAAAACAGTGGGACTTTGCAAGGGTTTCTTGCTGATAGCCCGGCTTCACATAGCATCTTCTAATTAACAGAACTCACAGGTAACTTTAGATCTTCTTTGATCTTCCTGGAGCTAATTGGTGGTTCAGTCTTTACCGTTTGGCTGTTTGATCCATTTGAATGGTAGATTTGCACTTTCTTTCATGTCTTTTAGGTTTTGGTTGCCATTTTTAAGCATTTGAATCATTTTAGCTGAGCAGCCTCTCATTTTCTGCAGTTTTTAAATGTTTTCGTCTCTCCAATAAACTTTCGAATCAAGGTACGCTGCTCTTCTGAACAATGTCTGGAACGACCCATTTTCCACAGAATTTCAGAGACAGTAGGTTCAGTTGGATTCTCTTACTTGACTACACCTACTAGTAAATTATTTGCCATGGAGAAGTATCATTTGTACCAAAAACACTGATTGATTAGGTTTGTGATGTCTGACTGGTATTATATATACTGAGCACAGCTGTACTTGAGTTATGAGAACTCGCAGTTCCCTGCTTTGGCAGATTCTCCTTGAAGGGCAAATGGAGGTGAACATGAGGCAGCTACTTGGAAATGCCAGCCTCAAGACCCCTGGGTTTACTTTCATACTTGCTTCAAGAGAACTTTATAGAGATGGAACAATGCTTTAATGGACAACAAAAAGGTGCACCAAAAGAGCAAAGATTTGCCTACCAAGCAATGCAGAACCCAATAAATAAAAATAAATGTGCTCGGATCATGAGCAATTTTAGAAAGACAAAAGGCCCTGGCAACTCAAACCCTTGCCTTGGTCACTCCATCTGGTCAATGGATGATGTTCACTCAGAACATTGGAGTGACAGGTTGGCAAATACAGGTAGGCATTAATATTAATACGGCTTTCTGACACTGCTGCATTGCGGTTATTTTCAACACTGGATAAGCTTTGAAACAGCAGAATTTCTAACCAGGTATACGCCGCCTTTCAAGATTTCAGGAAATGATTTGCTTAGCAAAGAAAAATTATGCTATCGGTTTGACTGTGGTTGGGAGGAATCAGGTTAAAGGATTCACAAACACTAAGGCTAAAGAAACCACCAAAAAAGGAGGAAAAGCAGAAAAAAGGAGAGAAGAAAAGAGAGGTAAAGGAGAGGCATGATGTAACTGGGTCACCCTGTGAGATGCAAAATTCCCCTGGGTGTGCACCAATGGGGTCTGTTGTCTTGAGCAGCAGCGCTATGATTTGTTGTAGTACAGAAGCTTGACACTGCTAGCGAAAGTTTGGGGTTTATATGGCATACTTTTATTTCTTCTTGAGGCGATCAGATAAACTTTCCTATGTACCCCAAAGGACAATAATTACAACGAAAGACCAACTGCATGTCCAGGCCGTTGTGTCCAGCAAGAAATCTGAAGTGGCATGTCATGACTACATGGAATTAACGATAGCTTCAAAATTATATCTGCAGAAAAAAAAAAATACTTGGGCATGCTTGTCGTTCCCCATTAAATGAAGCCTGTTACAAATACCAGAACTTGCACTGTTATTTAAACCATCATAACAGTTTAAGACATCTGTTTCATCTCTGAGATGCATACCTTTCATTTCAGTATGACACTAGGAACCAGTCTGAGAAACGGAATTAAAGATGGAGCACATGTTTTTTCTTACACTGTTTACACCAAGTCCCAATTTCAGTCATTTGCCAATTCCGTCTCATAAACTAGTTCTCTCCTATCAAAACAACCAGAACTAGCTGGGGAGGGAGATTTTCAGGATGTGTCCTTTGAAACTCAAAGCCAGTCAATCTTTTAAAAATTGCTGATTATGAGAGATTATAAATCAGCGTAGAACACTTAGAAAAAAACTACATACACATCATCTCTCTTTCGTATACAGGGGTGTCAGTCCGAGCCACGGAGACAAATAACGATGCCATCCTCTCCAGCCAGAGTGCAGAGCCAATTCAGCTTGCTTGGACTGCCAACAGAAAATCTCAAGTCAGATTCCCAGTGGCAATCCAAGATATCACAATGTATTGTGGTAGTCAGCACAGGCCTGATGCTCTTCTGTTGTCCATTCTAAGAATTTAGACACTAAAGCCCAACCATGGTTCAGTATTCGCAGGAGGAAAGCCAATTCATGAACAAGTCATTCATTCTTGGGAATGCAGTCCTATCTCGGACTCTAGGCGTCTCTCTCTCTTTCTCTCGTAAGCTGTGCACTTAAGGGGTGCTACTCTGCATCGACAGCAAATTAGCCTCATGTGAAGGTCTTTGGACTCTGTGAGGAAGGCAAAACCGCTGGCAGCTATGCCCCCAATGAAGCATGAGGAATTCAAAACTTTAGCAGATCAATCGAGAGAAGACGTGGGATCTTTACATGCCATAGTTCAAGAGAAATTAATATGGCTGACAGAGCATCTCAAGTGGCTCAATAAAGAGCAGTAAAATTGTCAGGTGTGACTTGCATCATTCTCTCCTCACTTTGAACTTCTCCAGCAATTCATCAATGCAGCGCTGTAATCTTTGATCTAATTGTATTCACATCGGATTCGACGTCCTCTGGTGGATTTCTAAATAGTTTGGCTTTTGCGATTGACATTAGATCAAATGTGGTATCATAACAAAAGGTCAATGGAAGGAAAAAAAAAAAGCATTGGTGACAACTCACTTTAACAAATTATCCTTTCACCAGTACGGACAGTCCATCTTGCACAAAAATCATTTGGAGTCAATGAGGGACCAAATAGCACATTAATATCCGTGACCCAATTAAAGACACATGCTCAGTTCCTCTAGGCACTCTGGGTAAAAGCTCATTCTTTTTCACTCTGCTCTGCTTGAGCAGCAACAATCCTTTTGGAAATATTTAATGGATATGTTTGTATTCAGGTGATCATAATGCAAAAAAGCACTCATGTAGATTATTCGCAATAATTGATCAGTTAATCAAGATACATTCGAGTCTTCTTTGGGTAGATCCAAAGCTTGAGAGTAAAACTAAAACTGAAGAATAAAGTGCAACAGAGATAAACTGTGAAGTGGAGACTGATTGTCTTCATGTGATGGAGAATCCGATGCCTGGGACTGAAGTCTTCGATCGGTGGCTGACTGCCGGTCAGAATATCTGGAGGAATAGAGTAATCTCTGCTGATATGTAGAGGTTATAAATCTCAGCCTTTAAATTACTTTGGTTCTAAAGTGTTTACCAGCCATGAGTAAGTCAAGTCCAACCACAGAGAGTATGTGTGTACTCAGAGGACACAGAATACAACAAGAATTTCAGCATAATCCGGCGTCAACTAGCAATAACACAAAATATCTTTAGCCAAAATAGTTTGTCAATACAGTACACCCCCGTTTTTCACAATGGTTCAGTTCTGTCCCTTCCCACGGATCATGAAAATTCACGAGTTATTGGCGCAGTTTTTAAACCCTGTGTATGATATTACACACACTTAAATATGCTTCTTAAACACATTCTATAGACAGTCTTACTCATTAATACAGATATAATGCAATAAAATGAAGTAATGATTAAGTAAAAACTTTAATAATATTTATGAATAAATAAAGCACTTAGACTACTTACCAGAAACTAGAGAAGATGCAGGATGTTTGGCATCTGAGGGCTTAAATAAGAATAAAAACACACTAAAAAAATGTACTTCGCAATTCAAGCAATCACCTTAATAACTTGTGTGCGAAGAAGAAGAAGGAAAAAAAGGTGTACACATCATCTGCAACCAATCAGCAGAAGCTCTCAGCCACTGGTTAAATTTGAATCATGTGCCAGTTCCTTCCAGGCTTGTCACCGATCCGAAACTATGCGGGGGCGCGAGCACTGAACCGCGAATTGTCAAGGGCCTACTGTGGTTCTTAACTGCTGCTACAAGAGACGCCTTGTCGCAAGGATTTTCTCAGGAATCATATCAAGAAATTTTCCTCGAACTTTAACCATTGAATCGCCAATGGACTGAGTATATTTTCAATAACCAGGGCTTGAACTTTACTTGATCGTTCACCAACCAATTCATTCACCAAGCCCATTCGTATTCATTCAAGAGATTTTCTGATGTCTTATTGATATACAATAGGCCCTTGTCTATTCGCGGTTTTGCACTCGCGGCTTGTCGAGCAACTGTTACGTGATTCAAATTCAGACAACGGCTGTTCTCCCTCCTGCTGATTGGTTGAGATGATGTAACGCCCCTTTTTCCCTCATTCGTGCACACTTTGTGCCTGTGCTTATTTAGTGTGTGTGTTTTTAGTTACAGTCAAGCTCCATCATGCCACCCAAACGCTGCACACCTTCTCAGGTTTCTGGTAAGGCACTGACGTGCCAGAAAAAGGTAATGACGCTGCATGAAAAAGTAGAACTGCTTGAAGTCCAGATAAGCCGTGCTTCATCTCACAAGCTCCGTGTGTCACTTGCTACAAGCGCCTACTTTCGATGGAGCGTGTCACAAATCTCATCCTCGTCTCTTACTTCAGATGTGATTTCTGTTCCTGGATTACAAACCCCGGCGGCAGAAAAATCTCTCTCGCTTGCTGCTCTGCTGCTGGCTGATGATGAGGGCACTCCTTGCCATGAGCACAAGAATTTGGAAGTCCACCAACACAGCAGATCAAGAACACACAAACACAAAATCACCCCGCCCACACCAAATAAATATCCGCCCACACCTGTGAATGTTAATTTTCATCTATGTAATTTTCAACCCTAAAAGAGCACAGGGTACCTGTGGGTACCCGACCACTGCAGGACTCTGCCTTGGGCAGATTCTCCCATCTTTCAGGTGAAAGCTGGTTTAACTACCAATGGAAGCCCCGACTGCTTCTGATGTGAGTAAATAAGCGGCATTTTCGGTTTGCAGTTGAGCCGCGGGTTGCCAATCCGATATAATGCAATGCAATACCGCCCCCTAGTGGGAATTTTTGAAAACTACAGTGCTGTGTGTTTAATACAGTGGTTCTTATCCTAAGGTCGGGGGTTCGAGTCTCCACAAGTTTGCCACTGTCCCGCCAGTGCAGCTAACTGGGTTATCAAAGGCGGGCCATGTCTCTCACAGTCTATGGTGAGAGGCATGTAAAAGAACCATTGCTGACTTTCGTAAAAGAGTAGGCTGCAAAGCCGTCAGCGTGTTTCTGTCCCTTGTTAAAAGGGTTGTGTCAGGAAGGGCATCCGACGTAAAAACCTGTGCCAAATCAAATGTGCGAATCAGACGATTTGCTGTGGCGTCCCCTGAGAAAGGGAAAAAGCCGAAAGGACAGAAGAAGTTCTTAAACCTTGTTGGCGGTACCGAACCCCACCAATTTCATATGTGCATTCACAGAACCCTTCTTTATTGAAAAATAAAATGTGATTTTTTTTTTCCAAATTCAAGGCATAGGTATATGTTTTGCTGGGGCACAAAAACGAACTGTGCATTAACATCACTGTTTTCAAAGAACAAAACCAATACAATGCATGAACTCTCAACAAATTGCAAACCTTTTCAAAAAGACATGACTTCATTTAACACACTGAAATAGTTTTGATTTTTAAGCTTATGATTCCAATAATGAACTTATTGTACTTATACTATTTATTATTTTTAACATTTCAACACATCACCGACACAACACCCATCACCTAATTTCAATCAGGCTACAATAATAATGAATATTTACTGCAAATCAGTGTGACTGCTGCTGTTGCCTTTGAGAGACCAGTTCAGAAATGCATGGCTTCACCTTGGAAAGTGCCACTCTCATGTCATTTTCACAGCAACGTCTCTTCCTTTTCTTTATTTTTATGTCCAACATCCTCGAAAAGGACTGTTCGCAAAGATATGTCCTAACAAATGGTATAAAATTGACGTCACGAATATAAGTCGGGTGTGTGTCTTGACCTCCGCAGAACCCCAAAGACTGACTCATCAAACCCCTAGGGTTAAATCGAACCCAGGTTCAGAATCACTGGTTTAATAGAATGCATCATACTCAGTTAGTGTTCTTTTATTTATATATATATATATATATATATATATACACGTCAAATACGCAAGGCTCAAGCTGACCAATCTACCAACACAACCCCCCTCACTGGTGTCCAGCTTGTGGGAGGGGTTTTCACACCCGTATTGGCCTTACAAGCCACCAGCGGACACATCACCCCACCTCTTAGACACTGTGTTGTTTGTGTTGCTATGGTCATACTCGATATCGAGTCGACGAACATCATCATATATATACATATACATACACACACAGGAGCCGGTGGTGTAGTGGTTAGAGTGCTGGGCTCAGGATCAGTAGGTTGTGAGTTCAAATCCCACTGAGACCCTCACTGTGCTAAGACCCCTGGGCAAGGTCTCAACCACAAGTGTGCCTCTGTCCACCCAGCAGTATAAATGGGTACCAGTAAAAATATACTGGGAAGGTAACCTGCGATGGATTAGCGTCCCATCCAGGAGGAGTTCAACTTCTGATCGCTTCACGCTATGGAAACCGGGGATAAGCACCGGAGCCACTAGGCTCGGGTGTAAAAAACCCAACAGTTAATCAAAATACACACACACACACACACGAATATATGTTGTATAATGTTTATACTTTATCATCAATAAATATCACAGTAAAAAATTAAGTTTTTATTAAACATTACTACATTTTACTACATTAATACTGTATTAATGAGTAAGACTGTCTATAGAATGTGTTTAAGAAGCATATTTTAGCGCATGTAATAGATACATAGTATTTTACTTCTTGTTGATCATTCACGCATGTAATATGATACATGGGGTTTTACATGGGGTACAGAACTCTCGGATTATCTTCATTCGTGTGAGGGGCCAGAACCAAACCCCTGCAAATAACGAGGGCCTACTGTAAAGCCATCAAATAATTCTTAGTTCTGAGTCATTGTCATTGGATAACCAAATTCTTTGCATCAATGGACTAGATAAGCTGAACTGTTATTGCACAACTAGCATGTGCAACACAGTAGCATGACTGTTTACTTACAAAATATTGGGAATGAAGAAACAGCTGTAGAATTCAGCTTTCAGTGGAGAATTATCAGGTCTCTGAGTGTTACTGTTGCTTTAGCCAACAAACCATTCAAACAAATAACTCACATTTCACCTCATTCAATAAGTGCTTAATGTACATAACATGGGTATGATGTAATGTGTATAAGATACATTTTACCACCTTCAAGTTTTAGAAGTAAATTTCCTTTCAATTAAATTACACCGTATATATGGCTGGGAGATATAGTTAGAAATTAACGTATCACGCACAATAATATAACCAATCACAATGTTTTTTTCCCCCCATTATTGTACAGCTTGAACAGGATCCAGGGCTCCCAGCAAGGTTTAGAAAAAATAGAGGAAACGGATTCAAAAATAGTGGAAATTAAATATTTCAGCTGGGGTCAAACGGGACGCAGGGCCCCTGATGCTGAAAAAATAGCGGAATTCCACTAAATAGGTGAGTAAAAGTAGCGGACTTCCGCTAAATAGCGGAAATCTGGGATCCCTGAGAATTATCAGCTCTTAGTGCAATTTATTCAATATTGATAAACTACTGAGTGTTATTGAAGTAATCAGTGGTCTGGAATAGATGATAAGCTAGCAACCCATCAGGAAAATTCAGCCATTTACTTAAAGGCTGGTTCAAAAAAAAATTAATAAATACAAAAAATAGGTTTGAGATTTTTGGAATCTGAACACAGCTTTGGATAAATCGGACAACGGGCTCTCGTAACCAAATCATGACAATCCATTCTTTAAACTGACGGAAGGTTCCAGTGAACACAAACAAAGCATTTGAGAACATGTGGTCTTTCCCCATGTCGAGCCTGCTACTCCTCTCTTGCCACGGCTTTGCGGCTGTGCGGCAGAATCTCTTAGAGTTACAACAGACGGGTGACACTCTTGGCACCAGGCCACAGGCTGACCAAAACCAAGAAGCAGCATAAGCTCTCTGATTGGCCATTGGAGAATTGTACTGGTAAATCCTTTACCCTAGTCTTGACAGACGTAAGATTGTAAGGGAAAGGTTGGAATGTGCAAATCTTTTGCCCTAGTCATACCAGTATTGTACACTCCTGAATAGTGGCCGTTACAAATTGATCTGAAGTAAAATGAGATTTCCGGGCAGGCAACCAAATAGACAATGTTGTAGAAAGTCCATTCACCATACACATGACATGATTATCAAACCACTAATACAATGGAACAGCAAACGTACGACCAACATTTCATGGTAATATTGTATTTCTTCAATTCCTTTGTCGGAAGGTAGTTAAGTCCGTATAGCCAGTGCAAGTTTGGTATTACAGTAGGCCCTTGACTATTCGCGGTTTTGCATTTGCGGTTTGAGTATTGACGGACTGCCGAGCAGCTCACACGTGATTCAAATTCAGCCAATGGCTGTTCTCCTGCCTGCTGATTGGTTGAGGTGATGTAACGCCCCCTTTTCCTCATTTGCGCACAAGTTGGCAATGGGCCTTTTTTTAGTGTGTTTTAATTACCAGTTAAGTTCTATGATATCACTCAAACCCTGCTTAAGCACCAGAAAAAGGTAATGAGGTTGGATGTCTCTTCTGAGGAAATAAGACTTTCTCCAGAAGAAACGACAGTTTCCTCTGAAGTCACGTCATTGTTGAAGAGGAATACTGTAATCCTTTGAACTGTTGTAAAACACTCCACTATTAAAGTTTTTTTTTTTTATTATTATTCCAGTACATGACCCAAGGTAATGTTTAAAATGTTTGTGTGTTATATTTTATTTACTGTGGTGTAGCATGTTTCTCATTGTGTTTTGTTTATCCAATTTATTACATTTCTTGTTCTTTTATGTCCTTTTTGTTGTGGTCTGTGTTTTGGGGGACTTTGATTTTGGCGCTGTGCCTCTCACTAACTGTTTACTTCCTGAGGGGCGTAGCTGAGCGGCTCTCTCACACACACACCTGGATTCACTATTCTCATTTACTCCCAATAAACAAAAGCACGCTCAGCTCTGCGCCAGAGGTTTAACTCGCATCAACATCACCGCTTCTTTGGTTTGTAACGCCTCTTACTCTATCACTCTAAAATTCTGTTTTGTACTTCAGCTCCGGTTGGGGGGGGTGGCCGAGCTGTTCGGACTTAATGCAGTTAATACCTGAATTCAGTTGGGTCATGCCTAATGCAGTGGGCATTTTTGAAAACTACACTGCTGTATGTTTATAAACAGAATGCACTGAAAGGTGTTTTGTGCGTATGCTGTATGTTTATATTTTAGCATCAATAAAAATAAGAGTAAAAATTGAAAAGTTTTTCTTAATCATTACTACATTAATACTGTATTAATGAGTAAGACTGTTGATAGAATGTGTTTAATAAGCATATTTTAGTGCATGTAATAGATACATAGTATTTTACTTACAGCTGCTCATTCGCGCATGTGACATCATACATGGGGTTTTACTTCCGGGTACAGAACTTGTGGATTATCTCAATTCGTGGGAAGGCCCGGAACCGTACCCCCCATGAATGTCAAGGGCCTACTGTATTACAGAATTTGTGATTGGCACTATGATTAGAATTTTAAACAAACTAGAATTATGTAAATACTACAATCTGAGGTGAAAGGGTGTGAGGACTGTGCATGCTTATTGATGTATGATTGGCTATTTCATCTAAAATTTCATAGGTTGACATGACTCTTTCGATCAGAATGTTTCGAAGTCTGATAGCCCATGGCAGGAACAAACAAATAAAAAAATATGGCGAGTGCACTGGATGGATGTTCCCAGTATTTATGAAGGCAAGCTGGGGACATAAAGTTGATGACCCAGTTCTGGATGCAGTATCAATGCGAGCAAAAATTCTACACGGTCAGGATGGCGACATGAGTAAATGGTCATGTGATTTGAACATACAAAAAGGCTCATTGTAATGGTGAACTATTCTCAACCATTATTACACAAAAGACAATTAGTCAGCGTCTGGGTTCGACTGTGGGCTTCCCGTATAAAATAAATAGATTTATTTATTTTTTTTAAAAAAGCAAAGCATTAAATGCCATTTTAATCTCAGCGGCTGTGAATTATTAATCTTCATGCCGTGATGATACTTTTCATAAACCATTCTTTAATAATGGGAATAAATTTTATCTTCACACAACTGATTCAGTCGGACTGATTAAATTTAAATTCTTAACGTGTTACAAAGGCATTCGGCGGCACGACCCTGACCACTCATGATTCAATATCCTTCCTGCATACTTTAGGAACAGAAAGAGACGGTACGCACAGGCTTGAAGGATCGAAGTGAAGTTTGAAAGAATGCAAGCAAGAGCTTGGAGATCGGCCACTACAGGCTTCCCTCGACAAAACTCAGGGTGGCCTGCCATAAATCATTTTTATGCTGCGTGCCGCTCAGCAGCTTTAGCCACCCGATGATAGAAAGCTTAAAGGGAGAGCGAGCGTAACAAGTGACTGCTCAAGAAGCCTTGTCACAAGCATTCGGGAGTAATAGGGCTTGGAGCGAGTTCGAAAGTGCACAATGCCAAGTCAGAAATGGGGGGGGTAAGTGGACTCTGTGCTTAATTTAAATGTATGAGTCTCACTTTCTTCAGAGCAATCTCATATAAATGAGAATTGGTCCTCAGAGAAATCTGCAGGGAGGAAAGTAAAAAAATTATCACGAAAGAAACAAAAGCATTGGCTTTAAGAGACGTGCCAAAATATACCAGCATCCAATAACATTAGGAAAGTCATTTGTCTTTCTCCACCTGGAGGGTCAGAGTAATTAAAAACCTTAGTTTAAACTGTCACAACTCAGGTTCGCTCGCCTATTCAAGCCCCGTCTGAGACATATTGACGTGATTCATGAGTTTCTTTGTTCCATCAGGATTACGCTTATTACACGGGGTAGATTTAAAGTTCGGAGAGGACATCATAAACTTTATTCCTGCATCCTGTAAGGAAAAACTGCTTTCAGGTACTGCGGCCTCAATTATTACAAGAAATGTGACCATCGTTGATATTCAAAATTTTCTTGGCTTGTTGTGTGTCAGCTAAGGGAGGTGTAAATGAACCCGTGGGGGTCGGGAGGTTGGGAACATCTGCTCATGTTGCCTTTAATCTGTCAGAAAGGCGTCGAGCGATTAAAAATAGTGGAATAGTGGAAAAAATAGTTCTGTACAACAGTGTTTCTGTTACGTTGGCCAAACAGTTGAAAGTCAGAATATAATTTTTTTTTTTTTAATCAGTTACCTTAAAAAAAAATTATAAGGCTGTCTCACGGCTTGTCTGGCAATGCCTCGATGTCCCCCCAGAAGAGCTGGAGGAAATGGCTGCGGAGAGGGACGTCTGGACCTCACTGCTTAGGTTCCTGCCCCCACGACTCGGCCCAGGAAGAAGCGGAAGATGATGATGATGATGATGATGATGATGATGATGATGATACCTTAACTTTATTTATATATACCGTATTTTCCAGACTATACAGTTGCTCCGGAGTCACAATGGCCAAAAAAATGTATATTAAAGGGTACCTGTACCCAAAATTTACAGCATTCAAAAAATATACACTATACTTTATTATTAACTTTTAAACATCGCGTAATGTCAGTAGTTTATTTACAAGTCCACATTTCCTTTTCTTCTATATGACATTCCTTGCTCACGAAGGTTCAGCGCACGGACATGTTGGCTTCTTTTCATCGGGGTTAAATGTCATTGTGACGGAACATCATTGACAGTCATATAGCCAATTGCAGAATGTCAATATATTTTGCTCAAGCAATTCCTGTTCTTTACAACAATAGCAGTCCTGATCGGTTTTTTGACGCACGCATTTTCCACAAGAGCACCAAATATTTGCTGGTTGTTTGCTACGATTTTCCCATGTAAGAGCTTCTGCCGACTCTCCAATATCGTCCTCTGAGTCGTCACTTTCCTAAATGTGGATAGTCTTTCTTCGGCGGTTCATATAAATAACCTTCTAATCCTTCTACGAAATTGTCTTCGTTCATGGTTTAAAAAAAAAAAAAAAAAAACTACTATAATGTCTATTTTTTCCAAGTTTCCGTGAGCTTGTGTTGTATATGTCAGGTATATAGCCTTACGTTTACATTGAATCTCACGGTTCCGGTTGAGGCTTTCTCAATGATATGACGTCACGGCAAATGCACAATTTTAAAACTCCTGTGCTCTGAAGCCTGACGTTAGTGAAGCCCTTAAATCGCTCAAAGCTGGTTTGTGAGAGAATATAACGAACGCCTTATAGTTGTATTGTCACTAGCTCTATACACAATACATCAAATTAGGTATATATGAGTGCTTTCACTACAGGTACCCTTTAAAGAAGAAAAAACGTATACAAGTTGCACTGGACTATAAATTGCAAACTCATGGAGAATGTCTGCCTTGGCTTGGAAATCTGCTGGCAGTTTTTGTGACGTTCTGGTCTTCGCTCTGATAGAGACGGTTGCATTGCATGAAGCGGTATCACCAAGAAAGTCCTTACGCAAAGTCACTTATATTCATCTCCTTGACAACTACCTGGAAGTGGAGACACAACTGCACTGTTAACAAATCCCTCCCTGCAGCATGTTGCGCAAGCACCCATGTGCGAGCTCATTCCTCTAGTTGTGGTCATCTAGCTTTTAGCTCGCGATTAGCTTTTAGCCAGCGATTAGCTTTTTTTTTTTGCTTTGTTTTCTTCACTGCAGTCATTATAATCTCTGCTTTTCTCCAGTCCCTCACAAGTTTCTCGTTCACACCAAACTTTCTTTCTGCCGCACAATTACCATTTCCTGCTGCATATTTCACTACTTGCAGCTTGTAATCCGCAGAATAGGATTTTCTTTTTGGGGCCATTTCTTCAGTGGTATAGGATGAGCAGGTACTTGTATCCAAGCCTAGAGTGCCCTCTTGCGGTTGTGAGTGAAAAAATAACAAACGTGAAATTAGGTTTGTTATTATTATGACAAACACAATTATATGAAATAATTTCACATATAAATCGCTCGAGTATAAGTCGCACCTTCAGCCAAAGTATGAAAAAAAAAAGGTGCGACTTGTAGTCCGGAAAATACGGTACATAGTTATATATAGCATTAACACAGCTATTTATTACATTAAAGATGACAACAGTTGATAAAGATGACAACTGCTATCGAAGGGCGGAACAGTAACAACCAGTACAGTAGGCCCTTGACTAGTCGCGGTTTTGCACTCGCGCCTCCACATATTTGCGGATTGCTGAGAAACTGTCACGTGATTCAAATTCAGCCAATGGCTGTTCTCCCTCCTGCTGATTGGTTGAGATGACGCAAAGCCCCTTTTTCTCATTCGCGCACACTTTGTGCATCTGCTTTTTTAGTGTGTGTGTTTTTAATTACAGTTAAGGTCCTCAAAGCTGCACACCTTCTCAGGCTTCTGGTAAGGTGCCAAAGCGCCAGAAAAAGGTTACGGCGCTGCATGAAAGTTTTTGTGGAAGTGCTAAGAGGGTGAATGTTGTATGAAACAAGGTCATCATCAGAATGGAACCTACCTTTGTATTCTGGATACTTCTAGTAACTAGAAGTATCCAGGATACTAATGCAGGCTCCATTCTAAGCTATTATTCCAGTACAGTAGGTTCCATTTTCAGTTATTATTCCAGTACAGCACTGTACCTAAGTTAATGTTTAGAATGTTTGTGGGTGAGATTTTATGTTCTGTAGCATGTTTATTCAAGTGCGAAGTATCCATGTCATGTCATTTCATTGGTATCCACGTCATCTAAATATAATGCAATGCAAAGTAAATATAATGTAATGCCGCTCTTGCGGTTTTGCACTCACGGTTTGAGTATTCGCGGACTGCCAAGCAACTGACACATCCCTCAAATTCAGCCAATGGCGGTCCTCCTTCCTGCTGATTGATTGAGATGATGTAACGCCCCTTTTTCCTCATTCGCGCACAAGTTTTCAATGAGCCTATTTTTTTAGTGTTTTAATGACCAGTTAAGCTGTATTATGCCACTCAAACGCTGTGCGTCTTCACTGGCTAAGTGATAGAAAAGGTAAGGATGTTGAATATCTCTTCTGAAGATATAAGACTTTCTCCTGAAGAAACAATAGTCTCCTCTGAAGTACCGGAAGAGAAATAATCATCTGAAAGCACTCTAGTATTAAAGTATTTTTCAATCATTATTCCAGTACAGTACCCAAGTTAATGTTTAGAATGTTTGTGTGTGTGATTTTATGTACTGTGGTGTAGCATGTTTATCGTTTTGTTTTGTTTGTCCAATTTATTACATTTCATGTTCTTTTTGTTATGGTCTGTGTTTTGTGGGAACTTTGATTTTGACAGCTGTGTTCTCTAACTCGCCACTCCGGCTGAGGGGCGTGCCTGAGCTGCTCCATGGCTTCTAAACATTCTAAACATTAACTTAGGCACTGTACTGTAATAATAATTGAAAAAGACTTTAATACGACAGCTTTATAACAATTCAGATGATTATCTTCAGGCACTTCAGAGGAAACTGTCGTTTGTTCAGGAGAAAGTCTTATTTCTTCACAAGAGATGGCGCTTAGCCGGTGTTTGAGTGGCATCATAGAGCTTAACTGGATAATATATTATAAATACAAAATGAAATCATACATACTGTATGTGTGTATGTGTGTGTGTGTGTGTGTGTATATATATATATATATATATATATATATATATATATATATATATATATATATATATATATATATACACGACAGAGAGAGAGAGAGAGAGAGAGAGAGAATGCTGTATAATCTGTATATTTTATTAATAAATATCACAGTAAAAAATTAAAAGGTTTTTCTTAATCATTACTATATTTTACTACATTAATACTGTATTGTAATGAGTAAGACTGTCTATTGAAGTACAGTAACATCCGACTTATGACCTGCTTGACTTACGTCCACCTGTACTTATGACCACAGCCAGCAGATACTTTTTTTTTTCTTTTTTTCTTCAATGTCTGGCGCCGCAGCACATAGCAGCCCGGCAACGCGTACAACAATTATGGCAGCCAGCCGGCATCGTGTACGACAGTTACGGCAGCACAGTATCCCAGCATCTCACTCTCACACAGCAATCTACCACTACACTCAGTAACTAGATACCATCTTGACAGCATCTAAATTTTGCACGCTACACCGTTACCATGGCCCCCAAGACAAAATCCACTGTACTGTACAGTATTAAATTACTATAATAATAAAATATAAAATGCTAAAAATGACACTAAAAGGTATAAAATGTATAACTGTAAACAGCTTGGTATATAATAGTATTTAATCAAAAAAGTTGCTTAAAAACGCAACAGATTGACATCGTGTATCCTATACAGTAGTACCTATAACCCTCGTGTCGTCCATTTTGAATGGCATTCGACTTATGTCCAATCTGACTTACGACCAGTTGGTTGGAACCGATTCCGGTCATAAGTTGGATGTTACTTGTAGAATGTGTTTAAGAAGTATATTTTAGTGCATGTAATAGATACATAGTATCTTACTTCCAGTTGCTCATTTGTGCATGTAATATGATACATGGGGTTTTACTTCCGGGTACAGAACTTGCGGATTATTTTAATTCGCGGGAGGGGCCGGAACCAAACCCCCGCGAATATCGAAGGCCTACTGTCTGTATATATATATATATATATATATATATATATATATTAGTCTGCCCTCTACTTACGGAAACCTTGGAGTATGAAAAATCCAGGTTACGAAAAACATTTTCCTAAATTTTCGTCCTTTTTTACGAAAACCATCAAACACGCCATTCAAAAATTCAAACAATGCGCGAGTTGCTCTCTCATTGGCTGTCTCCCGTCATCCCGTCCCGCTGGCCTCCCATTGGCCAGGAAGGAGCTGACCTGTACCCATAATCCTGTACCCATACTTCCTGTTTGTCACACGTGTGGAGAGTTGAACAGGACTGTTGGCTTGTTTTGAGATTGATCATTGCAGCGTTATATTTCGTTATCGCCGAAACCCCTCTACAATCGGGATGATATTGAAGCAGAAGGAGACCTTAAAGCAGAAATACAGTGAAGGCGATTATATCGGCACGATATTGAAGCAGAAGGAGAATGAAAACAGAGTGCTCTGTGGGACAAGACCTCCGGTCTCGCAAGGAAGCAAGTTAACTGTATATATGCTGTATAATGTTTATATTTTATCATCAATAAATATCACAGTAAAAAAATAAGTTTTTCTTAATCATTACTACATTTTACAACATTAATACTGTATTAATGAGTAAGACTTTCTATAGAATGTGTTTAAGAAGCATATTTTAGTGCATGTAATAAATACATAGTATTTTACTTCTGGTTGATCATTCGCACATGTAATATGATAGATACATGGGATTTTACTTCCAGGTACAGAACTCGGATAGTCTTCATTCGTGGGAGGGGCCAAAACTGAACCCCCGCGAATAATGAGGGCCTACTGTATATCGATGATTTCATCTGCCGCCTGTACAAGGTGAAGTTATTGCGGGTATTTAACTGAATATTTATTGCAACAAACATCTGAGAGTTTTTGTATCATACTGCATCTTATTATTGTCTTGATCTTGATAGGTTAGGTGATAAGTCGCAAGGACATTAATTCACCGCAAGTGTCAAGCCGATTAGCAGGACCCCCTTACTATTTCGGCAAAAGATTTAGCTGGCTCCTTAGCAGCTGATATGGTGTTGATCAGGTCCGGTGGTAGCGAGTTCCAGTCTTTAATGGTGTTTGGCATGAAGCTGAACTTGTAGGTATCTGTTTTGGCTGGTATCCGAAGAAAATGTTGACTATGCATAGTTTTGGTTGTTCTGGATGGTCGTTTTAATTGATCAGTTGGTAGGTTGGCTTGTTGATTAATGCCTTTACAAAATAGTATAAGTCTGTTTTGTTTCCTTCTGTCTTTAAGGGGTTGTAACTCTAACTGGTGGATTTAAGAAAGTTTTTTCTTTAAATATTCATGTTCTGGCTTGTGTGTTTCCCCTAAAATATTTTGAGGCCAGTTCCCAGATTCTTTTCAGCCAGTTTCATGTTGGGATCTCGAGTGATCAAACACCACCTACAGCTCAAACTTGGAGGTGCCTTTCTGCGTGTGGATTTAAACTTCATACCACTGGGACCCTCAGCTCAGGACAAGGATCATTTCCACCAGATTTTAGGGACAAGTTTCAAAATCAGAGCATCACAAGTCACAGATTGGTCCAGTTCTAGCTAAACTGGCTACAGGTGGTCATCAGATCATTCGAAAAACAGTAACCGTTTGTATTTTCAAATCTGTTCACCCTTTAAAGAAAACTGAATGTAGTGGCAAAGCTGTAATATCGCTAAATATTTGATGCATCGAAGCCAAACTTGGAGCACAGACTTTGCACCACTTACCTAAAAACCGAAAAGAAAAGTGACTTATTTGACCCCTGAGGGGGAAACACAACGAGCTAAACAGTGTTTTGCCCAATAACTGTTGGCGCTTGCATTATAAAACATCTTACTCTGCTGTTCGCCAGCGTGTTTCTGCCCTGCGATGGCCTGGCGAGCTGTCCATGGTGTACTCTGCCTTCGCCAAGAGTCGACCAAGACGGGCCTCCCCGCAGCTCTACTTCGGATTAAGCAGCTCCGAAAATGGACGAATGAATGAGATGCTACATAATTCTATTTCCAGAAAGTGAACGCAACAATTCTTTCCGTTTCCCAAATATACAGCGTGTTCTTTGGTGGCTATTCACCTTAGAGACAGAATGCTCAGCTAAACCACCAGGTCGAGGAGCTTGATCAGTATTGATATTTACAATCAGCAAAACAAGACGAGAGAGAGAGAGAGAGAACAAAGCCCTTTTTTGGCCTCCAAAGAAACAAACAGCAATACTTTTGCAAATCGTTACTCTGAAAACTGAAAGCATTTCCAGCAGACCAGACGAAGAAAGTGAGCTGGCAAAGAGAGATGGTGAAAACTTTGTGGTTTGTTCGGCAGTGTCTAGTGGCGGAGATGCATTAGTCAGGGGAGTGAATTACACCTGGCGCGTAGTCAATCCATGTACGACCCATAAATACAGAGTAATCGAAGGGCTGTATATTAGGGTTGACAACACTGTAATTGAATTGCATTTGACACAATACAAAAAATAAATAAAAAAATGGAGAGAGAAAACAAAGTTGTCCTGATACTAAAGAGCCGAAATTAAGAAATTTGAATTTGTGAGACCAAAACAAGTCGACGGTAACCTAAAGATTATGTATTAAGTATCAGGTGACTTGTGTAGAACATAACTAGTGTAGTAACAGCATGTCACGCGTGGAGTCTCTTTATTCGTCTGTAAAATTTTTTGTTGTTAAATATGAAATATTCTTCTGTCTTTAAAAACCCAGCCATCAATTTTCAATTGAATCAAGTTATGTTTATTCATCATCATTTTCTGTAACTGCTTAATCCTAATTAGGGTCGCGGGGAGGCTGGCGTCCATCCCAGCCGACTCCAGGCGAGGGCGGAGTTCAGCCTGGACAGCTCGCCAGGCCATCGCAGGGTACAAACACACTGACGGCTGTGCAGCCTTCTCTTGATGAAAGTCAGCAATGGGTCTTTTACATGAGCCTCACACCATAGACAGTGAGAAACATGGATGGCCTTAGATAAACCAGTTAGCTGCACTGGGGGGGGGGGGAGACAGTGACGACAGTGAGAGTGGGGCTTGCAC
This sequence comes from Plotosus lineatus, assembly GCA_024760905.1. NCBI lineage: Eukaryota > Metazoa > Chordata > Actinopteri > Siluriformes > Plotosidae > Plotosus > Plotosus lineatus. The sequence goes on from CM045743.1 coordinate 14,052,895, forward strand.
CCACAACCTTAGAATAAGTGATCCAGCATCTTTACCACCACTGCCCAGTTTTGTTGGTTTGTTTTTAGACAGCCACAGTGTCCCTGTCCAGGTACTTAGTAAGCAGGCATGGGGACGATCACTCACCCACTCGCTCCAGGCCACCAATTATAAATGTGGGCGAGTGGAAATTAATAAATTGATCGCCCATGAGGCGAGTAAAAGTTTTAATCCTGTGTATATGTATTTTTACTGAGACAATTTCCTGAATTTCTGCTTGGGCAGTTATAATGCACAGCGGTATCGCGGTCAGTACGCACTCTGTTTTCGTCCAGCATACAGAAACTACCGATGGTTGCCAGAATGTTCAGTACGGACACAGTCGAGTGCGATGGTCGAGTGTTTACGATTGCCGTAAGCTCGCTATTTACGTATGCGCACAGAAGTTGTTCGGCTGAAACTCATGTTTTTGCTGATGTTTCATGTTGTTAACAATCGAGTCGGAGTGTTTCAGTCTTCAGTATAACGGTTACGTTTCTGAGCGTACTTGAATCGTTAGTATCCGTTACGTTCCTCAAATTACTTGAATATCGCTCGACTACAACAACATGCAAATAAAGCTACAAAAGATACACAGGGAGGGAAGGCACTATTTCAACTGACACAAGATCAGCATCTTTGCGTTGGTAAACTGATGAGGTCGGCACATGCACCGGCCAAAACATGCTCTACTTTCACCACATTTGACTGGATTTGCAAGTACGTATTCTACCTGGTAATAGTACTGTAGGCAGGCTCAGTCTGTTGAGTTCAGTTTTTAAAAAGATTATAAGTCTATATCCAAGGAACTTAAAAGTTCCCTGCTATATCTGTATTGAAGTTGTACACATATTTTCTACCAAAATAAAAATGTCAGAAACCTAAATATTTCACTTTATTTATTGATGTGTCATTTACTATGTATAAATAATGCTTATAAATCAGACTTGTATCATTGCACCGTTACATTTTGTGGGCGAGTAAAAATTTTTGTGGGCTAGTTAACTATGAAAGTTTACTAGTTCACATGGCTAATTAAAATTTTGAAACTTGCCCATGCGTGGTAAGCATGCCGTAAAGACAAAAACGTGTTTCTTATTCATATCCGTATTAGTTTGAAAATTAAGCCGCACAATTGCCCGTGTAAAAACTATTTTTCTCGGAACATGTTTCTGAAATGGTCCAAGTTGTTCCATATGCGATTTTCCATCCGAATACAATCGGTGTCCAGCAGGAGGGTTTACACATCCTTCGGGGTTAACAGGTCATTTCAGGGCACAACATGGTCAAGGCGCAACTTGTTTCTGTTGTTCATATAAAAGCAGCTTTTACACGCGCAACCAGTACAAAATTCAAAGTATATTTTTTGCGAATATTGTGGATATAAAACACTGCTAGCTCTGAGACTGATCCAAAAACCAACATGGTTACCAAAGAGTTGGTACCTTGCCACCATTTTCAATGAGCTATAAACACGCTCAACTCAACCATCATCTGGTCTCCAGTGTCAAAGAAGATCCAGTAACTTTCCTTAAGCATCCAGGCGAAGTCAAGGGACGCCAGGCAAAAGGCCGATCACAGACAAAATGTTCCTCAAGCAACAAATTGGAGTTCAACTGAACTTTCACATTCGAGCAATTACCAACTAGACCGAAGCGATATAGGTGATTGATAGCTGCTGCCAAACACAGCGCTTCCGACAACATTTTCAGTAGGTAAACAACGAAAACTAATTTAATGACTCTACTGAAATCAACAGGCAAGAGCAGCTCATTACCGAATTAGTGTTTTCTGAGGGGGCACAAATTTTACAAGGATCATATCCAGAAATGGGTCATGACATGGGTCCATGTTTCTGAAATGGCCGGCATTTCTCGTGTGTATAAATTTATACACGTTTCACTCTTCCTGGTTCACGACATGAGTCTCTATACTATACTTGCAATGCACATGACAAGATAATAAATAATGACAATGCAAGGTAATATAATCGAAAATAATGTAAACTACAAATTAGTGAACTAGCCTGATACTTTCCGCCGATGAACGCTTGCTATGGGCAACTAGTTGAGCACTGCTCATGGTTTCACTCTAAATTAGAAGACATGCAAGAAGGTTACCTAGGCCATCAGAACTAGTCACAAGTGAGATTTGCTTGTGTAACAAGGTGATTCACCTTAACGCTCAGACCACAAGTTGCTTTTCACGTCCTGTATGGACATGGATTAAGATGACGGCAAAAAATAGATCTGGTAAAAGTCCCAGGTAGACATTGCCCTAGTACTCACAAAAAGAATGACTGCAAATTTCTGTCACATCCAACTGTTCACGTTACTAAGTATAGAGGGATAAGCAGTGGCAAGAGCTTCCGTACCATATGCAGCTTGTTTCAGCACTATTGAAAAGACGACTAAAAGACAGAGAGAGAAATATAGAGGGGTGGTGTGTGTGTGTGTGTGTGTGTGTGTGTGTGTGTGTGTGTGTGTGTGGTGGAGTGGAAGGGGGTTCAAAAGATGCCAAAAAAAGGAGAGAGGGAACTATTGAGAAGCACAAGGGGGGGGGGGGGGGGGGGGGGGGGGGGGAGCGTAACACAAGTGGGACCATGAGAGACCACTTTATTTGGCAGTACTAAAAATAGAGCAGCGAATGGCAGCGAGGCGAGCAGGTCCTTTGCGATAATGCAGCCGAGCTTCTTGCCTTGCAGGATGCACAATCGATAGGTGGAACATCGGATGGGAGGCTTCCCGGAGCTTTTGCACCACCACTACATTGGTGCTCGTGGTGGAGGTGTGGAGGAAGAGGGGGAGGGGTGGAGAGAAACTGCTTTGGAGGGTGGAGGAGGGGGTTATTTTTTGCACCGCTTGACTAAATATGGTCAAAGGGAGATGAGCGAGACCCATGAGAGAAGCCGAGTGACTGATGAACGTGCCTTTTTTTTTTTCCTTCCCCCAAGTGCTAACGGTTTAAAGCTCTCTTTACGTGCTGTGCTGCTCCTGATCCTTGATCTTTGACCTTTGCAAAACCATAATATCTACGCCAAACATCCGAACAGATTTTCCTCCTGACAGACGAAAGGAGTTGTCAAAGACTTAGCAGCCAGTCACAGCGTTTTACACCTTGAATACTAATCAGAAAGACACCTCCTTGTTAAAAAAGAAAAAGAAAAGAAAAAAAAGCAGCTACTTTTTATATCCTTTCACGACTAAATATTCTGGAATAAAAAAGTAAGACCCAAATTAGAACGAAGGTGCTTGTGAGGAGAAAAACTGGAGCACTGATGAATTAAAATTTTTTACAAGATCTCCTTATCGTGAGCGTACACACACACACACACACACACACACACACACACACACACCTACATAAACAATTGTCAAAAAAGTGCTGCATTTAAAATCTGCCTGGCTTCAGAGTAGCAACAGAAGCTCCTCATGTTAGCGTGATGCCGATCCCCTTCCTGAAGGTAAGGGTGCCTTCTATCTCCAGCTTCACTGCTCCTCTTGCTCCCCTCCTCCCATACTAGTCTCACTCTCTCTCACACACACACACACACACACACACACACACTCTCTCTCTCTCGCTCTCTAGCACACTCTCTTCATACCCCTTCAACCCCACCCCCTGGTTAGAGCAGCTGATTCAGCGAGTCGGCATCCGATGGCTGCAGCATCTGTAAGAACTACCCCGGAGGTCATTACAGCTCTTCGCACAGTGAAGAAGAACCAAAGAGGGAGGAGCGCACAGCCGAGGAAAGTGTGCAGCCAGGTAATATATGCTCCGCGCTACCTCCCTCCGAGTCAGACTTTGCGTCCCGGAGCAGGACAATCCGCATTGACGTCTTTTTCCCCCTCCCCGCTTTCCTCTCTGAAGCGCGTGCCTCGTCAGATTGGGTGTGTGTGCATACAGTACATACATGCGTGCGTGCGTGTGTGTGTGTGTGTGTGTGTGTGTGTGTGTGTGTGTGCGCGCGCGCGCATGCATGCATGCATGCATTCAGGGAAAGAACGATTTACCGTTCTGCAGCAGATGAAGGAGTTGCATCTCGGTGGGATGCGCCTTCGCGTCAACCCTTTACAGGAAAAGCAACACGGAAACAAATGATGCTGAAACTGGGGAGAAAGTTGCTACTGTCCACATGGATTTACCCCCCCCCCCTCTCTCTCTCTTTTGCACTCATCCTCCCTCCCTGCATATCTCTCTCTCTCTCTTCTCTATTCCAGCGCTGCCCAGGCAAGCAGTCTGCTGCAGCACAGCCTTCTCGAGCTCATTATCCACTTACAGCTGCAGCGCAACTGATATCTAATGAAAGACTTCTTAACTTAAAGCCGCTCCACTCTTATGTTTTTTTTTCCTCCTCCCTGGATCTCTGACTTGGACTTTTCAGCTTTGTGGTACTTAAAAATGGAATATAGTTGTCTGCCGGGGTACTGACACACCTTTATAACAGAAGTGCTATTTATTTCTTTAGCTCTCTGTCTGTTGGTGTCAGGCACCTTTCATGCCTCCTGGAACCTTACTTGGACTTCTTGGACTCATCCTCATCCCATCACGGTAGGACGAACGATTTATGCTATCTGGATAATACCTGATCAAGAGACGGTGGTGTCACTGTGGGACGTGAGGTAGGGGAGGTTGAGATCAGATTGATGGAAGACAGCTGTGGTGGTGTATTAATTCTTTGGGGTGGTGGGGCGGGTGGGATGTCTTCGCGGGGTAGCTCCTGGGTAGTTGTGTCAAGAAAAGGATGACTGTCAAGATAACCCACTTTTTTGGTGCGTGCTGCAGCACCACCACCTCCACTTCCCCCACCGATTATCAGAGAGGAAACACCCGCAATATTTTTTTTTTTTTCCCCTTCGCTTGTATGAATGACAAGGCCTTGAAATCGAAAGAAAGCCCTCTTACATCGAACTTCTTGGATCTCTGTGACATTTCTTAAATGGTACGTCACAAGTCGAATGAAGGCCTACGCATCCAACCCGCTTTCGAAAATAGTGGCGTCACTGGCTACCCGACCATTCACAGATGGAGTTCAGTCATGCAACGCCAACAGATCCAACTCTGTCAAGCTCGAAAACTTGTCCAGGATTTCCACCGGTGCCTAGAATAGTACGTCTAAGTGCCCTTCTGTCATTTTTCACCGGTGTCCCATGCTCCCGAGCTTCTATCCGATAGGATTTGAGTGGAAAGGGAGAGAGGGAGGGGGAGGGGGGTTAACGGGGCGGCGTTGACTTGTGGAATGTGTGAAGCTGGAGCAAAGATTCATTAGAGAGTGACTGAACATTTCACGCTAGCATGTAAACGGTTCTCGATCTCCAGCATCATCAGAGCTGGACCGCTGCAAACAGAAGACAAAATGGGACGAGTAAACTGCAGTGTTAGACAAAGGGGAGGGCTTTGCTGTAAAAAAGAATAGAGGACAAAAAAAAAAAAAAAAAAAAAAAATCCTGAGTGCATCAGGGCCAACCCACAACTGCTGAGTGGGCATTAGCCCTTGCATGTGACCTCTGGCCTCGTTTGTGTACCAAAAGCCCAAATCCCGGTCACAATAGCTTCCTGTTCCACTTGGATCAACCTCGTTTTCAAAACATCAGCAATCGGATTGACGTACGACGAGTGGACGTGTCCAGACGCTGGAGTGGAAATGAAAAGTGGTGAAACGGTATGAAGGACTGTGCTGTAATTTCCAGGATTGTACAACGTATTTTCCTGAAGGAGTACGGGAGTGAGACAGCAAGGACACTCTTACCTGGACACTTGGGTTCGTACTTTTATTTTCACCTCAGGACAGGGGGGTTTAAAAAAAAAAAGGGGGGGGGGGGATGCAGTTTTTTTTTTTTTTTTTGTCACCAAAAGTCCTGGGGTGCTGAGGTTCCTTTTCAATTTATTTCCTCGATGGATCCTCACAGTTCTCTAGAGGACAAGCAGGGTCAGTGGAGCAGACGGCACTGTGTGGAGCTGTACACACTTAATGTATGCTGGTGAGAACAGCCAGTTCTGATGGGCTGGGTGAGAACAAGCCGGCTGGTCTATTTTAAAGCACTGCTCAAAGTCACCTTACGTTATATACAGAGTATTGCCATAAGATTGCACGGTGCAGAACAAGGGGGTTGGTGGTGGTGGTGGTGGTGGTGGGGTTGCTTGTGCTTCCCAGAACACAAATGAACGTGCTTGTTTTGGTTTTTTTTAAATATAAATATACAAGTCCTGATGATACCGGAGCAAACCAAAAAAGGACAAGTGAGCACACTGCCTGGGTTCTGCTGCGGAGTTACCTACTGGGTGTACATACTTCTTTACGTGCCCATATGAACATATGACAGCTATGGAATGTAAAGAAGTATGTATTCTTGGTCAGGTGCTGATCATCACCTTCATCAAGCGAGGTTCTTACAGGTACGTATGGAGACGTCGGGTGTTGCTGAATTGAGAAACGCAGAGTCTGACTGCAGCACATCATCACCAAGTCGTCGTTACTGACTGCTCCCATTCAGAGCGCCCCAATCACACCCTTTCGTACCTAATAAAGCAATCTGCATGCTAGATAACGCATCGGAGCATCGCGAGCATGAAGCACTATTCTGTACATGGCCTCCGATGGCTAATTTTGGACGGGTTATCTTTGCTACACAAACTTGTCAGAGCGACAAGGATTGGTGGTTTGCTGCAATACAGGCCTTGAACGGTTGCCAGGTTGTATCTGATGAGCGATTTAACGCTGTGATCTTTTCCGATGTTGCTGCAAGGGAAATTCTAAGGTGACCCTTCCCAAAAAAAAAAAAAAAAAAAAAAAAAAAACAGGACTTTTTTCAGTGGGATCCAGTTGATCTACTTTGCTCACATTTGCAAGCCTTGGCTTTAATGGGACACACAGGTCAGAAAGGACAAAGCAGGGAGTTCTAAATGTCAGCTGATTTTTTTTTTTGGACCCCCCAAAAAAAAAAAAAAAAAAAAAAAAAAAGAAGAACTAAAAATGTGTTTAAGGGTTTCATGTATTCTAAACACGAGTTTACGTCATTAAAAATTATAATAACAACAATAACGACAATAATTAGCATAATTAGCATTTGGGAGTTATTTGGATTTGGTACACAGAACAGATATCAAATTCCTCCTTCAAACATCATGTTGTCCTCAAAGCAAGGCCTTGACATGCCAGATCCAGGAAGCTACGCAGCATGGGAAAGTGTGCAGCGTTTACTGGTTTGGATTCGAACAGAACAGCGGCGAATATAATCAGGGACGGTTTGCAAAAAGAGAGAGAGAGAGAGAGAGAGAGAGAGAGAGAGAGAGAGATTAGGCCTCTGCTTGTTTGACAGAATGCCTGCAATTCCTCTGTCTGGTCATTGTGGTGCTTTGCTCTTTCCAATTTTGTGCTGTTGGGTCACCGCTATTGCTCGTGTACCCATGACTCACCTCCCCACCCCATCAGATCTGACTGACATCCACAGCAGATGCTGACATTATAAAACGTTCAGCTGTCGTCCCTGGTTTTGCCCACTTATGGCTTGCATATCTGGGGTTTGAAAGTTGCCCAAGATGCCGCGCGCACGCGCGCGCGTGTGTGTGTGTGTGTGTGTGTGTGGGGAGGGCGGGGGGCAATCAGGGGTGTAAATAACACCTCGCCGCATGATGACTCTACAAGCACCATATAGAGCCAAAGTTCTTTGTTTTTTAAGGCGTCATCCTTAACCGAGAACCTGCGTGCTGAAGGATGCATTAATTTCAGCATTTGTTTTCTATCATCAGTACGACTCTCCGAGGAACGCGGTGCCTCTCTGCTCTCCATAATTAAGCAGGAAAATGATCAAAGCTTTGCAGTGCACCCTGGGATACCAGTGTTGGTATGAGTAGAGAATGTGATGGCTGTTACAGGGCGAGTATCGCATGTGACGAACGCCTGAGCGACACCGGGTCCCATCCATCAGCTGCTGTAATTGCTACATGACTCCCCGACATGGCTCAAGTGTACCGGGACAGATTATTATTATTATCCTTTACTCTGAGAGCAATTTTTCTTCCTTGCCACAGTTAAGGGGACGCTGGCTTGCCGGAGGGCACAGGGATGCTGAGATGTAGTGGGGAGTCAATAACACAACGCTGCCGCCGCATGTTCAGACTGAAGGCCAGCAGATCCCCCGAGTAACGATCACGTGAAGTCTTTCCGCCGGACTTTTCCTGAGTGTCGAAATCGACTGACTGACCGACCATCACTGTCGACCCCACCCCCCTTCCCCGTCCGACGCACAATGAAGCGCAATGCATTGCTAAAGCTGGTAAAATGGAACCAAATCACATCTTCAATGGATTTGGTCCCCTTCAACCAGCTGTAGCTATGCTTTGATGACAACAGGAACGACTCTGGTCCTACATCAGCAGATCTTCGTTTATTTCAGTCGCTGGAATGATTTCTTTGTATGTATTAAATTAACTGGACGGTATGATGATATCACAAAATAAATTTTATGTTCTAATAAACTTTTTTAATGTCTCAAACAATTTAAATGTCTGATTGGAAGCTGATGAAAAAAAATTAATTGAATTCTTTATTTTCGGATTTTTTTAAAACACATTAAATAAAATTATATTTATGCTTAAAAGTAAAAGTCTTGAAAATTCAGTAAAAATCAAATAAATGTTTAAAGTATGAAAAAATAAATGAAAGTTTAATTTTATAAAATATCAACACAAGTTTTTAAATGTCACAAAGATTATAATTTTTAATAAATAAACAAAAAATGACAAATAAAATTCAGATGAGAAATTTTTATTTAATTACGTTTTTAAATTAAGCTTTTTTTCATTTCTTTCAGCATTAATTTAATTTTGCAAACATGAAATAAAAGTATTTGTAACCTCATTAAAACTGTTCCGAATATTGAATGGAGTTAATGAAGTCTTGTTAATGGATGTTTTATGCAAACATTAAGTTTAAAAATGTTTTTAAAGTGTAATTTTTTTTTAAACAACATGATGATAATCTTGAGGAAATTCTGCTGTGATAATTACGATATAATGTTGGAATTGCGGTAGAGTTCAACAGGGCGGAGCAGACCCTGACGCCCCTTTGTGCAGGATGGACACATGGAGACATGGAGACACGCATTTCAGATTCCATTTCAAACCCAAATCCTGCTCCAAGTGCCAGAAACTGTGCAGCTCAATGTTTTGATTGTATTGTGTGTGTGATTTTTATTTTTATTTTTTTTTAATAATGGACATGGCGGCCGAGTGAAAACCCAGGTCCAGCAGACAACTATTTAATTATGAACTTAATTAAAAAGTTTTAGTGCTTTATTTTTAAACCAGTTATTTAGTGCTATATTTTTATTACATTTTAAACAGAAGATCAATTACACCTGGTGGACTTGACTTAAATTTAAAAGAATTTAGAAAAAATATATTCTCAATTATTTTCCATTTAAATTCATTCAGAAACTTAATACAAAACTTTTTACACACAAACAAATTCAACTTTCACCCCGAATTACCCCAATGAATCTTTTTTCCATAAAACATTAAAATATTAAAACATGAAAGCTGAAGAATAAAGTTTTCGGCATCTGGCTCATTTCGAGCAGCCTTCCCTGCACATCACAAACCAAACGCTGGACATTTTAATCACCTCCTTTCATTTTAATGACGCGTCCTTTAATTCCTAGGGGGAAGTGATTGTTGTTTGTGCGCCACAGAACTACTTCTCAACAAAAATAAAAATATTTCACCTTTTCAGCTCAAGTTCTTTTTTTGCAATTTATTTAAGTGTTTTCTTTCTGCTCCATCCGTATTTTAACTCTGTGTACAGGACGCTCAGTTTTGTCCTGGAGAGTCAGCGCTGAATACAAAAGTAAGCGATCTTCAGTTCGCTAAAGCAGGACACTTTCTCTCTCTCTCTCTCTCTCACACACACACACACTTCATGCCTTATACAGTCAGTGTGAATGAGGAGACACTGCGACACGCTTGGACTAGGGAGTCTCTCAGTAATCTGGTGCAGAGAGGAGTAGAGATAAAAGCCAGATGCTAGGGAGCTTGGGGCGCGCACACACACACACTGACACACACACACACACACCAGAGTGCTTCCATATATGCACACACACACACACACACACGTATGTGTGTGTGCGTGCACGTCTCTCTCTCTCTCTATATATATATATATATATATATATATATATATATATATATGGGGCAGTGGTGGTCTAGTGGTATAGGGCGCTGGATTGCTGATCCAAAGGTCGGGGGTTCGAGTCCCACTCTCCACAAGGTTGTCACTGTCCCCCCCAGTGCAGCTAACTGGGTTATCAAAGGCCGGCCATGTCTCTCACTGTCTATGGTGAGCGGTTCATGTAAAAGAACCATTGCTGACTTTCGTTAAAAGTAGCTGCAAAGCCGTCAGCGTGTTTCTGTCCCTCGCTAAAGGGTTGTGTCAGGAAGGGCATTTGATGTAAAACCCTATGCCAAATCAAACGTACCAATCATGGGCCACCCCTGAAAAAGGAAAAGGCCAAAAGGAAATCTCTCATATTACACACACACACATACATATATATATATATATAAATAATATATATAAAATATATATAAATAATAATAATATATATATATATATATATAGATATATATGTTTTAAATCTCTCCACACAAGTATATACACATATACATTTACACACCAAGTGATCTTTTCAATCTGATTGGTCAACCATATCGAGAATACAACACATTCTTCCAAGAGGATAATGCTGAAATTAAATTGAAGGAATCTCAGTTTTTCACTGTGACTTCAGCATGCAGTGCCACATCAGATTTGAAATATAATCTAGAAGAATAATCTAGTTTTTGTTTGTTTGCCTTGTATTTCTATAAAGTCCACACAAAAACACTACAATAAGCTAAATATGTTGGAACCCATACAGAGTTTTGCTCGGCTCGATGTGCAGAGATCACATGACTTTGCACCTACTAAGTTTGTGTCAATTATAATATTTTAAAAAGAGACCATAATTTCACTTTAGTGTACTTTCTACCTTTGCTTATGTTCCCTTGGAATACGTACTAAAATAATTATGCACCTCAGGCTCTGTGGATGGCGGTGAACTGAACTTCAGTGACATCCACCTGACCGTCAACAAATAATTAGAAGATTTTGTTGCTTTTCTGTTGCACAAGTTGCCTTTTCAATTCCCCCAAACCTAACCTTTCTGGTTTAATGAGGATTACTCCGCACCATAAAGGTTATTAATACTGGGGCACGACACTCGATATATTTCCCGCCGAAACCCTCACCATGCTTCAACCCCTGGGCAAAGTCTAAACCACAAGTGTGCCTCTGCCCACCCAGCAGTACAAGCGGGTTCCAGTAAAAATACTGGGAAGGTAACCTGTGATGGTCGAGCGTCCCATGTAGGAGTTAACGTCCTGGTTGCTTCATGGCAAGGAAACCCAGGATAAACTCTGGTACTCCAGTCGGCTCGGGTATAAAAACTCTTCAGACTTTAACTTATGACACCTCAGAACTTGTTTTTTCAGTTTTCTTCAAAAATCTCTTCATGTTCTCTCGCTTCACAGTAACACGGTCACATGACTAAATTCCTGAACATTACACGTTGCAATAGTCACGTGCTGCCAAAGTCATTATAACAATCTGCCTAAACGGTTTCCCCAGCATCTGGCTGAGCTTGCATGTACTCGTGTGTTCGAGGACAGGACGTCGACTGGTAGTTCAGAAGCAGCACGGCCTATTCGCATTCAAGTGTTAAAAAATAAATAAATAAAAATACAAATTGTGCAGTGACGCCTCTGCAGGGTCCGTTACAACACAAATGCTGCTGTACGTCACGGGCTATTAGTCGCATTGTTTGGGCTGCTGGAAGCAAATGCTGCGACAGTACTGTAAACAGAGCAGCACAGAGGGAGGACCTGGACCTCTCTGACAACCAGGGACTGCAATAAACATACACACACACACACACACACACACACACACACACACACACACACTAAAGAGATCGACACTATCGCAAGTTTACCAACACAAAGACCAACTGTTCAATGAGTCTTTGTGTTTGAATTACAAAACTAACATGTACACACTGCTGGTAGAGCTTCCAGAAATAAATAAGTTAACTCGGTCCAAAAGTAATATAAAAACTGGAAAAACTTTATATAAAAAAAAGAAGAGAGAGAGAGAGAGGCAGAAATGTACAAGTGAAAAAAATGGGTATGACATCAATTAATTGACATCTGAGAGTCAATATTTATTTATTTATTTATTATAAACACACCCCAGGACAGGATACGTTGGATACATGGATACTATTTTGGTGCCGCATCCCGCCTGACGATGTCGTAATTAAATACTTTAACATCCTTGAATGAACACGATCTTGCTGTAGTCTACTGTGTACTCCAGGGGTGCACAAACTTTTGCACTCCTAAACAAGCTAACTTACACCCAGCTGCAGTACAATGATTCAATAAAAAAATCAATTCTGTTTTTCAAAATAATAATAATAATTAATTACAGTATTCCTTGAGAAACCTGCACTGTTCGACATGCGTACTTCCTCTAACACGACAGAATAAAAATAAATATTAAAACACTCTGTGCTGACTAATGGCTTTCCCGAGCTGTTTACAAGAAACATGTTCTCCCAACCACCTATCAGAGCTTTCGGACCAGAAGCAGTGCACTTGCTGTTCAGTGTGGTTGTGGTGAGTTTTCCCCAACAACAACAACAAAAACCACCACCACCACCACCACCACCACCACATCAGCGGCATACTGAGTTACATATCGGGAAAACATCATCAGGTAGCGTATCAGGTTTCTGCTCGACTGCCCACACAGAACGCAGGCGCAAAATTAATTCCAATAAAACAAAGTATTGCACAAAAAAGGGGGCTAAGTTTAGCTACAAGACGCTATAATTGCATCCCACAGAGGTAATAAAAACATCCCAGGATATCACTGGAGGAATAATGAAACAAAAGCACAAAATGTGTGTGTGTGTACCTACGCCTGAGTCTTCTTGGCAAGTAGACGTCATAGTCAGTAGGACATGTGGCGTATTCGATTCAATTTCCTCAACATGGGACAAAGTGTGCTGCTTCAGGACAAGGTTTATATAAAAAAAAAAAAAACAATATTTTTTTTTTCCAAGCGGAACAAGTCCATTTATTAATTTTAGGAAACAAACAGCTGAAGATTAAACGAGACATTCACACAACTCAAGAGGTTCTCTCTCATCTGTAGTCTTCAGTCCTGGTGAATGGAACCGTACTGGGCTTTCAGGCTGCTTGCAGTTCTTTGAGCACATGTGGACGCAGCACTAACACTTCAATGTGAACCAAACCAAAAACGTTTGCGTGGAAACAATTCGAGCGGAACAATTCCAACTGAACTCCAGTGATTTGAATGACGTGAATCGACTCGTAATCATTACTGACTGTATGAAATACGCAGTGTTTATTAATTTTCTCAAACAATTGTCATGTTGTAGGGAACCAAACAAGGGTGGTTGTGCTCCTGAAATTCCATGTGTTTTGCAGTGTTAACAGAAAACAAAAAAAATAACGAAAAGCAGCAGTACTCGTGCGCGTGTGTGTGTATCCACGTGGAAAGGAAAAGAAAGAAGAATGCAAAACAAACTAGAACAAAACACAAACGTGTGGTTAAATTCAGCTATTTTTGCCCTAATTTAATGCAATGTGTGTTGCTACACCAATAATAATTCTGATGAAAGTAAACTCAAACCTAATAAGGAGGGGACTCTAATTCTCAAAGTAGTGAAAAGTCACGTGATCACGCCCTTGTTTTCGACTATAGTATGGAACTAATCTACAACTGGAATTAAACTTGCTTGACATATATAAACTGAATTGTATGATTGGTATTTGTGCCTAGTTTTATTTCATTCAGATGGTGACTACATCATATCTGATTTGTTAGTTTAATATCTGTATACTCTTATTATTACCATTAGCCTGCCTTACATCAACTGACACATCTAATTCTTTTGATTTCACACTTGGGCAGTTTTTCAAACTGGATAATATAAAACATTCAATGGATTTTTGCAGATTACAACTTCGAAATTGTCAGAACCATCTGATAATGAAGAAATTTTCATGTGGAACAGGACAGTTTGGAAGGGTTGCCTTTCATTTCATTTTAACGATGAAGATAATTCCGTGACAGGCGAGAGATAATTCAGTGCAGTTTGCAACACTAAATAAAACAGTTGTGATGCATGAAAAGGTTTGTGTGCTTCTAATTCGAGAGGGTGGGGAAAACAATATATCAAAAGCATGCAAAGAGTGCAAACCTCCACCAAGCTGTAAAAAGGGTACAGAGCATCCCCACTAGGCCTGCTGTAATGCCATATTTCCAAAATATCATCCTATCTTACATTGATACCCCTGAAAAATTCCTGGATTCACAAGTTGATCCAGATCGTGTCCAAAAATTTTTATCTTCCAAAGCTGTGCCTCTGGGAAAAATTCATGAAAACTCACATATACATTTTACATAATCCTGCAAACAAACATATGACAGCACTGAAGGTCCACCAGTGGACAAGTCACACAATTACACCCTCTGACAAATGAATAAACTCCACCCATTTATTCTCAACCAAGAGATTCAGAAAAGGAAACCATGTGGCTCATTTTCCAGATGACGCTGGAGCACAAACTGCACAAAAGTGACTATCAGGAAAGGTTGGAAGTGTAGTTTAGAGCTTTGGAACACTTTCTAAAACTGATGACCACAAACAACTGCTTGCGACACCCACTTGCTCTCAACCTGATCTCAAACGCAAGAGAACGCTCTGATGGAAAAGAGAAGAAGCCCTACCTGGGGTTCCCACGCAGCGCTGCATGATGGAGAGCGTTAAAGCCGTTGTTGTTGGTGATGGTGACATCGGCGCCGGCCTCTAGCAGGACAGACAGCATGTCATCCCTCTTCTTGCTGATGGCATCATGGAGAGGTGTGTCTCCTTCAGAATCCTGCAAAGAGCATGGAGTTCCACAGTCACACAGGACTCTTGTACCAAAAATGTACACAAACCAAATAAATATTTTCATGCTTGTAGTCATGGCTGGTTCCCACCCAGACAATTCTCCCAATCACATGAGGGCAACAAAAAAAGTAGGCGGGGTGAAAACCATTCCATGCTTCCTCTGAGGCACACAACATCAGCAAACAAGAAATAGCCACTTTTGCTCTCTTGGTCTCCCGAGCTCCCCGTCACGATGGTGACTTCACTGGATTCGAACTCGTGATTTCTGGATGGTGATTCTAGCAAATGCGTTTCTGTTTAGACAAATGTCTGCAAAATAAATTGTTTTTACAAGCTTTACCTGAAGGCTGGGGTGACAGCCGAAGTCAAGCAGTGTCTTCACCACCTGCAGATGACCCTTGTTGACTGCGATGTGCAGAGGCGTCTGTCTGCGTTTGTTCCTGGCATTCAGATCAGCGCCCCCTCGGTGTAGAACCTCAATGACCGAGCCCTCGTCACCGAACGCGGCATGATGCACCGCCCGGTCTCCGTCCTTGTCCTTCACAGGAGGTGGGAGGGGAAAGAACAAGACAATCAGATGCTAGGCTAGTCTCACTTTAGTTAGTGGCTCTCTACATCATTACCCACAATGCAGTTAATATCACAGTGGTATGCATTTAAAGCAAGCGAAGCGTCAGTGCTTTAGTCTTTCGATCTGTTCAGCTCTCGCTTCCCAACATTCTGATCAAAGATTCAACTTTCATGCTAATGCTAATTCATCTTATAGGTTTTTTTCATCTTCAACATATCTGCTTTCACTGGACTGTACAGCTGCAATGCAGTCTGGGAATTCAGCCAATGATTGCTTCAACGTCTTCACATTTCCACACTGCTCTAAACATCTCTGATCATGCTAGCAACACTGAAATATGAGCATGTAGCTACTCATTCTTCTGTAATCATTTGGGGGCGTGGCCTGTCAAGAAACATTATTGGATATACAGCCGGCCCCCTACTTACGAAATTAATCCGTTCCATCGCCTTTTTCAGAACCTGGAGTTTTCGTAAGTAGAGGTGCATTTTACATGTAAAACGCATGATTCGTTCTGAGGCTCGCAAGACTACCCCATAAATCCTTTAAAAATATATAAAAGTACACCAATTTTGTATGAAATATGCATGAAATAAGTGTAAAACGTAAAAGAAAATTATTTATTAAACCATTTAAACATTTTATTAACATATTAAACCATTTTATTAACATATTTATTAATGTAACCATTATTAAACTTTTTTATTCATTTTACATTCATTATTAAACATTTGTGGCTTGCTCCGTAGCGCGCTCCGCCGAATGTGGACGCCGCCCGTACTCCGTGGCGCGCTCCGCCTAATGAGGGCAGCCAACGCCGCAGCTTTTGAGATGGGGCGCGGCTCATCCGAACCTCCGATCTGTCAAGCAGGTAAGCGCGCTTTGAATAGTTGTTTAGTACTGAACATTCACCTGTTTGCTTGAGGGATCGGAGGTCCAGATGAGCCGCGTTTTGCCCACATTCGGCGGAGCGCGCCACATTCATTAAACATTTACTGAATTAAACAACTTAAAAAATGAAAAATAAACTGCAGTGAACACTCTCAAAAAACTCACAAACCAACAGTACATCGCTTCTTTATGCGTGACAAACAAGCATTATAGGTACAGTACTATGGAGATTCAGCTCCCTCCTGGCCAATAGGAGGCCAATGGGAGGCCAGCGGGGTGGGATGTTGGAAGACAGCCAATGAGAGAGCAACTCGTGCATTGTTTGAATGTTTGAATTCAAGAGTTTGGCGCTTTTCATAAGAAGAACTTGTTTCATATACAGTGGATGAAAATTTAGGAAAATGTTTTTCGTATACTGTCCTGGATTTTTCGTATTCAGGGGTTTTTTCGTAAGAAGGGGGCCGACTGTATATTGTACACCGAACTTCAAAAATAAACAAATTACAATAATATTTTCATGGCTGTATTAAAAAAGGTTGCCAGGTTTGTGTTTTAAGCGAGGAGTCATGCTAGCTTTCTTGTCAGATGAACAAAACAAGCCAGCTGTGCTAGCAACATACACTCATCACAGATATCATCCATCTCCTCGATGTCCTGCTACACTTTTATCAAAACTTTTGCACATTTTATATGTTTGTCTTTTTGCTTCTGACCTACCAATGGACTGCAGACATATATAAGCGCTAAACTAGTGCTGGTCCAATGCATTGAATTAGAACATTCATACTTAATATATTACGTGGTAGCTTTACAAACGAAATGAAATGGAACGATGAAACAATGCTGTCCATCTTCGTTCCATATTGTGTGTAGCTGTGAGGGAAACTGGAGAAAGGAAATGCCAAACCAGAAGCGATATTGACCCGGTTGGAGGAGTTATTAGTGCTAGCAGCTTAGACTTTCTGGGTTCTTTACTATGTCGTATCACATTTGCATTAAAACTCGTGTCAGAAAAAAAAAGTGCATGCTACACGCCCTCTTCTGCATCCACGAGCTTACAGATGGCCACGATCGGCTCGCGTTGTTGTGACTGGCAGATGAGAAGGTAGGCTCCTCCCACCCAGAAATCACAATGTTACTGAATGACAGAAAGCCTTTTTCCCTCGAGCACAATATAACTTTTTTGATACAGACAACCATGAAGCGCCTCGGCCTCAAAACACACAAGAACATTAACAGTGGCTCTTGATCATGAGCCGAGAGCGAAGTCTCTTGTTCGGAATAACAATCCTCACCTTTCCGCTCTACAGGCTTCTCCTTTCCACTTTTCTCTCCTCTTTCAGTAAACAGATGATTTGCTCCCTACATGATAAGCCCTGTGCCCAGATTTCCGTTTCAGATTAAAATACATACAAATTTTCCATTAGACTGTTCATGATGGTGGGGTGGGGGGGTGGGGGGGCTTAAGCGGTGCAGAAATTTGCGACTGATTAATAGTCTGAGCTCAGGAGAAAGACTGGTGCATTTTTTAATGGCGGGTTACGCCGTCACATTTCCAGGCTGAGGAAACGTCGTTTCCACGTCGTTTATTTTTTCATCGCGAACACACACAAAGGATCTCAGAGCAGTTCCACCACCACAGGTTTCTTCTGTTCACCCGCAAAATAATGAGCCTGGTTAACAAATATTCAGAATGAATTATTATTCGCTACTGAGCGTCGAATAGTTTCACTGCCGCACATGTCAACAAACCGAACAATTACTCCACTCAAACCCGCTCCATCATTCTACAACACCAGTAGAATCTCTACAACATGTCACATTGCTGATCATTCAAAACTGTTATGGAGGACTTCCTGCTTTATGGATGGGATGTGTGCTGGGCTGGTCATGTGACCTTTGAGGAACAAGAGAGCTCCCTTAGAATTAGAATATTCATGTGCATATGACGCACATGAATCAGTTTCAGTGAATAAACAGGTTGGTACATCGATTGTAATCCTGCTCATCTTTATTTATATAATACATATATAATATATATTTATAGATAAATAATTGTTTATTTTTTATCATCATCATCATAATTAACAACAATGCACGTTTTCTGAGTTTTTAAATTAAATATTTTAATTTTGTAATAACACACAACAAGGAAAAAAAAAATTTCCTCCACCAAAGGGGAGGTTATGAGATTGGCCATGTGTGCTTGTGACCATGACAATTTAAAAACTAATGTATTAAATTTTCACAAAATGGGCGTTAAATGTGGTCATGTGCCAGCAAAGAGCCAATTGAGTTTTAGGCTTGATCCAAGTATGGATCAGGGTGGCTTTGAATGTTTTTTTTTTAATTATTGTATAAATCACCCACCCAGACGACACCAAGAAGAAAAACTCCAGAGCTCAAAAATAATTACATCGCAGGCCACAAGGGGGTACCATCAGTCTACATCATCTAAGACTATAACCCACATAAAGACAAGATTTCACTACCTTGGTGGAGGTCTGCACTCCAGGTGCATTTCTAATTTTAAATACTTTTCTAACCCGAAACTCCTTTCATTAAACACAATGTTTAAATTTTTATTTATTTTATGTAAAAAAAAAAAAAAAAAAAAAAAAAAAAAAAAAAAAAAACATACATGCATTACATGGATTGTTTTTATAAATTTCAAATATTTTTAGCATTTTCAATTATTAACTGTCAACTTATCATATTCCCCAAGAGTCAGTAGCCGAGGATCGGGCCGACAGAACCCACGCCTTCAGCTGACACCCAACTCACACTGCACCCGACCCATATAGCCCCTCAAACAGATGGTGGTGGGTCCATGGGAGGGATTGAGAGGAGCCAGTTGAGGTGGCTCGTTTATCTGGTTAGAATGAACCCGAACGCCTCCCTGGTGTGGTGTTTTGGGCATGTCCAACCGGGAAGACCGACCTAGAACATGCTGGAGGGATTATGTCCCTCAGATGGTCTGGGAGCGCCTCGGTGTCCCCCCGGGAGAACGGGAGGAAGTGGCTGGGGAGAGGGACGTTTCGATTTCATTGCATAGGCTGCTGTCCCCGTGACTCAACCCCAGATTAAGCAGAAGTTGAAGATGATGATTATCTTATCATATTTTAATTTCTTCATTCCAATATATATATATATATATAAAAAGGGGGATGAACCGTGAGCACATCTTTCTTTTTTTGATTTTGTTAAGTGTATATATCACTGATGCTCAATAAAAATAAATTACAAAAAAGGGCCTTCAAATGTTCTTTCTGTTCAATAATATTCATGTATTATTATATTTTCTTAATTCTTCAGATTATCGTTTCTGTGCCACTTCAAACGATCAAGCTGTACAGTATTGATTGCACAAGGGAAATTACTGCTTCTGCATTTCGCCCATTCAAACTGACCACAAACCTAAAAAGCCCGCACACTCGGAGCAGCAAGTAGCCACACATCAGGGCACCTGGAGGGCAGTTGTGGGTGAGGTGCATTGCTCAAGGACACTTCAGGGATGAAGGTGGAAGAAGGGAGGGTGCAGCCCACCCCCTCCCCCCAATGCTACACATTTTTCCTTCTGGTTCGGGACTCAAACGAGCCACCCTTCGCTCCCAAAGCCGCTTCTCTAACCGTTAGCCAATGGCGAAAGGTATAGAAAAAGTTTTATTCACTCAATATTCTGTATTTGAGTCAAACATCAGACCTGAATAAAACCCCACGCCTCCTTTAATGTGTTTGTAATAAATATTTACGTCATTATCTTCGACAGGAAAATGAGACACGCCTCTTCACTGACCTCTGCAAATTAACGAGGATCATCAAGAGTAGAAATCGAGAAAATAAATTGATGAAGAGAAACTGTGGGTACGAGCGTCACTGTGCGATGGAGGTGTCGTGATTATGTACAATGTTGGGGTGTTGTCCACTCGGCGTGGTATTTACGTAGAGGATTAAAACCTCGATGTTTGTGGTGATTCAGCCTGAAAGGGCTCGAGGTGCTGAGCTGCACAGAATTGTTGTTCAGGGTTACCTCTGCCTCCAGGTCCACGTTGTGTTTCAGCAGCAGCTTGAGGACGTCCACGTGGCCGTTCTGACTCGCAGCCTGCATGGCTGTGTGTCCCGCGCACTGCCCATTCACCTGTGAAACAAAAAGGTACAACTGAGACAGACCTACACACGGATATACACGTCAGTATGTGCATATAGATGAGTATGAGTGTGTGTGTGTGTGTGTGTGTGTGTGTGTGCGCGCACTCGGGCGTGTGATCTGCAGTGCTGCGGTAAGTTAAAGCAGCATGTGATGGCATGAATATTGATGCCTGAGCTCCTTGGAGCGTTCGCAGGACACGTCTCGTCCTGACGAGCGCTCCGCTCGGACGCCCCCCCATCCCCTTCTCCCTCTCGCTCTCTCTCTCTCTCTCTCTCTCCCTCCCTCTGTTTTAGGCAATGAGTCGTATGGGGACCGACAGGGCACTGCGCCATTCACTGCTCCAGCATCAGCACGCCATTTTTTTCTTCTCTAATTATCCTGGTGCAGGCGTTACAGAGGGTCAGCAAACTCATCCGTCCCAGGGGACGCAGGCGCCGCTGTAGCTACAGAGCAGCTAAACGGGATTTCTGATTTATAAAAAGGTCAAACAGACGCTGAAAGCACAAGCAATGCCGCAACCCAACCGCCAGGGTTGAGAACATGGTTCCTCGACGTGGTATGAAAACGCTCGGAACAGTTTATAACATCTGATTTCACTGCACGCTGCTTTATTCCCACAAAACGGAACAACACAGATTCAACACGCAAATGACAGCAAATGTCGAAATAAAAATATGTCGAACCAAAAATGACAATTTTTTTTTTTTAAACATAAGTGAACTTGCTTTAAAAAAATAACTCATGCCATGAAAATTATTTATTTATTTATTTTAATGTGGATTCTTTTCAGGTGTATTTAGAAAAATGTAAAGCAAAGGTGAAAGCAAATAAACCAATGAATATCGAGGGTGGGGTAGGGGTGTGTAAAGTACTTGGTAGCGTTGCGGAGCACATCACCCTGCACGCCCTTAAAGCACCCGCACACAACTGCAGCGCTCTAGAACAGAGAGATTTACAGTTGGGTCCGGGAACCCCTGGGGTCGGGTGCAGTATAACCAAGGCGTGTGGTGTATTTCTCACTCCATCCACTTTTACTTGGGAGATGGGAGAACAGCACGTGGAAGGATGGGGGGCAGTACACAGCCCCATACACCAATACAGCCCCTCACATGGCTGCAGACCTTCCCCTTGTGCCCTTACACACCCCTCGCACCCCCCACACCCCCCTCGCACCCCCCCCCCACCCACGCACACACACGTACACGTACACACCCCTGGTTACAAGCCCCTGGCACAGCATTACAGACACCTCCCTCCAATGGCGTTACAAATTCCGCGCACACAGTTAAAGATAACTCCTCCCAACCCCGTTACACACCCACTTCCACTGTTACACATTTTTCTCAGGTCATTCCAATCACCACCTGTGATGCCCTGACAGACCCTCCCACGCCATTACATTGTTCACACACCGTTACAGACACGCCCCCCACGCTATAACAGATTCTCCCTCTGAACATCTTCCACATTCTTCACATGATGCTATAGACACAAACCCCCCACGCCGTTAAACAAATTTCCTCGTATGCCATTCCAGACAGACAGACAGACAGACAGACATACACACACACACACACACACACACACCCATACTGATACAAACCCCCGGCAGACCGTTCCTCATCCGCTCTCATGGTGCAACACGTTCCTCGCTCACCATTACAAACACAACCCACGTGTTATTGCAGCCCCCTGCCATGCCGTTTACCGATACACCCCTCTACATTGTTACACATTCCTTACACGCTGTGACAGACACCACCACCACCCCACGCTGTGACACACCCCATCAGACTGTTGCAGACCCACCCTAACGGTGCAACACGTTCCTCACACACCGTGACAGACCCCCGCTGCATACTACTGTAGAACCAACCTCCCGGCCCCATTACTTTCTTCAGGAGATCCAAACAAACTGAGCACTCTGCCCTCTACATTGATGGAGAGACAGAAGAGAGGGTGGAGTGCTTCAAGTTTCTTGGAGTCCTGGTGGAACACCTGGTGGAAAGTGCAACAAAGGATGTACAGTACTTCCTACAAAAGCTCCGACAAGCTCGTCTACCTGGAATCCTCCTGACAAACCATTACCGAGAGCCTCCTGACCTTCTGCTGTACAGTGTTGTTCAGCAGCTGTACTGCAGACTACAGGGAGGCTTTGCAGCGGGCGGTGAGGACGGCAGAGCGTGTAACAGGAACTACACCACGCCCCTCAGTAGCATTTACACTGACAGACTTCAGAGGAGAACCAGTGAAATTATCAGGGACCCAACACACCCTGGACACGCCCTTTTCTCCACCCCGTGCTCTCCTCTGGAAACAGGTACAGGCCTCTCAAAACAAAAACTAACAGACTAAGGACGGCTTTTGCCTACAAGCTGTTAAACGTGTAACCACCACCACCACCACCACCACCACCACCACCACCACCACCATCATCACCACCATCACCCACACTGACTGAATAAACATCATTCACACCGTCTTCCTAGACAATGCAGTACTTATTTTAAGTGCAATACTCATGCTTAGAGCAGGTCTCGAGTCTCATAACATTTTAGCACCATCTACCTTATGTTAAAGGTGTAGGACATACACCAGATAAGAGGTGGAGCTTTTAATTCTGTCATTCACCCTTCTGTAAATGTGTGAATATGTGGATAGATATATAGGTGCATATGGGTTATATATATGTATGTATTGTGTCTATGTGTACATATAAGTGTAAGTGTGTGTGTGTGTGTGTGTGTGTGTGTGTGTGTGTGCACGTGTATAGCTTAATGTAGTTTCTTCGTAGTCTTTTGTGCACTTTCTTGCAAAAATTGGTGCTGAACTGATTTTCATTGTTCAGGCAACAGTTGACAACAAAAGATCCCATTTTTTCTCTGTTCTACTGATAGAAACTTGATAAAGATCTACACCTCCAAACATCTGTATATGAGGAACATAACTAATGTTCAGGAGATAAAGTCATACTGAGTCCACAGAATTTATTTTGCTGTTAATGATGACGGACTGTCGCTGCTCTACAGGGTGAAGTTTATTCGCTACCAGCATCTCTCACACACACACACACACACACACACACACACACACACACACACTCATGATGACAAAAAATAACCCAGGTCTTACATCCACGTCTGGTCTCTTGAGGATGTCCTCCACTTTGGTGAGGTCTCCATTAGCTGCCGCCTTCACCAGCTCCTCGTTGATGTCCCCTGATTCCTGAGTCTCAAACAACTTCTTCAGCAGCTGAGACAAACGCTCTGAGGACAAATCACACACACACACACGGTAGTGTGTGAACGTTTTCCCCACATGCAAAAAAATTCTATAGAACAAAGATGGCTTCATATATTTACAAATAAATAATGACACTATATTAAAAGCTCGAGATCAGGGGTCGGCAACCCATAGCTCCCAAGACGCATGTGGCTCTTTCACCTCTCTGGTGCGGCTCATCGCGGGTGCATCACAAGGTGCTTATTTACTCACATAGGAAGCACTTTCGGGCTTCCAGGGCTTAGAGAGTTAAACCAGCTTTCACCTGAATGATGTGGGTACCCTTCCAAAAATGCTCTTTTAGGGTTGAAAATTACAAGGATGAAAATTAATAGTCACGGGTGTGGGCGCTTTTATATTTATTTGGTGTGGGCGGGGTGATTTTGTGTGTCCCCACAAGAACAAAAGAACACGCACACAAAATAACCCCGCCCACACCAAATAAATATAAAAGAGCCCTGAGAGAGCACATGGCAAGCAGCATCGCGGTGAAAGAGAGATTTTTCCACTGCCGGGGTTTCTAATCCAGGAACAGAAATCACAGCTGAAGTAAGAGACGGTGGATGAGATTTGTTTATACACAGCAATCACCGAATTAAATAACTGTCCTCACAGTGACAAAATAAAAGACTGGGTGTGGTTCAGTCTCCACTCTGAGAATGGGTTGGTCAATATGTTGTCAATTTTGTAAATTAAAACTATGACAAAAGAACATGAATATAACAAATAAAGAAATTGTTCTGAACATGAAGAACGTGATGGTGAGGTTGGTGACCCAACCCGTTAACACATCTGGCTGCAGCCCGTCCCACACTTCGTGGGATAGATATTCTTTTTCTTTATAAAAATACAAGAAGGACTCGAACACATTCATCCATTTTCTGAACCACTTAATCCTAATTAGGGTCGCGGGGGGCTGGAGATTTTTTTTAATCTAAATGTTTTTGTAGCAAGCAGAATTGTAATTTAATTGTCTCTGCAGTCGTTTAAATCAATGCAACACATTGTTACGTTATATTAACATGAAAGAAAAAGCAGAAAAACATTATATGCAGTGTAATTTGATTTTAAATATAAAAAAAGGATTTGGGCTCCCAGTGTTTTCTTTAATGAGGAAAACGGGTCCAAATGACTCTTTGAATGGCAAAGGTTGCCGACCCCTGATCTAGATAAAAATATAAGTATAAAGCACAGTAAACAGAACTAAATCAAAATAATCTGGTGTGATGATGACTTTTTGCACAAAAATAGAATTGCACCAGATCCAGTTTGTGCAGTTTTACAAGTACAGTATCTACCGGGTCTCTTACAGGACCAGCTCCAGTTCTCCTGCAAATCTTGACTGTTACACTTAATTCTTTATTTGCATGTAAATCACAGCAGTCTTCATTGTATTTTTATATGAAAATTGGTCTTTTATACTTAATATGCTGCTTTCTTTATTCCCATACTGTAATAACAGTGTAATAACATTTCATTTGGTGCTGGAAAACTAATGCTTGAAAATCTAAAGTGTTTTTTTTTTTGGACTCACCTGCTAATATAAAACTATACACATAAATAAAAGGACAGTGTGTATGGGCGCGTGGGTGTTACCTCCCGATGCGTTGGTAATAGCAGAACCAGCAGAAGCCACTTTTGTGACAGCGGCCGGGTTGTAAGTCCACGAAGTTCCACACACTTCCACTTTCAGGTCGCTGTCAGAGTAGATCTGCTGTACTCGACCCATCTTCCCCAAGGTCTGCAGAGGAACATACAAGAAAAACAAAAACACACACACACACACACACACACACACACACACACACACACAGAGGAGTGTTGAACTTTTCTGCAAACTGCCCTTGACCAAGTCTTTTCTCTAAACCTCATCCAAGAAATGTACATAAAAGAAGAAAGGGGAAAGTAAACAAATAAACAGCCAGAAAAGGGAGGCAACAAGGCAGCTTAGAAAAGGATGATAAAAAAAAAACTGTGATGATTAATGTTTTTAATTACTCATACAAATAATACAGGTATACCTTGACTTACCTCGTTAATTGGTTCCAGGAGAGACAACTGTAGTCGAAAAACGACTTAAATCGAATTAGCTTGTCGCTAGGCTAGGCTAGTACAGGGATCCTTCACGTTCCACAGTTAACTGGAACCGAGATCCCCTCGTGACCACTGAATTCTGCGAAGTAGGATAGACACCCCCAACCCCACGACTGACGTATCCATCATGTATACGTACGTGTATCGTTATGGGTATGTAATTAATAAATGTAAATATAGTAAATGTATAAACGTTGAGTATGTAATTATATTCTGTTAGTGTGCTGTAAATGGTAACACATGGTACTGTATTACTCAGCTGTTTTTGGGTCACAGTTGTTTTGCCTGCATAGTCTAACTGGGTCTGGAACTTTCCAGCATATTATGGAAACTTCGAGATTGACCTAGTTGCGCATGTGCCCTGTGACTGGTCATGTGATTAAAACATTCAAGAAAAGGAACGTTCCTGGATTTTAGAAAATCCATATAAGGACCAGTTGTCGACAGGCTCGGTGCGACTCATCCAACAGAGCATCATCCAAGTTTCATCATTCAAGACTTCATCACACAAGTCCATCGTCCATGTTCCTCCACAGCCAACATGAGGATTATCATCATTTGTTTCTTTTGATATACGTGATTCCATACTTTTGACCGCCGGTCTCAGCTATTATTTTGCCTTATTTTGTTAAAATTATTAAATTGTATTTATTGTATGTCATTGCTTGTCTTATTTTGCTGGTTTCACAGGGACTTTTCCTATTCTAAATTTCCATACATAACAGTATATAACATATACATTATGTATATATATATATATATATATATATATATATATATATATATATATATATATATATATATATATATATATATATATATATATACACATATATATATATATATATATATATACACACATACACACAGTGATCCCTCACTACTTCATGCTTCAGTTTCTGCAGTCTCAGTGCATCGCGGGATTTTCAAAAATATTCACTGTAAAAAAAAAAAAAAAAAAAAAAAAAAGGAAATTAACGAACAATCGGGGGTGCAAAACAAGGCCAATTATGCAAAAAAAAAAAAAAAAACCCAACACAAAAAAAACCAACCCCATACCCCCCCAAAAAACTACTTACATTTTTGTGAGGTGCGCATCTCTGTGCGTGCTCGTCTGTATGTGTGTATTTATATTTTATTTACATCTTATGCATTATTTTTAATGATTAATTGTTATAAGCATTTGTAGCATTGAATATGTGTTTATTGGTATTATATATATATATATATATATATATATATATATATATACACACTTCGTTCAGGGGGGTTGATCCTACTTTGCGGAAATCAGTGGTCGCGGGGGGTTCTCGGTCCCCATTAACCGCAGAAAGTGAGGGATCCCTAGATGTGTGTGTAGTATATATACACCCACCCCCACACACACACACACACATACTAAATTTATATAACAATATATTATATATGATTTTAATGACAAAACTTTTTGTATTTTTTTTTTCCATATTTTTTTAAAAAACTGACGCATTATCGAGAACAACTTTACTCGAAACGATTTAGATCGAGGTATACCTGTATATACAAGTACAGTACCAGCTATGTTATAAAACTCACCCAGAGAGGGAGACAAACACAGCCATTAATGAATAATGAGAGATTTCCTTTCGGCTTTTCCCATTCTCAGGGGTCGCCACAGCGAATCAGCGCATGTTTCATTTGGCATAGATTTTTACGTCAGATGCCCTTCCTAACACAACCCTTTTTTTTTTTAAGCAAAGGACAGAATATACAATAATAATCAATATTAACACACACACACACACACACACACACACACACACACACACACACACACACAAATAATATGACCGAAGAGGCTCCAAATCCCACCGGCAGCATGGCCTCAGCCCACTCGCCATGTCCCCGCTGCAGCAGCTTGATGCGATCGAGGTCGTAACAGATCTGAACCAGATCCCCCACCATGAACTGAGAGCTTCCTCCTTCAGCGCCGGCAGCAACCTCTCCGCTGCGTGCCACGTTAGCTTTGGTCAGGACAGCCGGGTTAAACGTCCACCTGTGACACGGTGCATTTCCAAACATCAATCAGTCAGGAAGGAAACAAGAGCTGTACAGCTGTCCTCTCACAATCTGCTATTGTCCAATCAATCTGCTTTGCGACTCACATTCCGTTCCCTCAATCACGTCCCGAAACCTCAGGACTAAACCGAATGAATGTTTCACCTCTTGAGCATTTCAGACTTATTTCTGGGTTCCTGCTCCATAAATACAAAATACCGAGGCTCATTTGGGTGCGCTGACCTGTTACCGCTGGGATACTGGACGACGATATCGTGGTCCTCGTCGATGCCGCATACGGTCCCCGTGGTGGTGAGTGTCTCAAACATGCCGTCCGTCCAGCCGCCATGGCCGTGCTGCAGGGACTGCACGATCTCCAGGTCCAGGTCGATGTTCACCAGGTCGCCGATCTGCAGACCACCTGGATTCCGGTTCCCGTTCTGCTCGCCTGAAGAATACACGGTGCAAAATACCATCAGACGCATCATACACGGTAATTCCACCTTCTCCATCCTGATTGGTCAGATTCCGTTACAGCAACACCTTTACGTTTCCCACAACAATATTCATTTTATTAAGGCGCCCATTCCTATAGTAACCGCTCTTTCAGGTTTCAGATCCAGGTGATTCTCTAAGGAACAGAAAAATTAAACCCCATCAACTTCGCAGCAATTACAAAAATTAAATATTATTTCTTATAACACTCTTCATTCTTTACATTTACAATATATTAACTGTTGTGGAATTTAAGAATCCGGTTCAAGTATTTATTTGTTCCCAAAAACATCTAAAGCCTTGTATAGTTTGTTACTATAGAAACAATCTCTCCAATCAGAACAAGCACATGGATAGGACCTTGTGACATAGTTATTCAAATCTAACCAATCAGAAAAGAGAATTCAACAGCACTGTACTTCCAGGGTCACCTTTTAATTCCTATGGATTATCTTTAAACATTTCTGTATCAGAGATTTCATGACCGGAGCCAAGCGCAAAAAAATATTAAAAATGAAAAATAATTTGCAAAAACAAATTACACACACAGGGGACAGTGGTGGTCTAGTGGGAAAAGGCGCCGGATCGCTGATCCAAAGGTTGGGGGTTTGAGTCCCACTCTCCACAAGGTTGTCACTGTCCCCCCACCCCCCCCACCCCCCCACCCCCCCCAGTGCAGCTAACTGGGTTATCAAAGGCCGGCCGTGTCTCTCACTGTCTATGGTGTGAGGCATGTAAAAGAACCATTGCTGACTTTCGACAAGAGTAGACTGCAAAGCCGTCAGTGTGTTTCTGCCCTGCGATGGCCTGGCGAGCTGTCCAGGGTGTACTCTGCCCTTGCCCTGAGTTGGCTGGGATGGGCACCAGCCTCCCCGCGACCCTAATTAGGATGAAGCGGTTACAGAAAATGAACTGAACTGAAATTACACACACATGTCTGTCTGTCTGTCTGTCTATCTATCTCTCGCTCTATTATATATATATATATATATGTACACACACACACCTGCAGACCTATAACTAGAGGAGTATTTAAAATGTCAGGTACTGGCAAAAACAAATGGATTACGGTGACACAAGCATTGATTAACCTAAAAAAAAAATCCACCTTAAATTGCAGGTTGTTATTAACCCTCTGCCCTCACCCACCCCTGAGACGTGCACCAGCCTCCCCACGACCCTAATGAGGATTCAGCAGTTTAGAAAATGAATAACAATTTTTCAACATGCAACCTCCATCCCATGCCTGGATCACCATAAAAATCTCGGGGTTTTTTTGTTGTTTTTTTTTTTACTTGCAACACACCACACATGATAAAATATTCTACCCACATTAGAGTTTTACTGCACACAAACAAAACGACAAACCAATCACGAGCAGCCACCTCCTGCTGGAGGGAACAACAATATAAAAAAAGAAATTAAAAATGTAAATAATTCAATATTCAAATAGAAATATAAAAAATAATTAAAAATACGTTTCAGATAAATAAATACAATTATTTGACAGACTTAAAAAGATTATCTAATAATAAACTGTATTTAAAGTAAAACCGAGTCATTCAATCACGAGCCAAAACAAGCCCAGAGTGACCTGGACCCCCCCGATGTGTGGCGATGAAGCCCTGAATCACTCACTCGGTTTAGTTTGGTTGATATTTTATGACCACCTGCTCATTGTACATTATTTCTTGTCTCTGTGAAAATGTTTATAATGAACTCAAAGCTGAGCTTTAAATACTGCTCTACGTTCTTCCTGAGAGATTTCATGACTCAAGATGCCTCGTAGATGTTAATTCTCTGGAGCAATGAGACACTTGGCAGGTTGTTACGAGTTTAATTTTGGAGGCCATAACATTGGAATAGCTCATTAAAAAAAAAAAATAAACTACTGGTTGAAAAACAAATAGCATATATGGTTCATACATCCTGAAAAACCCAAAGTAAACATTAATCTTCACGATCACTTAAAATTATTTTAGAAACAATGAACACTTGTCTTAAAAATTAATATTTAATTTTATTCCACCGAGTGAGTCACACTGGATGGTTAAGTGAGTACATTCTGTTTTGTTCGGCTCCAAGACTGCGTGCGGGGCAGGACCGATTCTGGGACCAGATCGATTTCGGCCCCCAGCCAGGTTCGCATCACAAAGCACAATGAAGTGCTGACACCTACTGGACACATCTCACATTGCACCTTATAACTGGAACACAGGTCAGCTGACTCACTGAGCAAAAATAAATCCACAGATTTGAGGGCGGGGTCATATGACAAGTACCACATCACCAATGTGTTCGATAAACGATGTGTGTCATGATCTCGCAGGTCTCTCAAACTGTCCACAAGTCACACGTTTGTTCTTTCGTGTGGATAATTTCATCAATAATCTTATTTTTCATATTAAAAACAGTATTTCTGACTGCTGTTTCATTTACTCACCCAAAACTGGACAGTGGTCTCTGTAGAAAGCTCCGCCTTTGGCATCTTGCACACATTTCAGGTCCGACTACACAAAAAAAAAAAAAAAAACCCACAGAAAATTCCTTCTTTCAAAACGTTGCATAAATTACAAACACAAAAGACTGTTGATTTTTAATCACGGTCTGATATCGCGGATGACCGCCACAGCTGCCACTCCTTTAACTTCTGTTTTATTATTTATATTTTATAGACATAGTAAGGTTGAAAAACAGAATCAGATGCATATCGATTCCACCAATGACTGATGAGTAAATCTCGTGCGGTTTTACCAGTAAAAGCAGAAAGGAGGAGCCTGTTAACAGAAGAGGTTTATTTTCACACTTCTGTCACTCATGAAAATATTTAAATTATTATAAGCAACAACTTGTGATAAACAACTGTCTGAGCTAACACTTGATGAAACAAAAATTTCTTGAGACCCAAATGTGAGTTTAATTTTAAAATGTTTAAAAATCTTGGAGCTGTCCTATTGGTTTAAATTCAAACCCGGCACAACAACTCTCAACCAATACAGGGCCTGCAAAGGGATCTCAACAAAAGCAGCATCATCACCCCCGCCCCCGCCCCACGCCCAACCCCCCCTCATTTGCTCTGACCTGGACTCCACTCGTTCACTTCCTTAGAAAACAAAGAGAAAGAGTGTACATTTCCTTTATCATGTAGATGGAGCTTCCAGGTGCCTGAACAAAAGCGACCGCGCACATGCCGGCTGCTGGAGTTCTCTCAATGAGTCCTGACCAGGGAACAGCTGTTGTATTGTGATTCTGAGAGTGTGTGTGTGTGTGTGTGTGTGTGTGTGAGAAAGACTCACCATGCCCTCGAAGCCAACTCGGTAAAGGTTCTTGGCCCCGTTATCCCAGAGGACGTAGGCAGCACTGTGAGGACTCGCTGCACTCCAGTCCTGGATCTCAGTCACCTAAAGGATGTGGGCCCCCCAAAAAAAAAAAAAAAAAAAAAAAAAAACACAAGTAAATTAATTAAATAGTGTCACTTGTACACATATACATAACATTCTCCGGACACACCGAGTGAAAAAGTATTGGCACCCTGACACCCCCCACCCCCCACCTCCCCCATCTCTTACACACACTTGGCGTTCAGTAAAAATGAATGACAGAATTAACTCCTATGACATCATGACTGGAAGTTCTTATTCTTCTTCCAAAAGTAATGTGACAATTATCTTCTTCTTCTTTTCCTTTTGTCTTTTCCCTTTTTCACGGGTCGCCACAATTATATTTTTCTTTAAATTTGGCACATGACAATTTCTGACCATTTATGGTAATTATTAAAGATGCATTCTGTTGTTTTAAGTATTTACTTTTCAGAAAAAACAGAAAAATTGACATCACATAATAAATAAACAAATAAATAAATGAATAAATAAACGAATAAATAAATCACAATAAAGGAAGCGTAGGATGCTGCTGAAAACGAATCCCAATTAAAAACCATTGATTTCATAATTTAATTCACAATTAAATCTTTATAAAGTGTTATTACGTCACCTTCCCTGTTTTTTTTTTCCCTCTTCAAATTTAATATCTTTTCTAAACTGAAGGTGATGATGCTTCTGATGAGACATATGGAGGAAGATCTGGATATCAGGGACTGCTGCGGGCGAGTTGAATTGTGGACCCATGAACTGAGGAAGGTCTGAAATATCATATTTGGTCCTCCATCAATCTTCTGCAAATTGCTGGACTTCCTGATCACACACTCAAATTCATTACTGATAATTAATAACAGCATCAATACGAAGATAGAAATCGTACTATCTTTGGGGTGAGTGTCATATTGCCTTTATTTTAAAGTACATTTGTAATCCTGAAATGAAAGATCCGTCCCGTGACATCATCATGAAATAAATCTATATTTATATTGTTGATGATTCCACCTGTAGAATCACAACTGTATGATTTATTGAAGAATTTAATTATTCGATGATTCATGTGAATATTACACGTGTGTGGCCCTCCAGGTTCGGGGTTGTGGACGCTACAAGGACTCGCTCAAGAAGTCTCTCCGAGTCTGAAACATTGACTGCCGCCAATGGTCAACACTTGCTGCTGACAATCCGGTCTGGCACGACATCACGTACCAGGCCATCTCCTCTTTTGAGGACCTTCGCAGGGCCAACATGAAGGACAAAACACCGCAGGAGGAAGAACCGAGAAGCATCAACAGATATACCAGACCAGACTTTGAACTGCTGCCACTGCGGCCGGATTTGTCGGTCCCGCATCAGCCTTGTCAGCCACCAGCGTGCCTGCAGTCTACGTGGACAGCCCCCTCTATAAATCTTCAATCGCGAAGCCATGCCAAAGAGATATGTGTAGTTTATTCACTGAAGTGAGTGGAAGATTATTTCATTTCAGCCGTTTCACTCCGTACGACCTTGAAAAAACAAAAACAAAATGTCCAAGGGAAAGCAGTGTCGAGTTCAGACCCTTCAAGGTCATCTTCACATATGGTTTAATTAGTCAGAAGAATGATGAGTTAGTGGTCCATGGGGTGTGTCTCGATGTACCAAAGAGAGAAGGCATTTTATTTACTTATTTATTTATAAAGTGTCATTCAGTCATTTCTTGGAAAGCGAGCAAAATGGACCAATCAGAGTGGACCGGGCTTTATATAAGCCAACACAGAGCAGGTTGATGGGCTGGGTGTGACTGACTGTCTGCTTTTCTTTTCCTGCAGCCAAAATAAACCTGAAATATTAATTTTTATCTCTTGCATCGTGAACTAGACACAGCCATCCAAAACCATCCTCGTTTTATCTCAGAGTCTCTGCGCCATGACAGCTCACAGTGCTGTTACCCCATGATTTATAAACACATCATTGTTCAGCCATCATGTGACCAGATGGCTGGAAACGAGAGGATGGATGAAATCCTGTCAGTGAAACAAAAATGATGTTTGTTTACTATAACACCCTTCGGAGGCGAGTGCTGTGTCACTATCGCGCTGGTGCATTAATTTCCTGATACGCAGTGAGCGTGACAGGAAACAGTTAGTCAGCAGTAACGCTGCACTACAAAACACTGCTGTCTGACTTACAGGTCATGAACACCACCGCCCATGACTCAGCAGCTTGTTCACACCTGTTTATAACGCTATGGTCAAAGATACTGTAATCACAAACAATAATAATAATAATAATAACAACAACAACAACAACAACAACCACAGCATCAGGGGGATAAATAACCTGGTAATGCTAACGTTGCATGCTGATAGTGACCACTGCTTTTTAAATCGTATTTATTCATTCTTGGAGATTTAAGTTCAGTGGAAACTTGAACACCTGATCTATCAATCATAAATAATAAAGATGTGTGTAAAGTTGTTGTTTTTTTTTACATTATTTTCAATCAATATTCAGCCCTGTGTGTAAATGTGTGGTGTGGGAAGCTGTACATGTTATTTAACAGTACTATTTCTAAAGTTCTTCTGTAGAACAAATATAAAGTTGTGGGGTGTAAAATCGTGCTGAATAAATGTAAAGGTGTTTCTGCACAATGTTGTGATAAAGTTGGTCAGATGTAAAAGGTAGTAGGTGAAGTTAAACTGCGGAAGCGCACAAAACTGTGGTCTGTACAGTAGTGGCTCATCAAGCTGTTACACAAACAAATGTGAAGCTGCGATCTGTAAAGTTGTTGCATGTAAAGGTGAAACAGATGCACAGAGATGTGGCACATAAAGTTCTGACACAGAAGCACAAAGTCGGTGTGTAAAGTTGTGGCGTGTAAAGTTGTAAAACAAGACTGTATAAAGATTCATTGTGGAAAGTTATAAAAAAAAACATGAAAAGTTGTTGCACAAAACTGTGTGTAGTTGTGTAAAGTTGTGGCACAAAACTGAAAAATTATGTCAAGTTGTGGTGTGTAAAGTTCTGAGAGAAAACCATGTAAAGTTGCAGCACAAAACTGTGTAAAGTTATGGAGTGTAAAGTTTTTTGGCACAAAACTGCAAAATTATGGACTGTAAACTTGTGGTGTGTAAAGTTGCGGCACAAAACTGTGTACAGTTATGGAGGGTAAAGTTGCAGCACAAAACTGTGCAAAGTTACAGAGTGTAAACTTGTGGTGTGTAAAGTTGCGGCACAAAACTGTGTAAAGTTACGGAGTGTAAAGTTTTGGCACAAAACTGCAAAATTATGGAATGTAAATTTGTGGTGTGTAAAGTTGCGGCACAAAACTGTGCAAAGTTACGGAGTGTAAAGTTTTGGCACAAAACTGCAAAATTATGGAGTGTAAACTTGTGGTGTGTAAAGTTGCGGCACAAAACTGTGCAAAGTTACGGAGTGTAAAGTTTTGGCACAAAACTGCAAAATTATGGAGTGTAAATTTGTGGTGTGTAAAGTTGCGGCACAAAACTGTGCAAAGTTACGGAGTGTAAAGTTTTGCCACAAAACTGCAAACTTATGGAGTGTAAACTTGTGGTGTGTAAAGTTGCGGCACAAAACTGTGCAAAGTTACGGAGTGTAAAGTTTTGGCACAAAACTGCAAAATTATGGAGTGTAAATTTGTGGTGTGTAAAGTTGCGGCACAAAACTGTGCAAAGTTATGGAGTGTAAAGTTTTGCCACAAAACTGCAAACTTATGGAGTGTAAACATGTGGTGTGTAAAGTTGCAGCACAAAACTGTGCACAGTTATGGAGGGTAAAGCTGTGACACAAAACTAAAGTTGCGGCATGTAAAGTTGTAGCACAAAACTGTGCAATGTGATGAGTGTGAAGTTGAGGCACAAAGGTTTGGCACAAAACTGTAAAGTTATGGAGTGTAAAGTTGTGGCACAGAAAGTTTTGGCATAAAAATGTGCAAAGTCATGGCACAGGATCATATAAAGTTAGTTCGGAGGTGTAAAGTTGCACAGTACATTAAAAAAATTAAAGCGATGGCTCAGGAAATTTAGGATGTTTCATGTTGTGATGTGTAAAACTGCTACCATGGAAACCCACTCAGCCAAAGCAGTGCATCAGTGGGACTCATCATGTCCATGGACTGCCAACACTGGCTTTCAACACTGGGCAGTATTCTATAGATGTTAATACCTTTCCTCTCCTGCCGTTTCCTCCATCCTGGTCCTCCCACTGCCAGTCCACTCCTCGCACCACACGGCCTCCGGTGAAAATTCCTCGCGCCGTGATCTTCTTTGATTTGCGCCGAGATTCTAACAGGACCCTAAACCCAGAAGAGAACACGCTTGATCACATGCCAGCAGACAGGAAGCTACCAAACCTTTTGTTGGGGCAGCACTGGTGCTAGAAATCACGAAGTGATTAAAGTCGTGTACTTT
Organism: Plotosus lineatus; assembly: GCA_024760905.1. NCBI lineage: Eukaryota > Metazoa > Chordata > Actinopteri > Siluriformes > Plotosidae > Plotosus > Plotosus lineatus. Next base: position 14,089,245 of record CM045743.1, read on the forward strand.
TGTTTACAGAGTGAATAAAACAGCATTTGTGGAAATAAATCTGTTAAAAGACGTGTCTTAATTTTATTAAATATAAGGTTCCCATTGCACCATCAAAATTACCCTGAGCTCCTGTGCAGCCCCATCGGATATCTTTCCGCATTAATATTTATCCCTGTCTCGCCTCTAATCCTGCTCAGAGGACAGACGTAAGCATCAACTTTCTTGTCTTCAGACTGTTGGGGTAGACGAAGCATTTGACTGGCAAAGGAAATCACCAGCAATTTCCCTACGGGGCTGTAACGATCCCGTCGTAATGCCGAGCCCTGCCGCTGAGAGACCTCCACCCCCACGGAGCAGCTGTTAGAAAAACCCATTGTTTCCTGTCTGGCGACCAGGGCGTTACAGAGCGCAGGCACAAGTGAGCTCTAACCAACTGCTGGCCTTTTCAGTATTAATCGCCTCAGCAGATGGAAATGGGAGGCCGAGTTCAACTCTGGTGTTCAGTTCAAAGTAAACGCTGCTCATCTTCGAGTGGAGAAAGAAATCAACCAGACCGCAGACAGGGTGAAAGCAAGACTAAATACGTACTGATGAGCATGGACACTAATTATTTTTCTAGACTTTGAAAGGGCATGGGCACCTTTCTGATGCAAATGAATATTTAAATTAGGTCACAGTCTATTTACAATTAACTGCTGAAGGAAAAATTAAATACCTATAAATTCAATATGTACTTTTATAATATTCAAATTATTCCAAACTCCGGATTACAAATAAATCCATTCTTCAAATTTGTTTCCCATTCAGATTACATACAAACTATTCATCCATCCATTCATTCGCAGAACCGTTTAATCCTGTTGTTGCATGGAGGGTCAAGCCTATCTCAGCCGACACTGAACAGCACACTCAAAAGGGCAACACACACAAAACCCACTCACACCGAGGAACAATGTGGGACAGCCAATAAGACGATGTCCATGTCTTTGAAATGTACGAGGAAATCAGAGCACCCAGAACAAACCCTTGCAAGTAGGGGAAGAAAATACACAGAAACGCCCTCGTCGAGTCCAGGCCTCGAACACAGGACCTTCTTGAGGCGCAAATTATACACAATTCAGCCAACCAAAATAAATCAATAAATAAAATGGAAATTTTATTTATGTAAAAAGGGACCTTCCATAAAAGTACACATGAGTACGTACTCAGAAAACATGGCAAAATTTACCCCTGTCCCCTTGTGTACGCATATGGAGCGTATTAGCGATACACGCAGTAACGTACACACGTGTAAATTTAATGAAATGTGCAGCGTCTTTCAAAAGAGATGAATAAACTCGTTATATGCATCACAAAGTTTACTTGTTTGTTTGTTGATTGATATTCGAGTCACTTGAAATCACTGAAAAAACATTAGGAATCATATTGTCTGGGAGGGATCGATCAGTGCAAGTTTAAATATTTCATGGTTTATTACAGGCGAGCGCAAATCAAATGGAATAGAAACTGACTTAAAAAAGGCTCGACCAAAATACAGTAGACAGTATGCAGAGTTGGCTTTAAGAAGCCGGTTGGGGGTTCGAGTCCCCACAGGGTTGTCACTGTCTCCCCAGTGCAGCTAACTGGGTTATCAAAGGCGGGCCATGTCTCTCACTGTCTATGGTGAGAGGCATGTAAAACAACCATTGCTGACTTTCGTATAGAGGAGCTGCAAAGCCCTCAGCATGTTTTTCTGTCCCTTGCTAAAAAAGGGTTGTGTCAGGAAGGGCATCCGACGTAAAAACCTCTGCCAAATCAAACGTGCGAATCAGATGATTCGCTGTGGCGACTCCCGAGAAAGGGAAAAAGCTGAAAGGAAAAGGAAGATGTTGATGCTCTAAATTCTGGTACAGCCCGATATTAGCAAGGGATTTTCTGTCGAAGAAATTAGCTGCAATAACAAAAGGCAGACGCTAAAATAAATAATTAACACAGGATCAAAATGTGTCCCTAGCCGGGATTTGAACTCGGGTCAGCTGACTGAGAATCCAACGTGCTGCCTGCTGCGCCACCGGTAAGGTTGGGCACTGATGGGCTTCATTTAAACCCGGTGAGCCTAGTAACTCATCAGGCAAGTGCTTATTCCCGGTTTCTGTAGTGTGAAGCTACCAGGAGTTCAACTCCTCCTGGATGGGACGCTCGTCCATCACAGGTTACCTTCCCAGTATTTTTACTAATGGGTGGACAAAGGCCCACTTGTGGTAAAGGCCTTGCCCAGGGGTCTTAGCACAGTGGGGGTCTGACTGGGATTCAAACCCACAACCTCCTGATCATGAGCCCAGCACCCTAACCACTACGCCACCGGCGCCGACTTGCTGTGCCATAGTGGCGTGTATGTTTTAAAGCGTTATATAACGCGTATATAAAGCGGACATAATCTGTACGTACGCATCGTGTACACAAATCCGTCACACAAACCCCTCCACCCCTGTGCCATGCGTATGTACTTTATGGGTGGTCTCAAATATAATAGAATTAAAGACAAGCCCAACTTCTGAACTACTGGTTTCTGTTTAAATGGTTATTCTCCCAAAAACCGGACCAGTCACCTCATAACGCACAGTACCACAGAGCCCTATGATGATATAATAATGAAGTCATAAATAATGTCACGTCATGGTTTTTTTTTGTTGTATTCTGTGACGATGTAATACTTCTCTCAGTTGCCCACCAACAAAATCCGATATCTCGTCACGCAAGTGGGACGGACAGATAGCCATACTAACTCGAGCTGCTCTCAGAGTGTAAAGTTCCTCCCCATGCAGCAACGATAATGGAGTGAATGATCCCGGTGTGTGTTCTGGCCGGAACTATCCGCTCTCTGGCAGTATGTTTAACAGTCCATGGCTGCACCCAAATGAGCAAAACAAAAACTGTCATTTATGTGACATGCGAGATGGCTTGAGCCGTCAAGGTCAGTCAAGATCAAAGGTAATAAGGTCCATACATGTAACGACATGTCCACTGGCACTTGATTCAAAGTTATAAATGCGTCTGTGACCTGGCACTGATCTTGACCTTTGACCTTGATATTCCAAAATCAAATCGTTTCAGGGATTCGGGTCGGGTGGTGCTCCCACCAAGTTTGGTGAAAATTCCTGCGTGGGTGGGGTCGGGATTTTGTCCACAGACAGAGGGATGAACTTGACAGACAGAAAAACAAATACCACTGTGCCAGACAGATGGATAAATAAACAGACTGACAGAAAAACACCCTGAGGGATGGACTTGACAGACCGAAGAACAGACGGGACAAACCGACAGACAGACAGACAGGGATGAAGGGTGAACAGACACAGAGATGGGAGGAGAGACAGAGAATCAGACTGAGACAAATGAACAGACAGTGAGAGGGACAGATGAAGACAGAGGGAGGGATGGCAAACAGATGGAGGGAGACACACAGAGGGATAGACAGAGATACGTGAACAGACAGAGAGACAAAGAACGATGGACAAATAAACAAAGGTTGGGACAAATGGACAGGCGAGTGAACAGAAAACGTTAAAAAAAAAAAAAAAAATCATCTTAAAGCCCTCTAACCAGAGTCCGCCATTTTTGAGGAGGATCAAACACATGCTGATGGACGAAGATCATTTACATAAATCTTCACCATATCTCCATCCCGTCCCTCCGTCCCCATAGAAGGTGGAGTTAGGCTCGGCACTATGGGACACATTTTTTATTCTACACACGGCACATTTAAAATGGAAATATGGTTCTGATCACCTCTCGCTGCCCGGCGTAGTGATGCGGTAGAATCTGTGTCTGAGATGGTGTTTGTCTCCATGGTAACAGGTGGTGCACAGATCGTAGTTGGTGCACTCGGCGCATTTCCAGCGGATGCCGATGATGGGCTGCTGCCTGCAGGTGTCACACATGGTTCCGTCATGCTTGATGCCTATGAGAAAAAGGTATGAGGTCAGAGATCACTTGGAAGAAGTCTCCAGTGTCAGCGTCTCGGACTTCAGACCGAAGTTCTAGGACATATCACAAAACTAGGGCATCACGAGAGAAATTATTAACACATTAGTGCATATTAAACATTTTGAATGTTCTTCTCCAGCGACGACATGCCACTGCATACAGACAGTCAGGGTGATTGAGAGTGAGAGAGACAGCGTGGGCGTAAAAAACAAAGTGAGAGAAAGAGGAAGCAATTGTGTGGGAAAGACAGAAAGTGAGACAGCGGTGAGAGACGCAAAGAAAACAAGAGAAATATATAACCACGGTTCTTCCTGTAATCTAAGTTCCATAAGGAAGAGAACTCTGGGGTGGAGGATCGTGGTTATCAGTGATTGGTGACGTCACGGATCACGAGTAAGAGAAAAATCACCAAAATTTACAAGGTGACCGATTCCTGATTCTAACGCTGCATCTTTCGAGGGACGCAAACAAGCATTGTTTACAGAAGGCGTGGCCATGCATAACAGTGAAGGCGGCGCTATTACAAACCACTGGCATGAGAAAGGTTTACAGATTGCATTACTGGCCAATCAATTTCCTCACAAATACCACTGCTGTCCCCGCCTACTGCCCTGAATAGCTGCAACATTAAATAACATCAAATGACAGCAAGCAATGAATCTTGGGATCGATTTGAAAAGAGAAGGCTGGACTTTTTTACATTTGAAGTTAGATCATCCAATCATGCTAATGTAGCGTTTTTTGGTCATCAGACGCATCAACACCAGAACTGGCATTTGGTTCATTTATCTTTTAGTCAAACCGCTTTATAACACCAGGGCCATGTGGAGGCAGAAGTCTATCTCAGCTGACTCTAGATTAAGACCGGGTACACCCAGAACCGCTCATCAGTTTATTGCAGGGCCAACACACACACTTAGGGGCAATATAAAACAGCTAATTAGTCAAATGTCCACATTTTTGGCCTGTGGGCGGAAACTCCACACAGAAACACCCTTGTCAAGCCTGAGACTCGAACCTGACATATTAACCCATACACCACTGTGCCATCCAAATTCAGCTCAGTAAAGATCTGGACATTTCCAATTGCACTGATACCTTGACTAACGAGTGTCCCTTTTAACGATTTTCCATGATACAAGCTTCAAACCGCCAAATATCTGCTCCATCCAATGAGCAAAAATTCACTTTACACACTCCCACGCGCAACTATAAATAGTTTTTACTGCACTTCATATCATTTGCTCTGTGCTTTTTCCCTACACCATAGCACAACAATGAGCGTGCCACTGTCAACTACTGGAGTGGATGCGCAATTACACTTAATTCGAGTACAGTATGGCAAAAAAGCATGTTCCCCAGGGTCATACGCGCCCCTGGCATCACACCGCACCCTGAGAAGCACCGGGCTTGGGAGAGATCACCACAAGCCTTTCCTCACTGACATTCGTAGTGTGCACACACACACACACACAAAATTCTCATCCTCCTCCTCCTCTGTTACACACCACCTCATGCCTGCCCACGTGCCACCTCCGCCGCAGTCGATGATCGGAAAGGTTAGATCACTTTGTTTATTATTGTTTTATTATTGTTTATTAATAAATATTATTAATGTGAATGTATTATTATTGTGAAATATTTGTTGTTTTTAGATGTCTACCTTTAATATATTAGGTGAAATATGCATGTTTGTGGCAGGATATGAGTTCGGGAGGGGTCGGAACAGATTCATTGGATTTCTGTTATTTTTATGGGAATAATTGCTTCACATAACGAACTTCCGGTTTACGAGCTCGCCCTCAGAACAGATTAAGTTCGTTAGACAAGGTACCACTGTACGTTATAAAGTAGGGTTCAGCCCAAACAACTACTGACGTCAAATTTGACAACCGAGCACGAGAACACGTTCATTAATAATCCAATCAGCATATGGCTCTGAACATAGCTGGGACGGAGTCCGGTCCAAACAGAAGGTGCTGGTTTTTATTACCTGTCGGCGCGCTGTCCAGTATCCGGACGTCGTAGGCCCCGGAGCAGCGGTAGTTGGCCGCGGTGCCGTTATCCCACACCACCACCACCTCCTCGGGGCTCTCGAAGCTCCGAACGGTGCCCACATGGCCCTCTCCTCCGTCCTGCTTCCCCCACTTCCAGTCCGGGCCGCGGATCACTCGAGCGCCCACTCCTTCCATCATCACTCGGTTATTCCGCCCGCTGCTCATTTAACGAATAACTCCAAATAAAGAAAAGCACAAAATTAGGGGGAAAATAAAAAATTAAACACACACACACACACACTTTTGCTAGCTTAATATTAGCAATGCTAATTCTGTAATGTCATCAATCCAGTCCAAGTGCACCGCGAGTCCCGTCACCGTTATCCTCAGGTGATTAGCCTGCTAGCTAAACAACATTATCACTTATTGCCGAGTTAGCATCGTTAGCATTAATCCCGGCTAACGCTAAGCTACATAAATAAAGAAAAAATACGGTTTCTGGTTGATAATTCTATTACTAACATACACGGGTTAGTCGGACTAGAATAGTATTTGACCTTGTTAGATTATACTCGTCATAATAATCCAGAAAAATCTATTATTTAGGATTATATTGTTGTGGAAAAGTTTCAGAGGTGTAGCCGTGCTGTGGTGAATACCTCAGGCACATCTTCATGGCTGACTACTGTATCTGGATAGTTAACTTAAGGGTGGCAAACTTGATGCTTTAAGGTTTTGGTTTAGTTTGGAGACAACAAACCGAGACGTTGCGATGCAAATAAACAGACATGATGCAAATATGAAATAAATAAACAAACAGATAAACAAAACAAACCTACTGTGTCAACAAATAAGCAAGCAAAAGATGTTGAAGTCGAGTTGAAGCTCAACAGATGGATCCGAAATCCTGTTTCCTGTCTGGAAAGAAAAAGAAAAAGAAAAGTGGAGGAGAACCGGAAAGGAAGGACGGGAGAGACCTGCAGGGCACCGGGCTGAGTTTAGTGCTGCTGTCGGGTCTCCACTTCCAGAAGAAACGGGGGTTTTACTACCTGACGGGTTTCTGGTGTTAAACGAATAAACATGAAATGGAAGCGGGTTTGAAATGAAAGCTACAGAAGCAGAAGGTCTCTCTGAGTAAAATTCCACATTTCTGTAAACAGCAGCTCAGTGTTGTTGTTGTTGTTGGGGTTTTTTTTGTTTTTTTTTTTTTTACACACACAGCCTTTTGTGTGAGACTCCGCTCTCTTCCACAATCCCAGGCTTCATTTCCGCTCAATAAAGATGACTTACTTCCTGCCTGTGTTCCTGTTTTCCTTTTAAATCCCTTTCGAAGACCGCGGATTGACCCGAAAACCCGAAACTCGGACAGAACCCGGTCGGATGGCAGTGAAGTGAGACCGCGATCAGATCCTCAGAGTCGCCATTACAGTGCAACAACCCGGCCTCCCTGCGCACAGCCTCCCTCCTCGTGACGTCATTCCCATGCTCACGCCTCACTCATTTCCCGAACCACTCAATCCCACTACAGTACAGTACTGTATTAGAGTCGCCAGGAGGCGAGAGCCTATCTCAGCCGACACGTACCAAATGCGGGACACACCCTGAATAAATCCCAAGAGCGTCACGGGGCCAACACATTTACGACCGATATCACATTCAAACCCTGGAACAATAGAAATATGGATGTGTTTGGACTGGAGGAAGCTGGAGTTCCCCAGAGGAAACCCCCACAAGCGGAGTGGGGGGTTGTAAATTCTTGTAAATTCTACACAGAAACGCCCTCAATCAGACTTGGACTTGAACCCAGGACCTTCTTGCTGAGAGACTGGGGTGCTTCACCACCACCCCATCCTGCCATTTGTACTGGTACCCATACAGTTGGGTGGACAGAGGCACAGTTGTGGTTAAGTCAGTGCTTCTCAAATAGTGAGGCACGCCCACCTTAGGGGGCGCGGTATGATGCAGGGGCAATGACCCTGGGGAACATGCTTTTCTGAAATCGTGTTTCGAGAATTAAGTGAAATTGCACCTCCACTCCACTAGTTGGCAGTGGCCCTCTCATTGTCGCGCTATGGTGTTGTGCAGGGGTCACTATTAGGGGTTATATTGTACTTGCAGGATACCTGGTGCCCACGGGCACCACATTGGTGATCCCTGGTGTAGCGGTTTTTCGTATAAGCAAATGATATGAAGTACAATAAACAACCCAAGAAACAACACGGAAAAAATTCTAACAGGAACGAAGAGAAAGGTGGAGAGAGATGGAGATATTAAAGACATAAATAAATTGAATGAGTTTAAATAAGGATGTATTTTTTTTATTATTTCAGGCACATTGGTGCACTTTAAATCTTTTCTGTTACAGATTGGAAAACAATGTTAATGAAGATTTTCTTGATTGTAAGTTGAACTATATTTCTTTCTTTTTTGTTTTTAATGTTTATAAAGATACAATGTTTTGCAGATGGAAACTAATCATTTTATCGACAAATAATAGTATTTACAATTGCTCGCGGGTGGTGGGGGGGGTGCGAAATGTTTTTTTTCCTTCCTAAAGGGGGCGCCACAGAAAATACTGTAATTGAGAAGCACTGGGCCCAGGGCTCTTAGCACAGTGGGTTGAACTGGGATTCGAACACACAACCTGATCCTGAGCCCAGCACCCTAACCACTACGCCACTGGCCCCACCTGCCATCCTAACACTCATTACTAATTATGAAATCATGAATACTGTATATACACACAGTGTGTCCAAAAAATGTGTACACCTTTTATCAGACGGAGGGGTTTTGTTGAATCCCCTCCACATTCACCAGACCTCACGCCACCAGAATTCTTTTTATGGAGCTACCTAAAAGACAAAGTCTATGCAATGAGACCTGCAACAGTCATTGAACTGAGAGCAACCATTGAACATAAATGCACGCATGTGTGCTATTAAATCGCTTCGTGGGGTTGGAGTGTCTGGACCAGAACCCACATCAGTCTGAGAACAGGCAGTGATGAAACAATAGAATGATGTTTGTAAATTCGTTTACGTGTTGAAAATGAAATAAATTAAAATAAACACATAGTTTACACTTATTTGAAGTATGTATACATTTTTGGGGACACCTTGTGCAAGTATATGCAGTCCAGTGTGTGTGTGTGTGTGTGTGTGTGTGTGTGTGTGTGTGTATATATATATATATATATATATATATAGATATATAAAAGGGTGTTTCAAAGTTACATGGGTAAAAAAAATAATTTAACATCGCACACTGGTCTAGTGGTATAGGGCGCTGGATCGCTGATCCAAAGGTTGGGGGTTCAAGTCCCATTCTCCACAAGGTTGTCACTGTCCCCCCCAGTGCAGCTAACTGGGTTATCAAAGGCGGGCCATGTCTCTCACTGTCTATGGTGAGAGGCATGTAAAAGAACCATTGCTGACTTTCGTAAAGAGGAGCTGCAAAGTCGTCAGCGTGTTTCTGTCCCTTGCTAAAAGGGTTGTGACAGGAAGGGCATCCGACGTAAAAACCTCTGCCAAATCAAACGTGCGAATCAGATGATTCACTGTGGCGACTCCCGAGTGAAAGGGAAAAAGCCGAAAGGAAGACAGACAGAAGAAAACCCTGTAAAAAAATTCGTCAATCAGACAATTTTAACTGACAGCTCATTAATATCAAAGATAAAACAACAATAGACAATTTCAGGTGAAAATTGGATATTTTCACAATTTTCTGTATCACTTATTTTTTTCAAGAAATTTATTATTTGTTCAGTTCATTTTCGGTAACCGCTTAATCCTAATTAGGGTCGCAGGGAGGCTAACAAACCGATTCAGGGTGTACTAAGCCCTTGTCCTGAGTCGGCTGGGATGGGCGCCAGATTCCCCGTGACCATAATTAGTATTAAGTGGTTCCAGAAAATGAATTAATAAAATAATTTCTGCGACTGGATACTGATCTTGTTTTTTAAATATGAATACAGTATTTATTTTTGTTGTGTAATGTTACATTTTTTGTGGATATCTTAATTTCTCCCCCTCTCAACTCTGAATTATATTCCCAAATGTTCTATTTCACTAATATTTACCCCAACACTGCCAAAGCAAGAGAAAGAAAATAAAATCATCTTTGGAAGCCTGAGAGAGGTTTCAGGCCTCGCAGAATTCAGCGAATCCTCAGTGAGTGAGCCTCATTTCTCAAATTGCACGGCATTGGATGAAATCCAGGACAGTATGGTGGTGTAGTAGTAGTAAGCACGTCGGCCCCCCCAGCAAGAAAGTCCTCGGTCTGTGCATTTCTTGGGCTTGGCAAAGGCATTTCTGGGTAGCGTTGCATGTTCTCTTTGTGTCTGCACGGGTTTCGTCCCATAGTTCAAACGCACATATTGTGCTCATTGGTTGTTCCAAATTTCCCCTCGCGAGTGTGAATAGTTATACATTGATACATTGATAGATACCGAATACATTGAAGGTATTCGGCAGATGCTTTTATCCAGGATTTATAATTTATATCCAACTGAGCAGTTAAGGCTTAAGGTCCTTGAATCCTTGAGCTTTGGACCAATCAGACAGAGCCTTCACCATTGAGCCTGGATGTGTATTGGCTCTGTGATGGTCCAGTGAGCTTTTTAGAAAGCACACACCTTCTGCCAAACAGTTGGCTGAGAAGGGCTCCAGCCTCGACACAACACGAGAATATAAAAGCGTTTTTTTTTTTTTTTGGATGGATGGATGGATGGATAATCTACAAACATGCTTTAATACACATTTTAATTTAGATAGAGATGGATACTCTATTAATCCCTGAGGGAAATTCACATTTTCCAGCAACATTTGCAGTCAGAGCTGGGGACTCGAACTCATGACCTTCTTGCTCACCACGCCAAATTGTGTGTGTGTGTGTGTGTTTGTGTGAGAGAGAGAGAGAGAGAGAGCAGGAAATCTCTCGTTTAATCATATGTTCACCTTTTAGATACTTACTATCAACCAGTGACGTAATATAGTACGCAGACACGTCACTGTCTTAAACAATCCATACTGTTTGACTGATCCAAAACTGTGACGCTCGTGTTTGGGTGTACATCCGGGGATTACTGTGACGTTGTACACACCATCATTGCTGTTAGCAAAATGGTTGATTGGGAAGAACTGAGTTGACGCAGCTCTCTGTATCCAAGGGCTCCCCCGGTTGAGAGGGACAGCTGCTGAGGACTTCAAATCCAAATTATTACAGTTGTAGTTATACGTGTCGGGTCACTTCAGGTTCGTCGGGGTTTGATCGGAAATGTTTTTCTTCTCGTGCACCGTCCAGCCGCAGGTTAGTGTTTGCTAACTCTGGTTAGCATTTTTGACTGTTCAACAAGCAATGGCTAATAACAATGTTAGCTTTTGAGCTGTACGTCAAAAGGTTCTGGTTTTGTGAATAAACTTATAAATCAATTTAACCAGAGGTGTTGCATTTACAGTTGATAACAGAAACATGGAGCATGACTACCGAGTAGCTCAATCTCGGCTCAATCTCAAACGTGTGTTTGTTGTATAAGTAGTGCGCTAAGTGGAATGCAGAAGTAGTCTACAAGTAGTGCACATGTCTAGTACGTAGGAAGGTATTTAGAATTGGGCCACCGAGTTCAAGGCCTCGAGTAATTAAAACTGCTTGAGAAGCATAATTAAGCCGACGTGTTATCATTAGAATACTTTATCGTGTCATAAAGTTTATCTGTATTTGTAAAATAATTATTCTCTGCTTTGTTGTGTTCCATACAATGGCGTTTATAGCTATCGCTAGCTCGGTAATGACCGACAGTACTTTGAGACAGTGCGTGAACGCTCGTTTCCGGTAGTGGCAGATGTCCATGTTATTGAAAATACTGTAGTGACGACATGCTGCGTTGTGGGCTGCAGTCTTTTTGTGAAACAACGAACCATCACCTTCCACTTGTAAGAACCAGAGAACATCTACCAATCTTTAAGGTATATTTTCACAAGTTTGTTAAACATTTAAGACTTGAGCCACATCTTTATATCAGATTATGCTACCATGGAAACGATGGATATTCCGGCTCCTTTCCTCGTTGGAAGGGGCGGGGCGTAGTGGTGAGGATGCTTGTTGATTGAGCAAGGTCTTAACCACAAGGGTGTGTCTGTCCATCCAGCAGTATGAATCAGAATCGGAATACAGTACTGCACTTTATTGATCCTGGAGGAAATTTTGTGCACACACTTGGCTCCATCCAGACAAATTGAGAATGAGAGAATATCTATATCTATTTATATATATATATATATATATATATATATATATATATATATGTATATATATATATATATATATATGTATATATATATATAATATATGTATATGTATATATAATATATGTATATATATATATATATATATATATAATATATATATATATATATATATATATATATATATATATATATATATATATATATATATATATATATATATATATATATATATATATATATATATATATATATAATATATATATATATATATATATATATATAATATATGTATATATGTGTATGTATGTGTGTGTGTATATATATATATGTATATATATATATATATATATATAATATATGTATATATATATATATATATATATATATATATAATATATGTATATATGTGTATGTATGTGTGTGTGTATATATATATATATATATATATATATATATATATATATATATATGTATGTACATACACACACACACATATATATGTATGTATGTATATTTATATGTGTGTGTGTGTGTATATATATGTGTGTGTGTATATATGTGTGTATGTATATGTATGTATGTGTATGTGTGTGTGTGTATATACATATAACCGGGGATTTAGCTCAGTTGGTAGAGCGTCCGCTTTATCCTCCGGTAGGTCGGAGTTCGAATCCGCGTCATACCATAAGACGTTAAAATTTGGCAGTTGTTGCTTCCTGCTTGGCGCTCAGCATCAAAAGGATAGAATAACGCAATAACTGGCGCTGCACACAATGCAAATTTCAATGTATGTAATGTACTTTGACAATAAAGAGTTGTTTGTTTGTATGTATATATATATATATATATATATATATATATATATATATATATATCGGGATCCCTCACTTTCTGCGGCGACCGCCAAATCCCGCGAAGTAGGATCAAACTCCCCACACACACTGACGTATACATACATGAATATGTGTATATAATAAATAAATAAATACATATTCACCATTATAAATATTTATAATAACAAACATTCAAAAATAATTTATAAGATGTAAATAAAGTATAAATACAAAAACATACAGACGCACCAACGCACTCAGATGCGTACCTCACATAAAAATGTAAGTAGTTTTGATGGGAGGTTTTGGGTTGTTTTTTTTTTTTGGGGGGCTTTTTTTTACAGTGATCCTTGTGTATATATAATATAACATAATATAAAATTTGAAGCTAATGTATGTGGTTAACCTGCGATGGCCTAGCTTCCCATCCAGGCGACAGGCACTGTGGAATACTGGTTATCACATTCACCACACAGCAAGAAGGTTATACGACCCGGGTCCAGAGAGGGTGTGTCTGTGAAGTTTGTGTGCTTCTTGTGCTTTCGTGGGTTTCCTCTGGCTGCTCCGGTTTCCTCAAACAGTCATGCACATTAGACTAACTGGCTGCTTCAAATTGCCCCTAGGTATGAGTGTGATTGGCTGTGTATGTTTTCTGGTCCTGCGATGGGTTAGTGAGCTGTTCGGTGTGTATGTACCTTGCCTTCGCCAGTGCCCTTTGAAATAGAACGAAAGCAGTTTGGTGAAGGAGTTGCGTGAGCAACGTAATTCATGTACTGTACCTTCGGTCTATAGTGTAAGAAACATTTTCTGGAGAAGATAAGCGATGTATGACTTCCTTCAAGTATGTAGATGTGATGCAGTGTACGGTAAATATTTAATTGAACGAACGATCCCTCAGCCGGATTCACACAGGAAGTGATGAGTAATTTTACAGAGTTAATTATCTCCAGTGAAATGAGCAGCATGAAGAGAAAATAATCTTAAACCACACAAAGTGGGCGTCATCTAATGAATGGCATCTTTTGGGCTTTTGAACCTGAGCATAGAGTTCAATTGAGCTGAACTTACCCATGAGTGATAGCCAATCAGAGGTTTGTTGATTGACAGACGTCGCCAAACATTGTATTCCTGGAAACCGTTTAATATTCACTTTAGTGGTGCAACAACCAATCAATAAAATCAATTATTAAAAGTGTTGGTAAACAATCTCGTTGTTAATGAGTCTCACGATTCTTGTGTAAGTCAGTCACTACAGATGAGTGTCAGTCAGTACGGCGTTGAACGGACATTGTACATGCGCCTCGCATTTTTTCATCTTCATAAACATTACTAAACATGGCTCAGTCGACTGCCAATGGCACTGGGATGGTAAAAAGTGTTCAATCAAAATCTTCAAAAGTTTGGGAGAATTTTAATCTCTATAGTCCCCAAAAATGTGTTGAATTCAGGCTTTGCAAAAGTGAGATGGCTCGGCACGGGAGTGCGAGTGCGGCAGTGACACGTGAACATCTTAAAAGAAACATGTAGGAATTATTATTGATGAGGAAGCGCCGGCCCATCATCAGCGTAAGTGAGTATAGAATCCTAAATTTATTCTGTTTTGAAGGGGCACGATATATATTACCGTATTCAATGTGATAAGCGCCCAGGCCGGTTTAAAAATTGGAGTAGGTGGGCGCTTATTAAAATATTACCAGCGGAGTGGAGCGGTAAGTGCTTATTACTATCGAGGTGGAAAACATGAATAATAACAGAACAATAAAAGAGTTTTACTGACATTTGTGTTATTCATTTTTTGGTATCAACCAAATTACTTACATGAAAGCTGAAAATAAACAGAAAACAGCATAAATAAATAAAAAAATGAGAGACTCTTTAATTTTCCCTCCCGGTGCTGTTGTTTAAATATTTTCCCGGAAGTAAAATCGAGCCAATCAACACGAATGTCAACTTTAGCACATGGCATGTTGGACCAATCAGCATGAACATAAACAAAGGCACACGTCAAGGAATGTCTTTAAATTTATGAAGTTAGTGAGCAGGAGAATCGGGTGAAAGATACTCATCACTTTCTGATAGATCCATATCTGGCTCATCGCTCCATTCATTCCGAGCATCCCATAGTTTTGCTGTAGCAGTTTCTAATGGTTCATCGGTTGTTGTACATTTACCAAAAGAACACAGCAAAATATTTTCCTGTTTTTTAAAGCACCGCAGAACAATCAAATGTGCAAAACAAGGCCAATTATGCAAAAAAAAAACCCAAACAAACAAAAACAGCCCATCAAAACTACTTAGATTTTTATGTGAGGTGCGCCTCTGAGGGTGTGTGTGTGTGTGTTTATATTTTATTTACGTTTTATGCATTATTTTTGAATGTTTATTTGTTGTTATAAGCATTTATAGTGTTGAATATGTATTTATTAATATTATATACACATGTACATCAGTCAGGGGGTCGATCCTACTTCGCAGAAATTGGTGGTCCCGGGGTGTGTGTGTGTGTGTGTGTGTGTGTGTGTGTGTGTGTGTGTGTGTATATGTCTCATTTCTCATAAACCGCTGAAAGTGAGGGATCCCTGTATGTGTATATATACACACACACACACACAGTAGTACCTCATATTACAAAAGTCTCACCAAACGAAAAATTCAGGTTACAAAACGCATTTTCCTAAAATTTTTGTCTCTAGATACAAAACAAGTTCGCATTACGAAAGTGCCATCTCAAAAATTCAAACGTGCCATTCAAACAATGTGCGAGTTGCTTTCCCATTGGTTGTCTCCCAACACCCCACTCCGCTGGCCTCCCATTGGCTAGGAGGGGGCTGAATCTCCATAATACAGTACTGTACCCATAATGCTTCTCATGTGCCTTCGAGCCATTGTTCGACACACGTGTGAAGGAGAGTTGTACTGTTGGTTCGTGAGTTTTTTGAGTGTGCTTATTGCAGCATTATTTTTCGTTATTACACATGAGCCCCAAGAAAGTGATTTCCGGTGAGACCGAAAAGGAGAAGCGGGCTCCGTTATCAATAAAATGAAGACAGGAGATGATAAAAAAATATGAAAATGGCTTTCGGTTGAGTGAAATCACAAAGGAGTATGGCCGAAACCCCTCTACAATCGGGAAGGGTTCTTCGGACCAGCAACCCCCGGACTTTAAAGCGTTGCATGGGTGGTTCGAGAGAGTTTTAAAAAGGTAAATAATTTTCTTTTACTTTTAACACGTATTTCATCCAAAATTGGTGTACTTTTATAATTTTTCAAGGGTTTAAGGGGTAGTCTTGGGAGCCTTAAAACAAATCATGCGTTTTACATGTAAAATGCGGTTCAACTTACGAAAAATGCAGGCTACGAAAAAGGCGCTGGCACGGATTAATTTCGTAAAGTGAGGTACCAATATATGTATGTATGTATGTATATATATATATATATATATATATATATATATATATATATATATATATGAGCAGAGATAAGGAAGGTGGAGGATTTTAAGTACTTAGGCTCAACAGTCCTGAGCAATGGAGAGTGTGGAAAAGAGGTGAAGAAGCGTGTGCAGGCAGGCTGGGATGGTTGGAGAATAGTGTCCGGTGTGATGTGCGATAGGAGAGTGTCAGCAAGGATGAAAGGAAAAGTGTACAAGACGGTGGTGAGGCCAGCGATGTTGTATGGATTAGAAACAGTGGCGCTGAGGAAAAGGCAGGAGGCAGAGCTGGAGGTAGCCGAGATGAAAATGTTGAGGTTCTCTCTGGGAGTAACGAGGATGGATAGGATCAGGAATGAGTATATCAGAGGGACAGCACATGTAAGATGTTTTGGAGACAAAGTCAGAGAGGCTAGATTGAGATGGTTTGGACATGTACAGAGGAGGGATAGGGAGTATATTGGCAGTAGGATGCTGAGGTTGGAACTACCAGGCAGAAGGCCTAAAGAAGAGATTTATGGATGTGGTGAAGGATGACATGAAGGTCATTGGAGTAAGAGAAGATGCAGAGGACAGGGCGAGATGGAGGTGGATGGTTTGCTGTGGCGACCCCTGAAGGGAACAGCCGAAAGGAAAAGAAGATATATATATATATATATATATATATATAAACTCTTCTTTTCCTTTCGGCTTTTTCAGGATTTAAGTGCTTGTGTTATCACTGTGTGGTGACACTTTTGCCACTACCGGAAGTCACAGCCTGTGTGTCACATGGAAGCTCCAGCCAGTCACGGGTATTGAGCGAGCGATCTGGTTCTATATACACATCACTGGTTTCCTCAAGTCAGAGGTGTACGTGTTTCACTGTGCAGGTGTGGCATGCACCTCTGAATAACGCTGATATGTTCTGATCTGTTCTCAGGTTACTGTTCAACTGAGTCACCTGATCAACGCCCTTCATGCTTTAAAAGGTTCAGTGGTCAAATCTCAGCATAGAGACAGGAGACAGGAGCAAGAGAGGCACGTCACAGAGGTACGTCAGTCCAGTTTGGACTGAAATACAAGACCGGTATGTGGTCAAATACCTCCTGGGTTAGCAGTCTACCTGTCTGTCCAAATCTTTTGGCACCTGAGCCATAATGTGACCCCATTTCAATGGAGGATGCCTTGCTTCACAGCTCCAGGGTTGTTGGTTTAACCCTGATTAAAGTCTCAATGTCTGTTTGGGTTTCAGCTGGGTTCTCCAATTTCCTCCCACCTCCTGAAAAATGCATAGAGTGAATAATGAAACGTTCATTATAGATGTTGCATATGATCACGAATGAGATCTGATGAACATGAGCCCGTGTTTGTGTTCCGTAGCCATTATGGAGCCTCCGAGAGATCGGATTGGCGGATCTGGGAGAAGGAGAGCTGAACAAAGTTGTGGACAGACTGTTGCCGTACATCACTCCGGACGTGTCTGTAGAACCTGCATCTCAAAGCTGGAGGACGTCCTACCTGTCCGCAGACTCTTTCTTTCACAACAAGTATGGTAAGAGAGAAAGATTCCTGAATTCGGATGACAGACCAGGTTTTGCGTGCATGGCAGTAATGATGATGATAATAATAATGTTGACGTTTCTCTTCTAATCATGAAACAGGATTAAATGTCCGTTTACTCTCATCTAGGTTTTTCTAGTACCAGGATGGGCGGAGCAACGCCGATCTTTTGCAAACGGAATACTTCCGCACTTCAGACAGTATGTGCTGATCTAAACACCTGGCCAGGTAACTTACTCTCACTCCAGTGTTCAGAGTAACCACTTCCCCAAACTCTTCTGTTTTCTTTCTTCTCGTCAGAGTGTTGCAGGGAGCCTAAGCCCCGCCCACTCCAATCTGCTGATTCTTTCAATATGTTTTTTTTTAAACCGACAAATGAAATCTGAAAATTATTTGTCTGTTCCTGTTGACTGCTGTATTTTTTTACTAATTTTTTTTGATGCAGAAGTGAAGAGGAGGGGCGGGGCGGGGTGGGGCTTCGGCTCACTGCTGTGAATGAAGCAATATTATGATATACTATGCACAACAAAGTACACTGATAGTCATTTAAAAGTCTGAGAACATAATATTTGAGACACTTTTCATTCTGGTCCCCAAATAATATGATAGATGTTCTGCTTGTTGGTCTCAAAAACATCAAAACAAAATGGCACCTGCCAAAATGAAAGTCACAGCAGTCTGTATCGAGCATGGGGTCCGTTTGCAGTGATGCAGGCCGTGCTACAGCAGGGTGAAACTGGGCCTGCAAGTGCTGCAATCGGATGTAACGATTCTGTCTGGGAGTCGTCACGCTCTCTCGCCCTGAACTTGGCCTGTCATCAACTCGCCCTGTCATGTCGTGATGGTCAATCAGGTTTCTGATGGTCGGTTTTGTTCAGCCCATATGCCTCGTTACTACACTGTATCTCAACCCACCATCTATCTTCCCCACTGCCTGATACGTTGTTCACGTGATAGACGTGGCATTATGGCGTGCAGCAGTCTAACTATTGTGGACATTTTTGAGCCTTTATATCAGATTTCTCAACCACTCCTGAGCTTGTGCGGATACACATTATGTTTAACTCAAATTGTATTCGGCCCACTTTTGCAAAGTGACCGACAAAGGTGCAGTGAAACGTGAAAAAATGTCAACTCGTCATTTTTGGAGAATCTGAGTACAAACATCAATAAGCTGTAAACATGGCTTTTCAGTGCTGGTGATAGAAACTCTTTTTCCACAATGATTTAACACTTACAGTTGCATAACCAACTGGACTATATTTTGGACTGTAATGAGTTGTATCCGTATGGTTCCACCCAAATGAGGATGGGTTTCCCTTTTGGGTCTGGTTCCCTCAAAGTTTCTTCCTTGCATCTACTGAGGGTTTTTTTCCTTGCCATCGTTGCTGCGGGCGACACTCATTAGTAATATGTAGGGGTAATAGGAAATGTTTAAATTATTTTGGACTTTGTAAGCCTCGACTTTCACTGTTTTACTGGGTAAAGCTGCTTTGCGACAATGTCAACTGTCACAAGTGATATACAAATAAAGTTGAACTGAATTGAACTGAATTGAATAGAATAAAGCCACGGGGGGGGGGGACTTTCAGCCACCACCGAAGAGAACATGCAGCCTCCACCAGGGCATTCTTGTCATGAGACTGACGTGCTAACCACCATGCCGCACCAAAATGATGTCAGCTTGTGTTTTTAAATACAGTGGTACCTTGACTTAGGAAATTAATCCGTTTTGAGGGCGAGCTCGTAAGTCAAAATGTTCGTTAGATAAAACAAAAATTCCCATAGGAAATAACAGAAAACCAATGAATCCGTTCCAATCCTCTCCTGAACTCGTATAACCTGACATAAACACGTATATTTGATCTAACATATTAAAGATAAACATGTAAAAACAATAAATATTTCATAATAATACATGTACATTAACATTATTAATAATTAATAATAATAATAATAAAACAAGAATAAACAATAAGTCAAATAACCCTTCCGGTCATTGATTGAGGCAAAGATGTCACGTGGGCAGGCATGAGGTGGTGTATAACAGAGGAGGAGGAGGAGGCGGTGAATTTTGTGCATGTGCACGCTACGAATGCCAGCGAGTAAAGGCTCATGGTGAGCTCCCACAAGGTCAGTGCTTCTCAAATAGTGGGGTGCGCCCCCCCCCCCCCCCCTTAGGGGGCACAGTGTGATGCCAAGGGAGTGCGTATGACCCTGGGTAACATGCTTTTTTTTTTTTTGCCACACTGTACTATAATTAAGTGTAATTGCGCATCCTCTACACTAGTTGGCGGTGGTGCTCTCATTGTCACACTATGGTGAAGGAAAAAAGCACCGAGCAAATGATATGAAGTGCAGGAAACACTATTTATAGTCTCGTGTGGGGCGCCGAGGGAACGCGTGAAATGTTTCTTTTTCTTCTTATAGGGGGAATCACGAAAATAATTGAGAAGCACTGCACAAGGCCTTCTCGGAGCGTGGAGGAATACACACGGAAGAATACGGGGCTAATCATCCCAGAAAAGCCGTTTCCCCAGCAGAGTTCATAAATCAAAATTTTGCTGGTTGGATGGGGCAGATTTTTGGTGGGATCGAAGCTCGTATCATGGAAAATTCATTATAAAAGACACTCGTAACTCAAGGTACCACTGTATATTATAATGTGTGAAAAGGAAGGTTATTATATATTTTTCTATTTCATCCGGAATGTAAAGGGATTTTCTTTTGTTTTCTTTTTAGCTTTGATCCAAAACCGAGGCTTTAAAACCCTGAAATCCAAAACGAGGCGTTTTCAGGGTGGCCTTGAGCAATCACAGGACACAGTGACCTTCATACCATCATTTATAAAGGTCTGATCTGATCGCAGATGAGTTGTTGTTGTTATTACTGTTATTATTTAGCGCATATATATATATATATATATATATATATATATATATATATATATATATATAAATAAATAAAATATAGTCATTGACAGGTCTTGTTGCGCATATGAACGTTCATCTATAAAAAGTCATATCTCACCAATCTATGAACCAACTTTAATGAACTATAACTTAAAATAACCCTCTGATGTTACTGAATATTATGAATATTGTGAATAACTGAATGCTATGTGGCTGCTGCAGTATTGAAAAGAAATTTCTTTTAATCATTCCAGCTACTTGAATATAAACAAGCCTTGCTGCAAAGGATGAATTTCATTTTCAAGACGATATTCATTACAAAAAAATAATCAATTTGCCTTATTTATAACTACATATATAATATTGTCGCAAATATTACATCATATTGTAAAATGAACTGCTTCACTCGAGGTCATTACTGCGTCTGCAAACACGACTCTGATGGTACCAGACTCCCAGGTGCTCGTCATGATGAATAATTATCATATTGACAGAATCAGATCCTATCAAGATGTTCACATTACAAATCATGGTTCACTTTACAAAACATTTCTGAGGCCCAAGATACTTGTAATCCATTTTTAATCCTCAATTTTTTTAGAGGACCGCTCGAAAATCAAATGGTCCAAAATCAGATTATTAGTGCAGTAGGCCCTTCACATTCGCAGGGGTTCGGTTCCGGGCCCTCCCGCGAATCGAGATAATCCGCAAGTTCTGTACCCGGAAGTAAAACCCCAAGTATGACGTCACATGCGCGAATGAGCAGCTGTAAGTAAAATACTATGTATCTATTACATGCTAAAATATGCTTCTTAAACACATTCTAAAGACAGTCTTACTCATTAATACAGTATTAATGTAGTAATGATGAAGAAAAACTTTTCAATTTTTACTCTTATTTTTATTGATGCTAAAATATAAACATTATACAGCATACGCACAAAACACCTTTCAGTGCATTCTCTTTATAAACATACAGCAGTGTAGTTTTCAAAAATGCCCACTGCATTAGGCATGACCCAACTGAATTCAGGTATTAACTGCATTAAGTCCGAGCAGCTCGGCCACGCCCCCCCCCCAGCCGGAGCGAGTCCAAATCAGAAGTTTTAGAGTGATAGAGTCAGAGGCGTTACAAACCAAAGAAGCGGTGATGTTGATGTGAGTTAATCCTCTGGCGCAGAGCTGAGCGTGCTTTTGTTTATTGGGAGTAAATGAGAATAGTGAATTCAGGTGCGTGTGTGTGAGAGCCGCTCAGCTACGCTCCTCAGGAAGTAACGAGTTAGTGAGAGGCAAAGCGCCAAAATCAAAGTCCCCCAAAACACAGACCATAAAAAAGGACATAAAAAAAACAAGAAATGTAATAAATTGGATAAACAAAACACAATGAGAAACATGCTACACCACAGTCAATAAAATATAACACACAAACATTTTAAACATTACCTTGGGTCATGTACTGGAATAATAATTAAAAAAAAGACCAATAGTGGAGTGTTTTACAACAGTTCAAAGGATTACAGTATTCCTCTTCAGCAATGACGTGACTTCAGAGGAAACTGTTGTTTCTTCTGGAGAAAGTCTTATTTCACCTTATTCACCTTTTTCTGGTGCTTAAGCAGGGTTTGAGTGACATCATAGAACTTAACTGGTAATTAAAACAAACTAAAAAAGGCTCATTGCCAACTTGTGCGCATGAGGAAAAAGGGGCGTTACATCACCTCAACCAATCAGCAGGAAGGAGGACAGCCATTGGCTGAATTTGAATCACGTGCGAGCTGCTTGGCAGTCCGTCAATACTCAAACCGCGAGTGCAAAACCGCGAATAGTCAAGGGCCTACTGTATTCAACAGTCTGGTGAGAAATCTGAGCCTCCTGTAAGTTTGAAAAACGATGGGAAGCAATAATCTGTTGATATTTGCGTCTGGTAATGTAACCCATCTTACCTGGCTAATGAGGGTTGTGGGGAGGCTGGCGCCCATCTCAGCCGACTCCGGGTGAGAGTGGAGTACACCCTGGACAGCTCGCTAAGTAAGCCATCATGGGGCCAACACTCATGTAACCATCTGTACTCACACCTATGGGCTTTTTGGACCTGCCAGTTAGCCTACTGTTCATGTTTTTGGACTTTGAGAGGAAACCGGAGTACCCGGAGGAAACCCACACAAGCACGGAGAGAACATGTAAACTCCACACAGAAACGCCTGGGCTGGGAATCGAACCCAGGACCTCCTTGCTGTGAGGCGGACACCAACAATTTCTTGTTGTTTTTACCTGGAGAATCAATGTAAGACACAGGTGAAATAAATTGGTTAATAGGTTGGTGAGATACGAACTTTTATACATGAATGTCCACCTGTGCAAAAGACTTTTGTCATTTTGTCAATGTGTGTGTGTGTGTGTGTATATATATATATATATATATATATATAAAATATATTGTATGTGTGTATTTTATGGTCTCTACAGGGCTTCTTCTCACGGGATAAAACTCTTCCCTCTGAGACTTTGGACAGCCTTATGAAAAGCAAGAACATCGCCAACTCGCATCATGACGCTTTCAAGACAGGATTTGCAGACGGCTTTTTGAAAGCTCAGGCTCTTACACAGAGAACACAAGGTCACCCTGAAACCTGAACAGTTTCCACAAAGACAACCTTAAAATTTTAATTAAAGCTCAATCAGGGAATAAACCCGACGTCTTTGTTGCCGAGGAAAAGTTTTCTTTCTTCCTGCGTTTCATGGCTAAGATCTAGCGGGTCATTTGGAGCAGCATTGGCATGACAGGCTAGGTTTGCTAACCGAGTACTAGCCGTATTGGAAAGGAGATGTGTACAGTATAGACAGAGGAATCCTTTTTTTTTTTTGTTCTTTATTACCAAATGCTTTATGGATGTGTATTTGCAAAAAAATAGGGGGGCGTCCTCATAAGTGTTCTTAGTTTTACCTGTAAACATCATAACATGTATCAGAATTCACACAATCCTCCTTTCATCCATCTGTCTGTCTGTTATCTATACCGTTTATCCTCTGCATCGCCGGTGTTGGAGCCAATCCCAGCTGACTTTAGGTGAGGGGCTGGGTTACAGGACGAACACGGACACGAACAACCAATCAGGTTCACATTCGCACCCCTCCGAAGGATTTAGACTCGCCACTTAATGATGTGGTTGGGCCAGTGGTGTAGTGGTTAGGGTGCTACGCTCATGATCAGGAGGTTGTGAGTTCAAATCCCAGTTAGACCCTCACTGTGCTAAAGTTTAAAGCTAACCCTGGGCAAGGTCTCAACCACAAGTGTGCCTCTGTTCACCCAGCAGTATAAATGGTACCAGTAAAAATATACTGGGAAGGTAACCTGTGATGGACTAGCGTCCCATCCAGGAGGAGTTGAGTTCCTAGTCGCGTCACGCTACAGAAACCGGGGATAAGCACCGGCCTGATGAGCCACTATGGCTCGGGTGTAAAAAGCCCAACAGACTTTATCTACCTAACCTAATGTGCCTGGCTTTTGCCTGTCGCAAGAAACCCACACAGACAAGAGAACACGCAAACTCCACTCAGACCCGCCCCCGGGTGAGATTTGAACTCTGAACCTTCTGGTAGCGAAGTGACAGTGCTAACCGCTGAGCAGCCATGTTATTTTTAAATCGCTCTTGGAAACGTTGACTCTGATGTTTGTGTTTTAAATCGGTTTCTGATTTGTTTTACAGAGTCGTTAAGGCGAACGCGACTCATCCTGTTGGTGTTGCTGCTGGGTGGATTGTACGGTCTCTCCAAAACGCCGTTTTTGTCGGGTAAAGGCTTTTGCTCTGTGGTGTGTATGTTTTGTTTGTGACCATGAATGTTTGCTGATTTACACACTGTGTATATGGGAATTGAGCCTCTGTTGTGTGTGTGTGTGTGTGTGTGTGTATGTGTATGTGTGTGTGTGTGTGTGTGTGTGTGTGTGTGTGTATGAGCACGCATGCTTGATTTGTAACCACAAATGATAACTGATTTACACTTTGTGCATGGTTGAGTTGAGCCTCTGCCGTGTGTGTGTGTGTGGCGTGCCTTTGCTCTGTGAACTGTAATCTGACCATTCCGGATAGTGCGATTCCGAACTACATCAGGCCTGGACTCTGCAGTGGATCCCGTCCAGATGAAGAACATCACCTTCGAGCATGTGAAAGGAGTAGAGGAGGCCAAGAACGAGCTGCAGGAGGTGGTGGAGTTCCTCAAGAACCCACAGAAGTTCACCGTCCTGGGAGGAAAGCTCCCTAAAGGTCGGACAGTCCACTTTATCCCGGAGGTGATGCATTGTTTTAGGTTCTGTTGGATTGGTACTGAACGATACGTCATGTCTCTTTCACAGGGATTCTGTTAGTTGGACCTCCTGGAACAGGTAAAACTCTACTAGCACGCGCTGTAGCAGGAGAAGCTGACGTTCCTTTCTACTATGCGTCTGGATCGGAATTCGACGAGATGTTTGTTGGGGTCGGAGCCAGTCGGATCAGGAATCTTTTTCGTGAGTGTCAGTCATTTAAGAAGTCATTTAAGGAAGTCTGAGCCTGAGAATTATTTACAATAAGAGTATCATAGTGTTCCTGCTCCACGGCAGCCCAGCTCTTGATTGACAGTTATAAACATTCTTTACCCATGATGTTCTGCTCAGCTTATAAAAAGCCAAGGATATTAATTTAATCAGAAATGTGTGTTTATAATACTGTGTTAATAAAAATTTTGCATATTTATACTGTTAATTAAAGAAATTACTATTGATTTAAATATCTTTATTTCCTTGGAATTAAAGTTTTAATTTGTGTTTGTTAGGGGAAGCCAAAGCCAACTCTCCGTGTGTGATCTTCATCGATGAGCTCGACAGTGTCGGAGGGAAGAGGATCGAGTCTCCCATGCACCCGTATTCCAGGCAAACCATCAACCAGCTTCTGGCAGAAATGGACGGGTGAGTGTGAGAGGAGTGAGGGAGGAGGGATGGAGTGAGGGGGTGAGTGAATGAGGGATGGGTGGACGGATGGATGGAGGGATCAAGGGAGGGATGGAGTGCATGAGGGTCCGAGGGATGGATTAAGTGAAGGATGGATGGATGAGTGAGTGAGGGATGGATGGATGGTTGGCTTGCGTGATGGATGGAGGGAGTGTGGGAGGAGGAAGTTCATGAGGGAGGAATGGGTGGGGGGAGTGTAGAAGGGATGTCTGGATAGATTGAGGGATAGATAGTAGGACGGAGTGTGGAGGGGAGGGATGGATGGAAGGAGTGCGGTTGGGATGAATGGAGAATGGGATGGAGGGAGTGTGGGAGGGATTTCTGTATGGAGGAAGTGAGGGATGGATGAATGGAGGGATGGATGAATGGAATGAGAGGGGAGGGAAGGATGGATGGAGTGAGTGAGGGATGGAAGGAGGGAGTGAGGGAGTTCAGGATGGAGGGATGTCTGTTTGGAGGGAGTGCAGGAGGGAGGGATGGATGGAGGAAGGGATGGATACAGTGAGGGAGCGAGGGGAGGGAGGGGGAGGGATGGATGGAGTGAGGTATATAGGGAGGGATGGATGGAATGAGGGCTGGATGGATGGAATGAGTGAGGGATGAATGAGTGAGGGATGGATGGGTGGAGTGAGTGAAAGATGGAAGGAGGGATGGATGGAGTGAGGGAGTGCAGGATGGAGGGAGTGCGGGAGGGATGTCTGTTTGGAGGGAGTGCAGGAGGGAGTGATGGATGGAGGAAGGGATGGATACAATGAGGGGGCGAGGGAGGGAGGGATGGATGGAATGAGGGATGGATGGAGGGAAGTGCGGGATGGATGGAATGAGGGAGGGAGGGATGGATGCATGGATGGAATGAGGGATGGATAAATGGAATGAGGGATAAATGGAATGAGGGATGGATGGCTGGAATGAGGGAGGGAGTGAGGGATGGATGGATGGATTGATGGATGGATGGAATGAGGGATGGCAGGAGTGCAGGATGGCAGGAGTGCAGGATGGAGGGAGTGTGGGAAGGATGGCTAGCGTGAGGGGATGGATGGGTGGATGGATGGATGGAGGGAGGGAATCTTGGAATGTCCACACGGCACTTATTCAGCCGAGTCTGTATTGGATAACATTTTAAATTAAATTGTTTTTGTTGCAGATTCAAACCAAACGAAGGCGTCATCATTATCGGGGCGACAAACTTCCCTGAAGCTTTAGATAAGTAAGTATCTTCAGCCAGTGTGTTGGCGCCTCACGCGACCGCGCGGCGCCTCCTGAGTGTTACAGAGTGATGACACTGGAGGTGCGATAGAAAAGCC
>CM045743.1:14121439-14171439 GCA_024760905.1 Plotosus lineatus
TTATTCCATAACTAACGCTTAATTTTGGTGATTTCTCTTAATTTTAATGAGAATCAATTGCCAGATGCGACTTGTGGACTTTTTAATTCAAGTGTTTGTGTACTCTGATAGGTGCATCCAGTGATTTCGACAGCGCTACAAAAATCGCCAAGATGATGGTGACGCAGTTTGGAATGAGCGATAAGGTTTGTTTAGTTCATTAACTCATTTCTGGTAAACATAGAGCTGACTCATCTTTCCCAGAAACCTCTGTTCTAAGTACCGTGGTGGTGTTTTAGATTGTGTCGCTACAGTGTATGTCAGGATCCATGCTAATTCAGCGACACCCTCAGCTAAAGATCAATAAATATAAAAGCAGGCTGAATGTTTTTTTTTTTTTTCAAAAACATTCTTATTTCTCGTGAACATTCGTTATTGAGGAAGAAGAGTACGCATGGAGAGAACGAGCTCGTTTGGAAGCTTCGAGAATGGACTTTGAAAAGCAGTGGCCTGTACAACAACCAAGAAATGGATGAAACTGGATTCTGAACATGGAGGTTTCTGAACAAGACCCAAGTGTAATACAGTGGTGCTTCACTTTACAAAAGTCTCACCAAATGAAAAATGCAGGTTACGAAACGCATTTTCCTAAAATTTTTGTCTCTGTGTACGAAACAAGTTCACGTTACGAAAGCGCCATTCAAACAATGCACGAGCTGCTCTCCCATCAATGACGTTCAAACATCCCGCCCCGCTGGCCTCCCATTGGCTCGAAGGGATGACGCAGCTCCCTCTTATTGGCTATCTCCCAACATCCCGCCCCGCTGGCCTCCCATTGGCTCGGAGGGATGACGCAGCTCCCTCTTATTGGCTATCTCCCAACATCCCGCCCCGCTGGCCTCCCATTGGCTAGGAGGGATGACTAAGCTCCCTCCCATTGGCTATTATGGAGCTGAATCTACCATGATGCTTTTCGTGTAAAGGACAGACTTACTGTTGTTTTATTTCTTGACTCAGGCTTTTCACCTCTTCCATAAACATTTGTAAGATTATAACTCTGCTAAGAAGGCATGGTCAACACACGCACACGCGTGTGATTTCCAGTGCGAGTGAGAAGAAGAAACGGGCTCGAGTGATATCACAAAGGAATATGGCCAAACCCGTCTGCCATCAGTACGATATTGAAGCAGAATGAGGTCTTAAAATGTCTGCTTTTATAATTTTTAAAGGGTTTAGGGGGTAGTATTGAGAGCCTTGGAACGAATCACGCGTTTTACATGTAAAATGCAGTTCAATTTACCAAAAATACAAGTTACGAATAAGGCTCTGGAACAGCTTAATTTTGTAAAGTTAGGAACCACTGCATTTCTTCTCAGCAGGAATCGTGAAATTGCTACCAGAGGTGGCACTTTGGACAAGGAAGGCTCAGTTAATGTTTTGAATCAAATTATGGATCCAGGAATTCCTTAATGGATTCTATAACTTGGTGGTGATTTTTGATTTTTGGCTCATGTAGAGGATTTTTTGTCTTGTCGGAGGTTTGCGCTCTCCACATGCTCTAATGAAGCAAATGATTGGTGGAGGGAACACACGTGTTCACTGACTTTTTGCACGGCACCAACACATTTATATAATGTCCGATGCTTGTTATATAATAGAGCCTAATGATAGCGTAAACACATCACTCGGGTAACGTAACCTAATACTACTGCCAAGGCCAGCTCTGCCTTTAGAAGACTTTGTGAGAATGTGTAACCGGAGAGGAGAGGACTCATTCTTACCACCAAACTGAAGATCTACCAGTGCAGTCGTGCTCACCAACCTCCTCTAGGCCTGTGA
This sequence comes from Plotosus lineatus, assembly GCA_024760905.1. Classification (NCBI taxonomy): domain Eukaryota; kingdom Metazoa; phylum Chordata; class Actinopteri; order Siluriformes; family Plotosidae; genus Plotosus; species Plotosus lineatus. Next base: position 14,123,258 of record CM045743.1, read on the forward strand.
GACCTGGACTGTCTACAGCAGACACGCCAAACAGCTCAACCGCTTTCACTGGAGCCGCCTTCGCAGACTCCTCCACATCAAGTGGCAGGACAAAATCCCTGACACGGAAGTCCTGGAACAAGCCGGCATTCCCAGCATCCACAACCTTCTTCAGAAAGCGCAGGTCAGATGGGCAGGCCGTGTTGCCGGAATGATGGACAGTCGACTGCCAAAACAGCTGCTGTACGTAGAGCTTTGTGAAGGCAAGCGTTCAGTTAGGGGACAGAAGAAATGCTTCAAAGATGGCCTTAAAGCGTCCGTCAGGGACATGAACATCAACACAAGCACTTGGGAGCAGTTTGCTACCAACCGCTCAGCTTGGCGAAGCAAAGTCTTCACCGGTGCCCGTGCTGCAGAGAAGCGACGAACCGCAGAGGCGCAAGAGAAACGCTCAGCGTGCGAAGCTCGACCTGCCTCCACTTCCATCGCAGCACCCACCCCTACATGTCCTGCATTTCGGGCTTGGAATGGCCTCACTAGCCACCTCTGGTCCCACAGCTATGGAGCATAGATCTGATACGAAGTCATGGTCGTCTTCCACCTCGAAAGACGAAAAACAAGACCACTAATAACATTTACTACTGTAGTGACATTAGCGACTCTGCATTCCGACTTGCAAACGTCTTCTGAGTCTCCGGACACGCTCTGTATATCTTGAAGAAGGTGAACTTGTAATGATGTAATTACCATTGTTTGTTGTCTTGTAAATGACTTTCCTGCTCTAGTTGGGCGTCATGACGTACTCTGACATGTCGAAGCAAAGCCCCGAGACACAAGCCGCCGTCGAGCAGGAAGTCAGGACGATTCTCAGAGTAAGCTTTCAGACTCACTCCACTCCACTTTTGTACAGCGCAGCATTCATTTTTTAGCATGTCGTGTTGACTCCGCCCCTCCCTCACCCTTCAACAGGATTCGTACGAGCGGGCTAAAGCCATCCTGAAGACACGTGCGAAGGAGCACAAGAAACTGGCGGAGGCACTACTGAGATACGAGACACTGGACGCTAAAGAGATTCAGATGGTCTTAGAGGGGAAGAGGTTGAACGACAGATGAGTCTTTGTGTGTGTGTGTGTGTGTGTGTGTGTGTGTGTGTGTCTGTGTGTGTGTGTGTGTAGAAGTATAAAGAAACTAAAGCAATACAACCTCCTCACGAGCATAAATACAGTATGTGTGTATTATCGATAAAGAGGGATCACGTGTTTAATTCCACAATCCTTCCTCATTCCCGACCGCCTGATTCTAATTCTCCACACTGGAGAAGTGATGTGCTCGTATGCAGAGATAAAGAGTCACATGACATGTAATGGCTGCTCGTGGTGGCTTTTAGTTTAACGTAACGGAGTGTACAGGACATCAGATATTCTCACCATGGCGTTAATTTGGTAGAACAATGCATTCGGATGAAGTGCTTGCTTGTGGGAGGGGGAAACAAACATTGCTTTCATTCTATTTTCTTCTGATTGTGATACAGCATGCTGGAGCACTTCGTCCCAGCAGATCCATCAGTGACTCGGACATTTATTCATACAGACTTTCCCGAAGATCAGGTTTCACAGAATACAAATGGGGCGTGTCACAGCTGAGTCCACTTAGACGTGATTGTATTGGATAATGGAGGAAAATCTAAAGTTATTACGTGAGTCCCTTGATAAAATAATTAGCAGAAGCTATTATCACTCAAAGTTCAAAGAAAATCAGATGGAAACCCGATAAACAAATTATTAATTAATGCATCGCAGGCCGAAATTACCGCATTATATATATTTTTTAATTTTATATATATATATATATATAATTTTTTTTTTTTTTTTTTTTTTTTTTTTTAAGTATAACAAATGAATATTGAAACCTAAGTTATTAGATTTAACGGATCCTTTCGAGAAAAAGATGCTTTTGCATTCTTGTGTTCTTATTTTGAAGTGTTTTACCTCGGCACGAGCTGTGGCAACCTTGGACTTGAAGACTGCAGAATGTCTTGTGCAGAACGTATGGGGAAACCAAGTTAAAAAAGAAAAGCCTCATTTGGTCCGATTTGACCATTGCATCATGGTCAGCCTGAGGAAATTTCAGCATGCCATTGCATACCAATAACGTTGGAATATTTTATCCTTGTATATAGGTGTATAAAGGAATGTAACCTTGAAGGTTTGGTGGCTTTTTATTTTGAACTGAATTTGTGCATCATAAATGATAAATGAGTGAATAAATGAATACAATTCTACAATAAAGTGTGATGTAAAGCCATTAATTTGTTATTTATCATTTATGGAACATTATGAAACATCAGCACATTGAATCGACTTCCTTTGGCGATCCAATAAAACCTCCCACATGTCAAAGGTCAACTCAACCAAATCTTTCAAGATAATTACATTGTTGTTTGAATCATGTTTTAAGGTGATGGTGCCAGACATAGTCTATTCTGTACACGCTTGGCGGTGATTCCTGAAGGCTGCCATGGCTCGACGGGTCATGTCGGGTGGGACAGCGTCTTTCCGTGTCTTTCTCAATAACAACCTCAAGGGCGTCAAGAATTTGGGACCCATAAGTGTAAACTCCTGATTTTAACATAGCAATACAAAACAAAAAACAGTGGGCGGAGTCTGGGGAATAAACCGGTGACCCAACATCAACAGGTACTAAGATCACCCCATCCGGAAACATTTCCCTCGGCATTTTTGATGATCTTCGTGTGTGCCATAGTACCATCTTACTGAAACTCATGGTGTGCAGGTCGGGGTTAGACTACAAACAGACCTTCACACTGCCTTTCCTGCTGTGTGCATTCTTCCTCTGTGTGTGTGTGTGTGTGTGTGTGTGGGGGGGGTATAATTTTTTAATGAATATTTTATTAGGTTTTAAAGTACATATAGAACAGTGAACATACATGAGAACAGTAACATATATAAACATATGACGTTAAGGCTAATTCACTTAAAAGTTTCACAGTTATAAAAGGGGCTGTCGTCATACTATAACAAGCTTCATGTGGTGAGACTGTATATGTTGCACCTTGACCCTGCTTTAAGGCCACAAGATCTCCATTTCTATTGGACTCGCCAAATTTTCCTTCCGGCAGGAGTGTCTGAACCACTGTTATCCATTTTTGTATGTTATCGATTGATGCGACTCAAATTCGGATCACCTCCTACTCGCAATCAGTACAGTACCAGGGTGACCCCCCCCCCCCACACACACACACACACACACACTTTCTCCATTCATCATTATGCTCTGTTAAATTTAAGTCTGTGCTCTGCCCACTGAACAATTTGCCACAGGCTCAGCAGTGCCAGTAACTCGGAAATGTAATTTTAGTTGTTGGACATCCTGGTAATCGAACCGTTCTATTTTCTGTTGGTTTATTCTATTGAAAACTTCATTGACCGAAGGCTTGTTTGGATTTGTCTGATATGACCATGCTAACAGTCTTAGAAAAATTTAATTGTACAGTGATTTTTAGAAAATTCATCCAAGGTCATTCAAAAGTCATGGTGACATCAGTGAAAGTGGGTGGGAATAATCCTACCAAAATAAAATACAAACATACATTTACAGGTATTCTAATCATTTTACTTTAAAACAAAAAACAAAAACAACAGAAAAAACAAAACAAATAATGGATGGTGGTTCAATAAAAACATTTAAAACTTGATGCAAAATTCAGAAAAGGTTAAAAACATGGGGATAAAAGCAATTCCATGAAGCAAACCAAACAAAATAACCAAAAACATGATGATGGAGAAGGTTCTGAAGATGTAGCTTACTGACGCAGAGAGCACCACCACCCCAAGAATTGTTGACAATGCCCCCTGTAGGATCGGATAGCCCAGATGTGACAGAGCCTCCACGGCTTTTTCGTTCACACTCGGCTTAGTACTGAACACGAACACGTAGGAGATGTGAGCTGAGAAATCTACAGAGAACCCAATACTAATGACCAGGTTAATCATTGAAATGGAATCCAAGCTGATACCGAGCAACGCCATGAAGCCTGCAACTCCTACGATGACTGATCCAATGGCAAAAGAGACCCACAAAGCACAAACTCGACTTGGGGTGAGTATAAGTGAGATCACGAGCATCACCGTAGTAGCTACGCTAACAGTCTGAATAGTGTTTGTTGCGATCACAGTGTACTGATCATAATATATGAATGCAGGATGGTAGACCACTAATGGATACTGGCAATTTTGTGCAGTTTTTCTCAATGTTTCCACCATGATCTTTTCTGATGTAATGTTAACTGTTTGAAGGAAGACGCGTGAGGCTTGAATTGTATCATCAGTCACATTGACATCCATTTTGAGCATTGGTTGACCGTCTAGAAAAGGGTGTAAATGTTCCATGAATTCAACTTCTGAGCTGATGTTGAGGTGCATTTCTCTGGCATAACTCTCAAAAGACTGAAGCCAAGAAGTGACCAAATTCCCAGTGATGGGAAGATCTTGGAATTGCAGAATACATGATTCCAGCTGAGCTCGTTCTCCTTTGTCCCAATACGGAAACGTGCCATTGACTGCCAGCATGACTATGGGACCATACTCTGTAAAATACATCTTTTCATCTTCATAGTATTTGACTACGTATGATTGATCCACGGCCAGGTTTCTCAGATCCAGCCCTTCTTTAATCGTAGTACATCCGTAGATACTTATGGAAATGTAAACGATATAAAGCAGAACCAGTGCAGCTTTGGCATAACCAGTGGTCAAGAAAGGTCCGTAGCATTTCCTGAAAAATGTCTTCATCAAGTGTTCATCTTCGGTTCCCGTTTCGTGGTCGTAGGCTCCCCCTACACAGCAGGCAGCATAAACTTTTGAAGATCCGGGCAAGATTTCTTCTGGAACTTTCATACATGTCAACCAATGGCGATTACTTTCCTCCCTTTTGCCATTTAGTGCCAAACACGCGCCAAAGAAAGTGATGTTATAGATGTAACAGAAAGAGATGGCTGTGCCGGCATACAGGCAAAAGGACTGTACCGAACCAAAGGGGTTGCTGTAACTAAGGTACAAGGCCACAACGTCAGTCAGAGTCGTTATTGTAATTGAGATGGCTGCCTCTCTGTAGGTAGCAGCCAAGCGCTCAGCTACACCATCCTGGACGTTGGTCTGCTGCCAGCAGGAGATCATGATGAACATATCATCAATACCAATCCCTGAAAAAGTCAATGTAGCAAATCAAACATCAGAAAACCTAGATGGATAACATGTACACTAAGAGTCTTACCAAGTACCAGGAATGGAGATGATGCCACGGTTATAACAAATGGAACATTCAAAAGCAAGAGTAGACCAAACCCGGATAGCACGGCTAGTCCTGTTGAGATTACTCCAAGAGACCCCACCCACGCTTTATTCCTCACGTGGTCAAGCCTACAGAGAAAAAAAAAACAACCATGGTGTTGTCGTTATCTGTTGTTCCTTATTATTCTTGTGCCTGTAATGAACTGTTGGATGTGACACAAACCTTACACATGACAGCACTGAGAACAGAATGGCAATAAGGTAGGTGATTGAGAAAAGCTGCGTGATGGACCCAGTGCTCTTCTCAAATTCTTGTTGCCTTGACATGGATGTGAAGTAAGATATCTGCAAGAGAATACACTCCAGTAATGAATACAATTAATGGACATTGGGTTTTACATTTGTTTGTTTGTGCGTTCATTCATTATCTGTACTGCTTATCTTGTTTAGGGTCACAGGGAAGCTGGAGCTGATCTCACAGACCCTGGATAAATGGCTGGGTGCACCCTGAACAGCTCACCAGTCCAATTGTTGAGCCTAGAAATGCACGCCTAGGAGAAACTCAAAATAGCTAATCAGCCTAACTGATCATTAGCAGGTCCTTGGACCGTGGTAGGAACCCCATGCCAGCATGTGGAGAACAAGCAAACTCTATACAACCTTGTCAATCGTGGGACTTGAACACAGGACATTCTTGCTATGATGTGAGAGTGCGAGCCACGCTAACATTAAGTTAGTGCTCTAATCTTCATCCTGGTCAGTAAGACCTGCTTAAAATGGTGAGAGACACTGAATCTGGTAGATTTGTTTTTCATGGTGTTGGAAAAGAACCAAATTGTACTAAACTGTGGACATACAGGAAACAGGTGGACATGGACTCTTCTTCTAGCCCAGGACAAAAAGCAAGCTGGACATACCTGTGTCGCATATGTTGACTTGTTGCTCAGCAAATTCACAAAGCCGTTTAACCAAGCTTTCTCCAGCATGTTGTTGGCTTTCCGGAGGTAATAAACGAGTTTCACTGCCCTGGCACTCTGAACAAATCCATTCTCGTCTACTTCTACCTGCCCAACTGAATGTTCTAGATGAACACCACCAAGTATGTCATCATGATATACCGGAAAGGTCAGGTTTAGACTGAGGATGCTGCTTGCATCACAGTCCATCTTGAGAAGAAGGTTCTCATGACAGGACGTGCTCACTTGAGCGCAGACATCATTATAGGAAAACTTCTGGCCACCATATTCCACCATCATCCTCCTGACATGGATGTCCGTGTCCATGATTTCTGCAAGAGCATCTTTGTTGAGAATATTCATCCCACTGGTGAAGATCACAGACGCATATGTACCATCGGTGCTCAACCTCAGAGCAGAAAATAACGTTTCCCTGTTCCCGTCGTCACCATCATCATCGTCTCGGTCATCGGTGCTTTGGAAAAAGGTCTCATAGAAATGCTTCTCCATCTTTGCCTGTCCATCATGTGGCGTGAACTGTTTGATGATGTCGTTAGATATTCTGTCCTCAAGGAAGTAAAAACCGACACCGAGTGTTGCAGACAGACTCAGTGGGATGACGACAAACCACCACGGATACTGTCCGACCAATCTGCCCAGATTTTCCAGATGAATGCGGATCAGTTTCTCGACGCACGTTGTGGAGAACGTCACGGTGACCATGATGACTCGATATGATATTCTCCAATTACCGAGCCTGAATTTTTTTTTTTTTACACCAACACCTAATGTGCTGGGTTTACTACTTCAAGCCCTTCCTTCCTGTTACCGCCTCAAAAGCTTTTCCAACTGAATTGTCTGTTTTTATTTCACTGTTGCTTTCTGAGATGCAGCTGCCTCTCCTGTTCCAGGTTGTTCTGGTCTATCACACCTGACCCAGCTCACAAAGATCTTCATAATGAGCTCTTAGTCTGGATCGGCTCTATCAGGAAGAAGAACCTGAAACCTTCAAATAATCACAACAACCTGAAGGCTGTTTGAGTCGAAGCACTGAAGAGGAACACAAAGGTTCCCTATTATCTCCTAACTCGAAGAACACTTCGGGATTGTCTCCCAAATAATCAGATAATGACCATAGCAGTCTCTGAAGTGCTGTAATTTTCTGATGCAGTGGGCAGGAGTCTCCTGTATCTGTAGAAACCTTGACATGCTTTGAGACCAGAACAATAGGGCTTTGTTCCAGGACAGGGAAAACTGTCCCCACTCCCGAGTCCCTGAAAAGAGAAATGGATTTCCTTATTAATTATACTTTATCATTTTGGGTTTATCTGTTTTTTTTTTTTCTGTTTTGTCTTTTCCAATGAGAGGCTATTTGGGAATGTTTTTATTATAATAAGAACAAAGGTTGTGGTTAATTATTTTCATTCTGACTTTCTTCTGGATGTGGTTTTGTTTTTGACAGCATTGAAATACAGTAGAATGAGACCTGATAACATTCGAGCCTTGTCCCAACGGAAATGAATAACGGTGATACAGTAGATAACTGAAATCACTCCTTTATATACTGTAATTTGTTCTTAATTTTTTTTTTTCATCAGTCGTTCTTTTGTTTTTATACTTTACCCCAATGGCCTAGTGGTCAGGGATCCCAGACCAGGGATTTAGCTCAGTTGGTAGAGCGTCAGCTTTATCCTCCAGAAGGTCGGAGTTCAAATCTGGCTGCGTCCTACCATGAGATGTTAAAATTTGGGAGTTGTTGCTTCCTGCTTGGTGCTCAGTATCAAAAGGATACAACAACTGGTGCCACACAGGGAGCGCTGGGGTCTCATGCACATTGAGCATATGTGTGTATGAAATTGTGCTATATATAGCATCCATAATAATAATCTCCACTATTTAGTAGAATTCCGCTATTTTTTCAGCTTTAGGGGCCCTGCGGCCCCATTGACCCCCAGTTGAAACATTTCATTTCCTCTATTTCTGAACCCGTTTCCTCTATTTTTTCTAAACCTCGCTAGAAGATCCCTGAGTGGTATAGGGTGCTGGATCGCTGATCCTAAGGTTGTGGGTTCAAGCCCCACTCTCCAAAGGTTGTCACTGTCCCCCCAGTGCAGCTAACTGGGTTATCAAAGGCAGGCCATGTGTCTCACTGTCTGTGGTGTGAGGTTCATGTAAAAGAACCATTGCTGACTATCGACAAGAGTAGCTGCATAGCCGTCAACGTGTTTCCACCCTGCGATGGTCTGGCAAGCTGTCCAGGATTTACTCTTCCCTCACCCGGAGTCGGCTGGGATGGGCGCCAGCCTCCTTCGTGACCCTAATTAGGATTAAGTGGTTACAGAAAATGAATGATGAATTTTACCCCAACATTTGATTCAATAAATTATTATTTCATAATAAATGAAATTCAAAAGGCCCCTGTTTCCTTTCGCTTAAACTGTCTTCTTCTTTTCCTTTCAGCTGTTCCCTTCAGGAGTCACCACAGCGAATCATCTGCCTCCATCTTCATGGAAGTCATATTAATGATTCACATGTTTGATTTGGTATAGGTTTTTACGTCGGAAGCCCTTCTTGACACAGCCCTTTTGCAAGGGACAGAAACACGCTGACGGCTTTGCAGCTACACTTTACAAAGGACAGCAATGGTTCTTTTACATGAACCTCTCACCATAGACAGTGAGAGACATGGCTGGCCTTTGATAACCCAGTTAGCAGGACTCAGGGGACAGTGACAACCCGTTGATAATTGGACTTGAACCCCTAACCTTAGGATCAGTGATCCAGCACCTTACCACCGGGCCCACCGCTGCCCATATGATGTACTTTAATTAGAGATGGGTGACCCACTACTTGTAATGGGAAGAATTGTTTTAGTTAAAGTTTAATTAGAGGTTTTATATGATGGGTTAAGATGAAATCAGTTATGTTATTTATTTATTTTCATTAAATAGGAACTAATTATAAGGGGGAAACATCTTTGTCCAGAGTATGTAAATAAAATAGGTCTGAGTAATCGTGTCTCCTTGCCTTGTCAGACTTTAAGGTTCAAAGTTGAACAACATGATAACCTCAAGCCCCTTTTTTGTTGTACAGGTCCTGTATTTTTTTGTTTTTTTGAGGGGGGGGGGGGGGGGTTTGCATTTCTCGGCCACCTGTGATGTCACAGAATGACGTTTGAGGCCACGCCTCTGATAAACTTCGCCAGCTTTGAGGGGCAGTGTCACGTCACCGCATCCAACATTATCCCAACGAAAGCTCCGTAAAAACCTCACGACATGGAAGACGATGTGTTAACCACCTTAAAAATATTAATTATCGGGGAGAGCGGCGTCGGGAAATCCAGGTAAGAATTTTTTTAATGAAATTGTTTATTATTAAAAAGCTGGCACTGCACAATCCCGCTGTCCAGAAGTTGCGAAAGAATTAGCATAGCAGGCTAGCAGCTTCTTTATGTTAGCCCCGTGATTCAATGGTGAGTGAACCTTTTATCAACAGTAAATATTGTCGAGCTTTATTTTTTAATTAACTCGTACATGTATCGGTGTTAGAATGCCTGATATTTTGAATAATTTATTTCTTACGTAAAATGCAACTTTATACGCGACAAGCTAACCCAAAGCCAGCGGCTGTTGTTTTTTTTGTGTTCAGCTCTGGCCGAAATCCCGCCTTCCATCTGACAATTGGTTGGGTTGCCCCCTTCCTTGTAGCAATGTGATTGGTCTGTTTCAACTGTCAGACAATCATAGAGTACACAGTTTGTTTGACTAAAAATCGGATATAAAAATAAGATAATGATAGCTAGCCAACTAGCTACGCTATTAGATTTTATTTTTCACATTTAGCATTATTTCCGTTAAAGTTCATCTAAATAATAGTTGCATGGACTAAGAACCCTGTCTTGGTATGTAGATAAACACCTGAGCTTGCTAACTGATTAGCATAGCTAAAGCTAGCCATGACTCGCGAAAACTTCATGACGGTGTTAAAAAGCAGTTATTGTCTCTGTTTTTTAAAAAATGATACTGAAATTTTAAACCCCGGAAAAAAAAGAGTTTAACCTCACGTCAATATTTTCAGGTTTGTAATTTAATATTAAAAGGGTTGTGTTGGTACATGGGTTCGGTCCTGGAATGTAAACACACTCTTGTTGTGTAATTTAACTACATCCGGTGTGAAGAACATTACAAACCACATCCAGTCCACATTTTACTTTTATTTATCTTGAAATGTTTGCCTAAACCTGTATTTGCTTACAGAATATGACATACATAGCCTATTAGGTCTAGTTTCTACAGTTTAACATGATTAGAGAATGTCTGTCTTCCTTTCGGCTTTTTCCCTTTTACTCGGGAGTCGCCACAGCGAATCATCTGATTTGCACATTTGATTTTGGCAGAGGTTTTTACGTCGAATGCCCTTCCTGTCACAACCCTTTAGCAAGGGACAGAAACACACTGACGACTTTGCAGCCTACTCTTTACGAAAGTCAGAAATGGTTCTTTTACATGCCTCTCACCATAGACAGTGAGAGACATGGCCCGCCTTTGATAACCCAGTTAGCTGCACTGGGGGGGGGGGACGGGACAGTGACAACCTTGTGGAGAGTGGGACTCGAACCCCCAACCTTTGGATCAGCGATCCAGCGCCCTATACCACTAGACCACCACTGCGCCCGTAACATGATTAGAGAATATTAATTTGTAATTATCTGTTGTTTGGTCCATTATTTTTGTGTTTATCTGCTGACTGTATAATGATTCAGTGACCCCAAAAAGACTTTGTGTCTTTGGGTGTTTTGCTTCTTCAGAATCGACTATTTCTGAGGCTCATAGATTTCATGAAAAGGAACAACATTTGAAATGAAAGGAAATTTCATTGTAAAAAGATATTTTTAATGTCAAGAACTAGACAACATTACTTCATCAGCATGCTGCAAGGAGCAGGCCTGAGCTGGAGTTCTTTATATTTATATTTAAAAAGGTTTATTAAAACCACAAAACTGTTTTCTTCTTTGTCTCACAGTTTGCTCCTGAGGTTTACTGATGACACGTTCGACCCAGAATTGGCAGCAACAATCGGTGAGTCAGAGGAATATTGTCACCCTTGTCTCCTATTGGCTTCTGTTTCTGTTGGTGTAGCAGTTGCTTGAGCTGCTCCGGTGTCAAGTTTAATCAGGCAGGGATGAGAGTCTGAATCAGGGGTCGGGAACGTGGCTCCTTTGATGTCTGTATCTGGCTCTCAGATAAATCAGGTGGCCTTTCTTAACAGAGGAACTAATACACAATTTCACTGTCATTAAATAAAAACACAGAAATAAGCTAACAAATAAATCTCACACATTTCAATCTATGCATCCATTTTCAATGTCACTTCTCGCTGTGGCGCACAGCAGCTTTCTGTACTCCAGTGTGTAGGCAGGGCCGATACCTTGAAACTCTAATTTTATTGGCTTATATGCAACAGCTTGCACAAGTTGTTTTTTGTTTTAAAGAGGTAAATGTCCCTCATTTTGACCAGCTCATGTGCAAGAAGCCAAGCAGAGCTGGCAAAAAATTTCAACCCGCAGACCAGCTGATTGCCAAAACTTGGGACGCGCTTCCGGTCACATAAACACTGCAGCGTGTGAGTCCTGTTGTATTGACCATGTTTGGCTCCACATGCACATGCAAGCAGTCTTTCTCATACCTGAAAAGCATCAAGACCAACCTGCGGTTACGTGTAATAAATGGAAGCCTAAACTAAACGCCTGCATGAAGCTGAACTTCAGCACGTATCAACCAGAATACAAAGCTAATAGCAACACCATGCAGCGCCAGAAGTCGCATTAATATTAAGAAGTACTTTTCTTATTAATAAATAACTTCATTATGACAATGTTGTTTAAAATAAATTCAGAGTATTATTATACTCTAAAATTGGTGGTCTCAGTATTAAAAATATATTTGGCTCTAATAGGATTAGATTAAAAAAAAAATTTTTTTTTTTTTTTTTTTTTGGCTCTCTTAGTCAAAAAGGTTCCCGACCCCTGTTCTGAATCATTATGTCGAGTTTGTATACGAGTTAAAAGTACAGTGATGCCTCAGCTAACAAATTTAATCTGTTCTGGGGGCGAGCTCGTAAGCCAAAAAGTTAGTTAGACGAAACAATTATTCACAAAAGAAATAACAGAAAACCAAATAATCCATTCCAACCCCCTCCCAAACTCATAAGCTGCACAAGCACGTATATATTTGACCTAATATATTAAATATAAACATGTAAAAACAAGAAGTATTTCATAATAATACATGGCCATTAACATTAATAATAAAACAAGAATAAACAATAAGTCCACTAACCCGTCCAATCATCGAGTGTGGCGAAGATGTCACATGGGCAGGCAGGAGGTGGTGCATAACGGAGGAGGAGGAGAATTTTGTATGTGTGCACGCTACGAATGCCAGCGAGGAAAGGTTTGTGGTGAGCTCCCTCAAGGCCAGTGCTTCTCAAATAGTAGGGCCATATTGTACTAGAATTAAGTGTAATTGTGTATCCACTACAGTAGTTGGCAGTGGTGCTCCCATTGTCACGCTATAGTGTAGGTGGGAAGCACTGAGCAAATGATATGAAGTGCAGTAAACACTATTTATAGTCGCACGTGGGAGATTGTAAACTGAATTTTTACTTGTTGGATGGAGCAGATTTTTGGTGGATTCGAAGCTCGTTCTAAGGGACACTTGTTAGTCGAGGTACCACTGTAATTTATCTGCATATAATCTAACCAGATCATCCATCCTTCCCACTATGCAGTTCGTCCTTTTTCTTTAAAACTCTGTTTCTCGCAGCCACGTGAACACTACATTCTTAATAAATTGGCTGGACCGATTAAGATGACAGTGATCAGTCACTATGGTGTTGATGTAGTATTTATGTAACTGTACAGTGCAGCATAAACCACAGGAGTTATAAGGACTGGTCGGACGTCTTGAGAACATTGAAAACGTGTGGCACGATCTGATTGGTCATGAAAATGATAATGCGTAGTAAGAAAAACCCCGGCGTGGACATAATAAGGACGTTAATCTCGTTAATTCCCAGATTTGCTTGCCCTCTGTGTTCCTTCCTTCGTGGCCGCCCACGGAACTGCAGAATCCAGTTCCGGTTCATTACAGGGAAGAATTGAACGTGTCACTACTTTAATGACTGGTGTTCAGTTTTCATGTTATGATTTTTGATCCATCGCAGAGGACATCACCGCAGTGTATCAGATTCAGTGTATTATTCCACACAAACTCGGGACGACACAGAAACCGGTGGCTTGCTATTTAGTGCAGAGGATGCTGGGAATGGGGGAGCCGCCCTGTATTACAACCGCAGAAGGAAATGAGCAAAAACCTGAGGCTTAACTTTTAGCCTGGATCCGTGTCGATGTAAACAGATTAAATACCGAGCATGTGACCCTGGTGTTTATTATTTAAGCCGTCAGTGAACAGAAGGAAAGTCTGGTTCTTAAATGAATGCGAATATAAATCCGAATCGTTTGTACGCTCAGGGTTAAAGGCACTCTATCTAATGGGGGAGTAAATGTAACTTTGTGTGGGTTTTAAAAATATTGTAGTTAAATTATTGTTTTGTTTTTTTTTTTAATAAAATATTGTTTAAAGTTTTGATATTAAACCCCATTATAATTTACATGGAAAGGTGGCTTAACATGATTTATTAGTAGTAATAATAATATTTTTGTTTGTGTGTGGGCATGTTTTAGGTGTGGACTTTAAAGTGAAAACTATAGCAGTTGATGGTAACAAAGCCAAGCTCGCTATCTGGGTAAGTATTTCCAATTTATCTCCACTTGTTTTGTTTTTAAACACCTGATATTTTATCACGTGATTATCACCGCTCAAGCCAAACCAAGGTTACACCTGACAATGTTCTCCACGTGTTCTAACACACATTCGTCACAATGCCACTTTAAAAACGATGGCATGTTTCACATCTGCTTATTACATGGTACTGACAGAGCAGACAATACTGTATATGGGCTGTTCTGGGTCACCCTGCATATTAACTGTTAACTAGCATCATATTGTGCTTCGAACTTTTGCAGCTTCAACAGGAAGAATAAATCTGTTGACAGGAAGCATATATGCTAGATGAGGAGTTTTGTTGTTGACTGGCAACCCAAAAGAAAACATAACCTCATCTGACCTTCTAGCAACCTTAGTAGGACTGACCATGTTGGCAGTGGTGGCACAGTGGTTAAGGCTCTGGGTTACTGATATTGTATACAGTGGTTCAAGTCCCAGTACCACCAATGTGCTATTGTTGGGCCCTTGAGCAAGGCCCCTAACCCTCAATCGCTCAGTTGTATAAATGAGATAAAAATGTTAGTCATACTGGATAAGGGCGTTCAGCGAGTGGAACACATCTGGCTGCCAGACAGTAGCTTAATTTGTCCACAAGGTGTCAGTGTTGCCATTCACCGCAGTTGTGGTCACAGTGAAGGTCACTCAGGAATCCTAGAGTGTGTAACACTGCTCTTAGGTTTTTTGTTGTTGTTTTGTTTGTTTTTTGTGACAAGGTCCCTTGTGCTCTTTAATTATTATGTTTTTATTTAGGACACAGCCGGACAGGAACGGTTCAGAACTCTGACGCCCAGCTACTACAGAGGTGCACAGGGAGTCATATTAGGTAAGTGAACGTCCAAACGATCTCAGACGACCTGTTGTGACATGGCCAGACCTTAACCACACCTTCACTTTCCAGCTTTTAGTTTCATGATGGGTGGGGCTTGGGATTGGAAACAAGCAATGATCACACACATACATACAACATCACAATTACTACCTCAGGCTGATGTGCAAAAGTCGCTCTGGAGTTCAAACTTGGTTGCTTTAAAAAGAATCTGAAAAAGAATCTGATATCGAGGTCCATTCAGCAGTTAAGTTACTTTATAATTTTAGATTTATTAATGTTTCGGAACCTGAAATATGAATAAATTATATACAGCTGTGTGTATTACATAGTAATTACATAGAATAGAAACATTATCTTGATACGTAACATTGATTTTCAAAACACGAGGTGGATATTGATGAACAATTCCCAGTGAATAATTAATCCAAGCATCATGTCAGTTCCAATCTATCTAACCAATCAGATCCTGGCATTCCTGTGAAATGAATATGATTAGGTATTGAGAGGTGGAGGCACAGTGGTGTAGTGGTTAGCACTTCCGCCTCACAGCAGGAAGGTCCCAGACTAGGCAATGACGTTTCTGTGTGGCGTTTGCATGTTCTCCTTGCGAGCGGGTTTCCTTTCACGGTCCAAAGACGAGCACATTAGGCTAATTTGCTTTTCCAAATTGCCACTAGGTGCGCGTGTGTGCCTGTGCATGTGCCCGTGTGTGTGTTTTGATGGACTGGCGAGCTGTGTAGGTTGTAACCTGCCTTCATCTCGAGTCGGCTGGGACAGGCTCCAGCCTCTCCGTAGCCCTAGTAGGATACAAGTGGTTTGGGGAGTGAATGAATGAATGATCTGAAGTATGACTGTGGAGAATTATTTGATTGGGGGAGGGGCGGTGGTAATACCCTTTATTATATCAGATGCTTGCTGGATGAAATACTAAATGAACAGATGTTCGTGACACTGTCAAATTGTACACACGACAGATATGGACATTTTATCAAAATATATTGAGTTTGTATTCAGTTGCGTTCCCTGAGACTGGCGTCTCGTACTTATGAGGTCATCCGAAAAGAATTTATTTGATCGAAACGTTTGTCTTTTAATTCAGAAAGTCGTAAGCTGCAATGAAAGAAACCAGAGATCCACCATCTATCGTGTCGGGTGTCAAGCTGTCATCGCTCGTTCGGTTGCAGGTTGAGCTGCGCAGCATCACGGAAAAGCCCGGCTGCGAGACCGTGGCGCCATCCGAGTCTAATATCAGCTGGAGTATATTCAGAGCTCTGTCTGCGAACACAGCGCTGTTTAGATGTTTGCATCTCGACTCTATCAAACCGGCGCAGTGTATGCAAACACGTCTGAATCGATTACTCAGGTACCGCGCCGCAATCTCTGCGTGTTTGTTAAACATGCCGTCCTGGTTTATTTTTCCTCAGCACGCTAACGCTCGGTCTTTCAACAGACTGCGTGTGTCTTTCAGAGAGGACACGGTGCGCCTGTTGCCCTATGCACACCTGTTTCGAATCAGCCGGATTGTAAATATTGAGAGCTGGATCTTGTCTCGCAAGGTGCTAGCACACAGCACAGGAACCGCATTGGTTCATGCAGTCTCGGAACGGGAATCAAGATGTCTGCCAGGTCACTTCATGACGCGGTAGAGTAATGAGTCGGATTTGTTCCTTCCTGTGTGTCTCAGTGTACGACGTGACGAAGCGGGACTCGTTTACGAAGCTGGAGAACTGGCTGAGTGAGCTGGAAACATACTGCACTCGCAACGACCTCGTCAAGATGCTCGTCGGGAACAAAATTGACAAGGTTTGTCTCCGGCAACAGGTTATTAGATAAACACTTTTTTTTTTTTTTTTTCTCTCTTCTTCTTCATTTATACCTCCTTCCTCAAACCTTAAAATAAAGTAAATGCTCAGATTACGCTTCTCAGTTAGCGGGATTGGAATTCCAAGGTTGAGTGGCTCAAGTTTCAACATGTTGTCAATCCTGAGATGCTTTTTTTTCTCAATACTTTTGTATAGAGTCACTTTCAACATCCTGATGGATCTATTGTTGTATTAATATGTTTGATATCCAAGTTGTTCCCTCCATCAGGTGTTTACATTCATGTTCTGTACAACTTGAAGTTATTCATGAATTTGGTCAATTGTGTTTCTTAGACTGCTGTTGTGGTACAAGTAAGAAACCTTTATTTGGTGTGTATATGTGTATCTGGTGGCCAAATGTTCATCGGGTCCCATTAGGGGGAGATGTTTCAATAAAACAATGTTGACGTATAATGTCGCCCTCTGGTGGGCAGCAGAAAAAAATTCATTCACGTATTATTCTCACTTATTGACCTTAATTGTGGCAATCTCTGCAAATTCACTCGTGATTGTATTGTAGACTCAGGCAGATGGTGCTCTACAGGTACTTCAATTAAAATATGGAAAAATTCTGTGTACAAGATCTTGAAATACAACTATTTTAAATTGTAATTTCTGAGTTTGACCTTTGAACTCCCAACCCCCTTTTTTTTTCTTTTTTTTTTTCCCTATGCCTGTATGATGGTACTCTACGGGCATGTTGTGAATTAGAATGACCGCATACTGACGCCCACAAGGCGCACTGGCTTATAAGGTACAATGTCAACGAATGATTGTTGCCCATACATAAGGCGCACTGGATTATAAGGTGCATTAAGCGAAACAAGTCAGATAAGGCAAACTTGATTCAACTCATTCACAATAACTCACTGTTCAGCTGTAACAATATAAAACAATAAACTCACTTTTTCAGTTAATTTCTCTTCCACAAATCTATCAAATTCATCTTCAGTGTCTGAGTTTAACAGTTGTGTGAGTTGGACATAAAGCCCAGATCCCTCTATTATTTTTTTATTACTACATTTTATCTATTATTCCCTCGCACATGGAGTCAGATCGACGGAGATTAGAAGTCTCCGTGGGTCGTGACCTTCTCTCAGCCACACCCCATTAAAGAGGCAGCACAATAGTATTGTCTTCATGACAGAATGGTGGTCATTACTCTTAAGGAGCTGTATCAGTGTAACTTTAAATTCAAGAAGGTTAATCCCAGGTCTCAGGAGAACACCTATAGCAACGCTTTATCCCGGTATTTGGACATAAAGCAAGGATCCCTCTAACTTACGACACCAATGTTGACACCAATGTCTAGCGGTTGAAGTTCTTTGGTTAATCCACCGGAATGATGGTACGCTCTGAATTAGTTTGCTTCACTTGGGTTTTGACGGTGTCAGTGGGATGGAGCCAAGGCCGCACCCACATACAAGGCACACCGGCTTATAAGGCTTACCGTCAGTTGGGGGGGGGGGGGGGGCTTGAAGGCTTTTACGTGCGCCTTATAGTCCGAAAAAAATTGATAAATTAACTCATTCATTTGTTCATTTTTTTTAACCACTTAATTCTAATTAGGGTCACGGGGAGGCTGGTCATCTCAGTCCACGTGAGGGCAGAGTACACCCTGGATAGCCAGGTCATCACAGGGCAGAAACACACCGAAAGCTTTACAGCTACTCTTGTCAAAAGTCAGCAATGGTTCTTTAATATGAACCTCACACCATAGACAGTGCGAGACATGGCCCGCCTTTGATAACCCAGTTAGCTGCACTGGGGGGGGACGGTAACAACCTGGGGTGAGTGGGGCTTGAACCCCGAATTGTGGAATTAGTGATCTAGCAGCTTACCACCAGGCCATCATTGCTCATCTCAAATTTAACAGATCTTTTAATATTAAAGAATTTCGAATAATTTCTTTTGGTTGGGGGATGGGGATATCAGGGGGTTTGTGTTTGCCCACCCCCTGTATGAGTTCATGCATTGATCGCCTCCGAAATGAAAGTTTCTTACTTGTGCCATACCCTAGTCTAGAATTTGTTTATTTATTTATTTTTAAATTCCAAAATGTAACCACCTGGTGGTGGTAAAGCTGATGGTTGAGAAGAATGAAAAGTGAGTGGTGTCTGTGCTCCGAAGCCCTATGAGCGCCAATTACAGTTCCGTTCAGCTGCATAGAGTCCCATATTGGCTCATCTAATATTGTAGGACAGGGGTCCGCAAAATAATTAATTATTTCCGTTTTATTCATTATCTGAATCTGAACTTTTTTTTTTTTTTTTGAAAAAAACTTATTTTGAAAAATGACCGGATTCTCTCGGTTCCATGTCAGTCATTTGAGAGCTAAAATGTAACCCACAAAGGGACATCACATGAACAGAGGCAAGTTGGACATGTTTCAACAATAGTAGGGATTTTGGGTGAGACTGAGCCTGAGCCTTCATTCTCCCAGCTGGTGCACCATCACCTGTTTTTTTTTTTTTTTTTTTTTTTCCCCCCTGAAAAGTTCAAGCTCTACTTCTTAACCAACTTTATAAGTGGTGTGCATGGAGTGCTTATTATTATTAATAATAATGTTTTATAGAAATAAATTATATTTAGAATATAAACAATATATGACATACACATACCCCACACCCGCGGTAAAATCATCAAGCGTTGACCGGTCCGCGGTGATGAAAAGGTTGGGGACCCCTGTTGTGGGATATCTGTGATTGAATCGTGTTCTATAAAGTCACTAAACCAAACTTTGTACCGTTTTAATCATTGATTTAAATGGAATCGCTGGAAAAGACGAGTCGCGTATCATGGTTCAATATGCGGTTTACATATTCCTATCCCCTGGATGTCATCATCTGGATAGAATACGGAGAAATGATGATGAGCAGTTTTATCAAAATAGAAACTTTTCTGATTACAGTTGCATGGTACTTTTCTGATTGGTGTTTATTTCAAAATATTCAGGCGTTTTTGTTTGCTGGTTTTTCGGCAGGACAACCGCGAGGTGGACAGAAACGAGGGCCTAAAGTTTGCACGTAAACACTCTATGCTGTTCATCGGTAAGTCTGAGAGGTTTTAAGGAAACGGTCGGGGACACCTGGAAGATAAAGGGATGGCGGCTGGATTTCCTTGGATTTATTGTAACGTCCCTGTCGTTCCCCCACAGAGGCGAGCGCTAAGACCCGAGACGGCGTCCAGTGTGCCTTCGAGGAGCTGGTGGAGAAGATCCTGCAGACCCCGGGTTTGTGGGAAAGCAGCATCCAGAATCAAGGTGTCCATCTCGGAGAGCAGCAGGAGCAGAGCTACAGCACCTGCAGCGGATACTGCGCCCTCATCTAACTCCCACAATTCCACCGGACTGGGACACGAGAACACAAACTGGGATTTCCTAAACTGCTTCTGAACGAGAGGCGAAGGTCAGCCCTGTCCGGGCAGCCGAAGGACATTGACATGCGTGTTCGCACTCGCACACACACACACACACACACACACACACACTGAGTCTGTCCTTCCATTTCGGTGTTTTATCTAACATATCATAGAGCTGCGTTGAATTTCCATCGCTGTCACTTATAATGAGGCAGAAGGATCCGTACTGCAATCATCACCCCCCATTAATATGGTATAATTACTGCAGTTCAGAGACTGTCGCTTTAATATTGAAGAAACTAGGCGGGTGTGATTAGTTTCTCCTTCCGACGTAACCTTTCCATCATGTCTCCACCCTGTGCGTCATCGTCAGGTCTCTTTACTCTATCGAATGTTGATATATTTCCTTTATTTTTGTAATAATTTCACGTTCTGGAGGCTGCTTGCACTAATCATCGTCCTGTTTGCTGTTTTTATAATCCGCATGACCCTGCGCGTGTAATTTTCCCACTAAATATATAAATATGAGTATGTGTGTATATATAAGGAATGCCTTTTTTCTTAAGTTACGTTTCTCCAGATGTCGTCTCGGAAGACGTGACTGATTTTTCACATCCGTACAACGTCCTTAAAGTGCAATAACCCTCCCAGTGTTCATTCCCGGACCAGTGATGTGTACACTTTCTAGCTCGAAATGCGAGTGCTCGGTTTTGTTCCGTCCTGCTAACAACCTTGTCTGCAAATAGTCTGAAATGGAAAATATCGTGTTGAAATGGTCTGGCTGAGTCCATGTGCATTTGCGTCTCTCTCTCTCGATTGGTTGCCCTCTTTTTCTTTTCATTTGTTCTTATTTATTTTTGTTTGAGATTTTAAGCCTGTCTTCGCTGCGTGCAGCCCTGGAACTGTTTATCTTTATCATCACACGAAACATCGACTTTAATGTTCGCAGTTTATGTCCTGCATGTTTGAACCAAACAATGGTGGCTCAGCTGCTATCGAAACCCTTTGTTTCTTTATTTATATTTTACCTTTATTTTAAATAATAAGAACTGTAACTAGGTCTGTTGAACCCTTCAAAGTTCCCTGTAGGAGCATTTTCAGAATGGGGCCGCTCAGCACCACCACGCTGAGAGAAAACATAAAAAATCAAAGTACACAGCACGTCCTGCTGTAATACGATCCTTCCAAAGAATCCTCCCATCGCCTTATATTAAAGAATCCATTAAAAAATGTCCAGAATTGTTTCCAAAATTTAATGGAGTTCTTCTTGTTCAAATCCGCTGGTAGAAATTTCATGCAAGTACACACACAACTTTTTTTTTGGCACGGATAATAGAAAGTATTCAGCACCTCTTGCTTGGTTTGATATATGATGTTCTTTACAAAAAAAAAGTTCAGAATGTTCAAGAATCACTTAAAAAAAATATATATATATATATTCCTGGGTCCAGAATTTGATCTGAATCATCTCTAGAATGTAATGGGGTTCCTCAGACCAAGCTGCGCCCTTCCAAAAAAACCCCAAGACATGCATCGTAACGTTTTTGCATGAGGTTGCAACGCTGACCAAAATGTATCCTGCTGGGTAAAGGTAAAGCTTCACTCTGTAAAGGCAGCCGCCTCCTCAGCGGTCACATGGTTCTAGATGAGTGTCAATTCCAGAGTGTCTGTGTATTACTGTAACGTACGACCCAGTACTCTGTCACGAAGGTAAACGTTTATTCCGACAGATCCGGGTTTAAAGGGGTTTCATGTCCAAATAAACCCAATGCTGTGAGCATGATGTGAGGCTGCAGCCTTCTGCTTTCCCTAATGTTGCCCGAACTCCGTGCAGTCAGGCAGAGCATGATGTGCAAGCCCTGGTTTCCTGGTTTTGCACCAGGTAAACAAGAAATTCCTGAAAGCAATGAATTCATGAGGCTGAATATGATCGATTATAGGGTTCAGTCAGATATGGGGCACGGTACCGCTCCTGTAAAATCTGTAGTGTATTTAACATGTTAAGTTTGAGTGTAAGACGTCACAGGAAGTTTAAAACGGAATTAACCGCCTTTTAATGGTTGACTTCGCCCCCAGGCATGCAAGCTTTAGTCTTTTTTTCTAATCTAATAAATTGACCTGTTGCATGTCTCACAATGGCACCCGGACCAAGTTATTTTGGGCTGTAATTGCAGCTTTACCTAATTTATTTAACCATCTTATCCTTCATGTGAAGATTAAAGCACCAGATAAATAAATGAAGGAAAATAAGCATCTCGTAATTACCTGATGGAATTTCCAACAGTTAACCGACTCGGGGGATTTTCGCATGGGGCTCCGTTATTGTTGTTGATCTGACAAGTCGTTTATGGAACTGTCCACATGCTCATTTCTCCCGTTTGCTCATTTCTAGAAGTCAGTGTCGTCTGGCTTGTTTTCTGTAAGAGTTTGGATCGGATTGAAAGTACCACTGGGACATCAGTGCTGTTTTCTTTTACAATAAACTGTCACTTGTATTTAAACTGCCTGATAGTGGCTCAATGTTTATTAATCATTTAATTAGAAATCAAGTGTTATTACATGACACACCCACTGGGTATGTGCAATGGTGCACCCTGGCTCCTCTACTTCTTGGGAATCAGCTCATTTACCATGAGGAGAGAAATTGAATATATTCATGATGCGATTCGCAGAATATACACATGATGGTCAAAAATTTATGGACACTTCATCAGACCCATGTGGAGCTTCTTTCCAAAGTTGAAAGCTCACAAATCGTGCAGAATGTCTTTGCTTGCTGTTGAGATACGATCTGGCACTAGAACTAAGAGACTCAAACCTGTTGTAGCCCCGGCCCCACCCACTCTGAACTCCATGAAGATGTGTTTCGCCAAGGTTGGAGTGGGAGAATGAGCCCCTTGCACAGAGCACTGACCTCAACACCAGTGAACATGTTGAACTAGAACATTAACTGCACCAGGTGCTCCCCACCTGACATCAGTGCCTGAGCATAAGAATGCACTTGTGGGTGAATGATCACAAACGGTAACAACCCACACTCCAAATTGAGAAGACGTCCTCTCTATAACAGAGAAATTTAATATAACTGCAAAGAGGCATCTGGACCAATGGGGCTTCGGGTGATATTAAGCCTCGGACCCCAAAATTTCTGCTCAGTCGCCTCGAGCTTGAACCTGGCACTACCACAGAGAAGGTCATGGGGCAGATGCCTTTGTAAGTTATTGTACAATATTCTGAATAGAAATCAACCACCACTTAATTATTCATTGCCAAACTGCTCAATCCTACCAGTCATGAGGAGGCTGACAAGATGTTTGTTTGATCAACAAAACCAAAATGTATTAAGGTTCCATAATGCACACAGAACTGCAGGATGTTAATAGAGAAGTACAGATAAGGTCAGAAGGAGCTGCATTGTGCCTTTGTGGATCTGGAGAAAGCATATAGCAGGGTGCCGAGAGAGGAACTGTGGTATTGCATGAGAAAGTCTGGAGTGGCAGAGATGTATGTTAGAGTGGTGCAGGACATGTATGAGAGATGTAAGACAGTGGTGAGGTGTGCTGTCGGTGTGACCGACGACTTCAACGTGGAGGTGAGACTGCATCAAAGATCAGCTCTGAGCCCCTTCTTGTTTGCTATGGTGATGGACAGGTTGACAGATGAGGTTAGACAAGATTCCCCATGGACTATGATGTTTGCAGATGACATTGTGATCTGCAGTGAGAGCAGAGAACAAGTGGAGGAAAATCTAGAGAGGTGGAGGTATGCCCTGGAAAGGAGGGGAATGAAGGTTAGTCTCAGTAAGACAGAATACATGTGTGTGAACGACAAGGACCCAAGAGGAACGGTGAGGTCACAGGGAGCACAGAAAGGAGGTGGAGGATTTTAAGTACTTAGGCTCAACAATCCAGAGCAATGGAGATTGTGGAAAAGAGGTGAAGAAGCGTCTGCAGGCAGGTTGGAATGGTTGGAGAAAAGGTGTCCGGTGTGATGTGTGATAGGAGGGTATCGGCAAGAATGAAAGGAAAAGTGTACAAGACGGTGATGAGGCCAGCGATGTTGTATGGTTTAGAAACAGTGGCCCTGGGGAAAAGACAGGAGGCAGAGCTGGAGGTAGCAGAGATGAAAATGTTGAGATTCTCTTTGGGAGTAACGAGGATGGATAGGATCAGGAATGAGTACATCAGCGGGACAGCACATGTAAGAGGTTTTGGAGAAAGTCAGAGGCTAGATTGAGATGGTTTGGACATGTACAGAGGAGGGATAGTGAGTATATTGGTGGTAGGATGCTGAGGTTGGAACTACCAGGCAGAAGGTCTAGAGGAAGACCAAAGAAGTTTTATGGATGTGGTGAAGGAGGACATGAAGGTAGTTGGAGTAAGAGAAGAAGATGCATTGGATAGGGTGAAATAGAGGCAGATGATTTGCTGTGGTGACCCCTGAAAGGAACAGCCAAAAGGAAAAGGAGAAGTGTACACAGAACGTCCACATTCATTCAGATCTGACCTTTTTTTCTGGGCACACTGGACAGCTGGTGTGTGCACGATCACCATTCATTTATCTTCAGTAAACGTTTCATTATGCTAAAGATAGCTGTAGTTACAACCAACAGACAAATTCTGTATATGTACGTTAGATATTTATTATCCATCATATCGTACTGTGAAGCAGAGGAATTGAAATGAACTCCAGATGAACAGAGATGGTTCATCAGATAGATGAGAACTTGGTCTTCTGTCTCAGTATCTTGTTACTATGGCAATAAGCACTGAGACGACCCCAAACATGGCTGTTTTATGGAAACAAACACGAGGATGAGTAAAGCCATTCATGTTTTATGTTATTGCAGTTGCATGGGGTTCATGTCTATCAATCAACTCGTCTCAGCGTGAGATGAACGCCGTTGTTGTATCCCTGAACGTGTTCAAAACCCTCAAACGGTCCATCATTAATACCGCCAATGACAGGTTGCTGTTTTATTTTATTTTTTTTTACAAAATGTGTTTGTCTAATGTAGATGATTCGTGATGGTAACAGCACCCCGATGGTGAGAAGGATGTCAGTTTGAAAGGAAACCGTATAACGTTACCGAGCGTCTGATTGCCCCACTGTTATGACTGCTCTGGATATTTATCTTGGTAGATTCTTCACTCAGTTCCCTGCATTAATTAAACCCACAACTTGGATTGGATCTTACGGCACATCTGAGGTGCTTATGAGAGTGATTATTATTATTGTTTTTATATATTAATAACATCTGCTCACTGTCCATTTTATTCGGAAGAGTTGTTCAGGCAGCCAATCACGTGGCAGCAGTGCAGTGAATATGTTAGGCGATACATTAAGGGTCAAGAATTTCAAGTAAAGTTCATGTCAAACATCACCACCTTCCTGTAGTCTTTGGCTTCAGCCACCAACAGCCAGTTTTCCTAATGTGCGTGTCTTCGGACTGTGGGTGGAAACTGACAGTGCCTTGCAAAAGTATTCACCCCCTTGGCATTTTTCATGTTTTGTTGCCTCACAACCTGTAATTAAAATGGATTGTTTGAAGGTTTACGTCATTTCATTTATAGAATATGTCTTCAACTTTGTTGTTTGCTTCACATTAAAAAACATTGACATTCAAATAGGACAAAATAACAGAAGACTTGTAGCATGCATAATTATTCACGCCCCCCCTAAAGTCAGAACTTTCTAGAGCCGCGTTTTACACCAATTATAGCTGCAAATCGCACTGGCTAAGTATGACTTTGCCACATCTCGCCACTGGGATTGTTCGCCATCCACAACGCAAATCTGCTCCAGCTCCTTCATGTTCAATGGTATCTGCTTGTGAACAGCTATCGACAAGTCTGACCACAGATTCTCAGTTGGATCGAGGTCTGGGCTTTGACTTGGCCATTCCAACACGCTCTTAAACCACTCGAGTGTTGCTTTAGCAGTACGTTCCGGGTCATTGTCCTGCTGGAAGGTGAACCTCCGTATCAGTCTCAAATCACCGGCAGACTGAAACAGTTTTTTCAAGAACATCCGTGCATTTAGCACCATCCATCTTTCCCATAGACTTGGGTCAGTTTCCCAGTCCATGCTGCTGAAAAACAGCCCCACAGCACGATGCTCCCACCACCATGTTTCACCCTGGGGATGGTGTTCCTGGAGCAATGGGATGTGTTTGGTTTGCACCAGACAGATAGTGTTTTCCTTGGTGTCCAAAAAGTTCAATTTTAGGCTCATCTGACCAGAACACCTTCCTCTATACATTTGTGGAGTCACCCACATGCCTTTTGGCAAACTCAAAACGTGCCTTCTTATTTTTAACACTAAGAAATGTTTTTTTCTGGCGTCTCTTTCATAACGCCCAGTTCTAGGAGTGTACTCTTTAATGTGGTCCTATACACAGATACACCAGTCCCTGATATGGAACTCTGCAACTCTGCCAGGGTTACCTTTGGTCTCTCTGCTGCCTCTGTGATTAATGTCCTCAATGCCCAGTCTGTGATTTTTGGTGGGTGGCCCTCTCTTGGCAAGGTTCTTGTGGTACCATGTTCTTTCCATTTCAAGACTTGATGGTTGATTTGATGGTGGTCTGGGGATCATCAAAGATTTGGATTTTTTTCTAAAGCCCCAACTCAGACTTGCTTGGACAGCTCCATGGTCTTCATGGTGTGATGCCTCTTGCTTAGGAGTGCTACAGACTCTGGGCCCTTTCAGACAAGGTGTGTTTATACTGACAGATCATGTGACAGTTCGATTGCATGCAGGTGGACTTCATTTCACGAATTATGTGACTGGTTGCAGAATTTTATAGCATATAAACTTCATAGCAAAGGGGGTGAATACATATGCACATGCCAACTGGGGGGGTTAATACTTCTGCATGGCACTGTAAGTACCCAGAGGAAACCCACAGAAGCATGAGGAGAATATGCAAACCCCACACAGAAATATCTTTGTGGGACCAGGGACTCAAACCCAGTACGTATTTTCTTGCTGTATGGCAGATGTTCTCTCCACTTCACCACCGTGTTGGCCAGTGAGCCACCAATCACCAGACATTAGTTTTGATCAACAGAAGCAAGAACTGAAGTTGACGGTATATGCTTTACAAACGCATCGGTGTGATCCTTCTCCCAGAGCCGACTCACAGTCAGGTGTGGTTCTTGAATGCTGTTCAAGACATCACTGTTTATCATGTTTGAGTTTTTGATTCCCGTCATACAGTTTCCAGATGCCTTTCCCTCCCAAACCACAGACCACTTTTGAAATTTTAACAATGATAAAAGAACAGTTTACAAGGGGGAAAAAAATCCTAATGTAGTTTCGCCGTGTTGATATAAAGGGCGTAGCTGAAATGCTCTCAGGTGCCGGAGACGTAAACGCCTAAATAAATCATCAACTTTTAGATAAAAAGAGGTTTAAAACCAAAATCAAACAGCTGTAACACAATCTAACCTGCAACATATCTCCTGTCAAAATACAGTTTGATGGAAAGTTTCTCAGACTGATGGCTCCGATTTAATATTATCAAGGTGCAGAACTGAAACGCACATGTTTATCCATTACAGACAAATCCTCCAACATCAGAGGAGGCTTAAGATATGAGCGGCGGTAAATGTTTCAGTATGGACTGTGTTGTTTCTCTCTGAGATAAGAACCTCTTTTGCTATGTAAGGAATAAAAGTGCAATTACTCTTGTAACACCCATGTTTGTGTGGCGTAGTGGTCAGCACGTCCGCCTCGCAGCGAGAACTTCTTGTTCCCTCTGTGCTCGCATGGGGTTCTTCCTGGTGGTCTGGTTTCCTCCAGCAGTCCAAAGACATGCACATCAGGCTAATCCAGCCCACATATTAAGCTGAATCGCTTAATCCTATTAGGGTCTGGGGAGGCTGGAACCTGGAATCTGGGGTACGGATCATCACAGGGCCAAAGCACGCACAATCAGCCACACTCACAGGCAGGGGAAATTTGGCATAATGTGCATGGCTTTGGATTGTCAGAAGAAGCGAGAGGACCCTGAGGTAGCCCATAAAAGCACGAGGAGAACATGCAGACGCCTCACACTGAAACTAGGTAACACTTAGGTGTTCATGTGAGGACATGCTTGGCCTTGAGAACCGGTTCTGCGGGGGGTTTGCAACCATCTTGAGTAAAAATATATATTTAAAAAATATATATATAAAACCACATAAGTGGTCTAGTGCAGAATGGGAAGTGAATAAAGTATGTTCTTATGTAAATATTCTGGGCAGTTAAAATGATCTCATCCGTCAACATGCCTGCAATCAGGAACGCCATCAATCACATATCAGTGGAACGTCATATCAGAGGCTCGAACTTATTCATCTCATGGTTTACAGATTCACGGGAAGTTCCGGTTGGATGTTTGATTGTATATACGGAATTTTCACTGTATTTACAGAGTAAGAAAACTACTGGTAGGTAGTGGTGATCCTAAAGGGTGTGGGTTCAAGCCCCACTCTCAACGGGATGTCACTATCCCCCCCAGTACAGCTAACTGGGTTATCAAAGGCCGGCCATGTCTCTCACTGTCTATGCTGAGAGGTTCATGTAAACGAACCATTGCTGACTTTCTTCAAGAGTAGTAGCTGCATAACCGTCAGCATGTTTCTGCCCTGTGATGGCCTGGCGAGCTGTCCAGAGTGTACTCTGCTTTTGCCCAAAGTCGGCTGGGATGGGCGACAGACTCCCAGTGACCCTAATTAGGATTAAGCGGTTACAGAAATGGAATGAAAACTACTGGCTGTTACGCCACCTCTCACCCGAGTCAGCTGGGATTGGCCTCAGCTTTTCCCATAACCCCGAGGAACAAGAAGCATCGAAAATGGTTGGATGGATAGATCGATGGAATGATGGATAAGTGAATGAATGAACGTGTGGATGGATGGATGTATTATTGAATGCAGAGATGGATGGATGGATGGAGTGGTGGACGGTTGGAATGGTGAATGGATGGATGGACAGAAGGGTGAATGGATGTATAAATAGATTGTTGGACCAAATGGACAGATGATTGTATGTATGGATGATGAGATGGATGGATGGATGAATAGGTTGTTGGACAGACTGAATGATGGATGAACAGATGAAGAATTCTTCTGCTTTCTGATGGACGGTCACCTCAGGCACGGGTCTACGAAAACAGCAAAGGTATCTTGGGAGACATTGGGACTCATTATCGGTGCATCCTCAATGCGGCCCATTTCCTATAATTCTGTGTCAATGGAAGGAAAATAACAAAAGATGGTGGGCCAAACTTCACAGGAAGTTCCGTTTGTTTGCAAATATGTTTCACGGACTCTTTTTACTTCAGTTTTTTAATCCCATAAATCTTTATCTATATCCAACTTTGGTATGATTTAATGGTCTGAGGCCCTAACTACCTAGTTATGGGATGGCTTTTGTAATCCCACCCACTTAATGGTACACTCAGTCCCTGTCTCCGGTTGTCTGTCATGATATCCTGCTAGCATGGAAAGCTCCTGTTCCCATAAATGCTCTAAAAGTTTCTATGAAACAAACGTCCTCAGTCCAACCTCTTGCTTTATGGGACACAGGCAACGAGGCAGCAAACTTATGAAACATGCAGGTGTTTTAACATCCGTGTAACCTCATACATGCTGTAATTTTTAAATTATTATTAGCTTCTCGTAACAGAAATTCTTGCTAGCAGACTCTATTGTACATCTAAACTGGGTGGGGCGTGTTCACTGAAAATGTTCGTCACTGGGGACGTTTTCACATAACGAAAAGACAAACACAATCAGGTCATCTGGTTTTATTGAAATGGGAAATGTTGGGGGAAAGGGAAATTTTTTTTTTTTTTTTTTTTTTTTTCCAAGACAATATTTTGAAACCGGCGAATCTGGTCAGGACGTGAGTGACGATGATCTGAGTCACAGTCGGTGATCCACAGAAAGCTGATTACTCACAGATGGGTCAGCGAGAGTTCGAGAAAGAGAGAGAGAGCGAGAGAGAGATTTTCATAAATGTGGTCTGGAAAGAGGAAGGGCGATGTAACCTGGCCATTATTACCCCCTGACCGTTATTTCCCCGAGGGCTCATCCATCATCAGATATACAAAGCAAGGTTAGTATGGCTGTACCTACTAAATATTAAAAAATAATAATAATGAGAAACAACTGTTGAGCAATAATCGTTGGATAAAAATCCTGCGTCAGTAAACATTACACTTAACTTAGAAAAAAGTGGTAAACATGGATATGAATATATTACATTTCGACCGGGGTGGTCTGAGCATCAAATGAAAAGGATACTTTTTAAAAACAAAGCCACTGGGCAGCACTATACGAGTTTAAAATCAGAAAATTCACTGGCTTTAATAGTCCAACCAAAGCGTCCGAATATCCATGACGCATCACTTCCTGTTGGTGCTGCAGCACAGTCTGGATGTCGTTAGTCATAATTAGGCACATCGGTAAAATATCCAAATCATGGTCTTATAAAATATTGCGATCCTTCATCACTGGATGTCCATGTTCAAGTCTTGAAAGAGTCCTCATGCTGAGCGCCTACGTCCTTCCCTCCCTGCGCCTCAGACCTCCGGGTCTGCCGAGTACTACTGAGGAGGGACCATCGGCACTTTGACAGTTTTTATCTCCGCTATGTGCGAGGATTTCTGGATGATGCAGCTGGTGGTACCTGCGGGCGTGGCCTCCTCACTCTGAGCCAGGTTAGTCAATGCCATGGCGGCGTGGAGCTCGTTCCAATATGTGGCGCTTTTTCCTCGTAGGCCTCCTTTAGGATTGCACCTGGGAGGGGATAGTGAGGGATCGTGATTGTTTGTTTGAAAACACTGACTGAAAGCGAATCGGAGGATTTCAAAGGCGAGTTCGACGGCGACTTACCGATCATGGAACTGGGAGCCACAATCCGTGGATTCTAGAAAGGGATCATAATGATAAATAAAAAAAAAAACTTTCAGTATTCAGTACTATCACCTCCAGGGTACTTAGTTACATCTCATATATACCATAATTATTCTATATGCTACAGAAACTGATTGTGGAATATCAGTAGGGATGGGTGTGGGCGGAGCAATCCCATCTTTGGCAACAATTTTTAGATGCTGACCAACAAACAACATATAACGGATACTATATTCGTGTAAAATGTCATTTTATATATTAAATCTTTATTGAAACATTGTAGCATTTTAATAAAAAAATGCAGCCTATTAATGAGCTATATAGTGTGATTATTAATATGTAGCTCCACCCCCCCAAGCTCTGAGCCTAAGTCCGCCTACTATACCTTTTGGTCAATGCAAAAAAAGTGAAAAAAATCCTTTTTGGTAAAAGTGGGAAATGGGCACACAGTAGGTGTGGCTAGGCTGAGGAGGAAGCAGGGATTGGTTAACGAGGGGGTGTGGATAGGCAGAGGACAGGCAGGTATTGGCTGAGAAGGGGGCGAGGTGATGGAGAGCGGTGATGGTGTATTATATTGGACCATAACCAGAAGAAATTGTGACCCGTCATCACAATACCAAATCTTAATGCACCTACCGGGATTTTTTGAGTAAAATGAATTTTATTAATGTCTGGTGAATAAATTAATTAAAATCAAACTTCAAATTCTGTCTGATTAAAAAAAAAACAAAACAAAACAAGCGGAGACATTAATTTGCATTTTGTGACGATGGGTCACAAATTTATCAGACAATCCGAGCTGCTGCTCTGCCATAGAATAGCAATCAACATCTCTTCTGACTGGGCAGTAGTGGCCTGGTGGTGAAGGCGCTGGATCACTGATCCAAAGGTTGGGGGTTCGAGCCCCACTCTCCACGGGTTGTCTCTGTCCCCCCCAGTGCAGCTAACTGGGTTATCAAAGGCCGGTCATGTCTCTCACTGTCTATGCTGAGAGGTTCATGTAAAAGAACCATTGTTGACTTTCGACAGGAGTAGCTGCAAAGCCGTCAGCGTGTTTCCGCCCTGTGATGGCCTGGCGAGCTCTCCAGGGTGTACTCTGCCCTCGCCCGGAGTCGGCTGGGATCGGTGCCAGCCTCCTCGTGACCCTAATTAAGATCGAGCGGTTACAGAAAATGAATGAATGGATCTCTTCTGACCAATCAGATCAGAGAATTCGTTGGCGCTGTGATCAACGAGGGAAATCAAAACCTGAAAAAAAATAAATAAATAAATAATGTGACATAAATTAGCATTGATGGATATTTTTATTCCAGAGGAATCCAGACACTCGTTAATCGCCGAAACACTTGCATTCAACAAACTAGGAAAAAGTTTTGGATACACAATCTCATCCCACTGTGCTTCAGTCTCAATATTTTGTCCTGGCAACAAATCTAGGATGACAAGATTAAAACAGTTTACAAGCGAAACCAAGGCAAGCCAATCAAAGACAAACACAGCTTAAAAGCATTGTCTGTCCCGCTGTGTGCCTGTGCCATCATGTCTGTTTAAGCTGTTGTTGGCATTGTTACTTTGGTTGCGTGTAAATCGAAACGTCTGAAGGCATGTGCGTGCTGGAGAGAAAAAAGCGTGCATCTGCGGAGAGTTACAGGCAAATGGCCGCGAGCTGTTTGACCGTGCTCGGGCACTCAGGCCAAAACAAATGCAATTATCTGTGGAGATGGAAAAAGCATATCTGCGCTGTGTCAGGAACACAGACGCGCACTCTGTTCCACCGCTCCACAGCTCATTTGCATCATTTAAACTGTTTAACTATTTATTTTCTCCGCCCCACCGTGTGTTGTGTGTGTGTGTGTGTGTGTGTGTGTGTGTGTGTGTGTGTGTAACGCACACCCATTTTAAGATCCTTGTGTTCCCTCCCGTGTTGTATTTCAAGCTGATCTGGTGAAGGCCTGAGAACATCGCACCTGTTTTGTTGATGCACTTCAAGTCGCACTATTATTATCTTTCTGTTTTTTTTTTTATTTCATTGCTTTTTAATAAATCTCTCAGTTACACTTGGATCCACATTGCCCTGTTTGTTTCAGAAGATCTCGCGAATGAATGTGTCCAGCTGAGTTCAACCTGGACCCGGATCTGGATTTTCTCTATATCATCATCATCATCATCATCATCATCATCACCACCATCCTCATCATCATCACCATCATCACCATCATCATCATCATCATCATCATCATCATCATCACCATCATCATCATCACCATCATCATCATCATCATCATCATCACCATCATCATCACCACCATCCTCATCATCATCACCATCATCATCATCATCATCACCATCATCATCATCATCATCATCATCATCACCATCATCATCATCACCATCATCATCATCACCATCATCATCATCACCATCATCATCATCATCATCATCATCATCTTCCACTTAATCCAGGGTCAGGTCATGGGGGCAGTAGCCTAAGCAATGAGGTTCAGATGTCCCTCTCCCCAACCACATCTTCCAGCTCTTCCGAGGGGGACACCAAGATGTTCCCAGACCAGCTGAGAGACATAATCTCTCCAGTGTGTTCTCGGTCGACCCCGGGGTCTCTTCCCGGTTGGACATGCCCAAAACACAACAGCAGGGAGGCGTTCGGGGGCATTCCAACCAGATGCCCGAGCCACCTCAACTGGCTTCTCTCAATGTGGAGGAGCAGCGGTTCTACTCAAGCTCCTCTTGGATGGCCGAGCTTCTCACCCTATCTCTAAAGGAGAGCCCCACCACCCGGTGAAGGAAGCTCATTTCAGCCGCTTGTATCCAAGATCTTGTTCTTTCGGTTGCTACCCAAAGCTCGTGACCATTGGTGAGGGCTGGAACGTAGATCGACTGGTAAATTGACAGCTTTGCCTTGCGGCTCAGCTCCTGCTACACCACAACAGATCGGTTCAGGCTCTGCTTTACAGCAGAGGCTGCAGTGATCCAGCTGTTGATCTCCCGCTACATCCTTCCCTCACTTGTGAACAAGACCCCGAGATACTTGAGCTCCTCCACTTGGATTTTGACCTCATCCCGACCTGGAGGGTGCATTCCACCCTTTTCTAACTGAGAACCATGGCCTCAGACTTCGAGGTGGTGATTCTCATCGCGGCCGCTTCGCACTCGGCTGTGAATCACTCCAACGAGAGTTGGAGGTCCGGGATTAATAAAAACCAAAAGGTTAACGTCATTTACAAAAAGCAAAGGTGGATCCAATGGCCACCAAACCAGAACCCCTCCACACCGTGGCTCCACCTAGAAATTCTGTCCATACAAATTATGAACAAAATCAGTGACAAAGGACAGCCTTGTTGGACTCCAACCCTCACCAGAACCGAATTCGACCTGTTGTTACCAATGCGGATCAAGCTCTGGCTCCATTGATACAGAGACCGAATTGCCTGTAACAACGGGTCTGGTACACCGTTCTCTCGGAGCACGAACCACAAGATAGCCCGAGGGACACGGTCGAAGGCCTTCTCTAAATCCACAAAACACAAATTTTCTCTGCATGAAGGAATTATTCCAGATATTTTACACAAATATGTCCGAGGTACAGATAGCATATCTCTTCCACTGAGCCCAGATTGATTTCATAATCTCATCATTTCATCCTGCATTGCATTTATTCTCCATCATTCGGAGATCTGTTCCATGTGTCTTTACCTTTAGAAGCATAACCAGAAACTGGTGTCCCTGCCTACGCCAACAGATCCTAAAGCCATAGTCTTGCTCAGGACATCCAGAAATCTGTCCTGGGAACCTGCTCGTGTAAAATTGCCTCCTCTCTAAACTTGTACATGTATCTGAATTGGGTATCTCTGATACAACCACCAAGTTTGGGGTGTTTTCAGGTACACAAATATCTGGCAACCTCTCTGGTGTGATTTGAAAATTTACGACTACATAGTGTATCAAATTACAAACATTCCTGGAGTGAAACCACGTGAACAGAATTTAGTTAGAAATTTCCAGCAATTTTAAATTTTGTTTAAAGATTAAATTCTAGTTATACTAAGGGTCCATTTTAAAATTTATAACCCAGTCTATAAATTGTACAAAACAGGTTTGGAATATTAATTTGGAAACAAGGGCACTTTTCCCAGACTTTCACTCAAATGTAGGGGATGGAGGGACGTGAACATCTACGTCTGGTTAGAATTGTAGTATATTTTAATGTGTAATTTAGGACGCACTAGTAGTATTTTCACCTGTGTTGATTGGTTAGTTTGTATAGTTACTTTGTTTGTCTGTTTGTGTGCAAGATAACTTAATGCACAAATTCCAATCAGTTTTCTTTGTAGAGTAGGATGCGCTACTATTCACAAACCATGATAATTTTGGAAGTGATTCATGCATATGATCATGTTGAAAGAAATTCTTAAAATGCTGAAAATTTCCCATTTTATAATAAGTGGCAAAATGTTTGTCAGGCAGCAGCTAGGGGGAGACATTTCATTATAACTATACCAAGTTATAATATTCCATACGCACCCATCGGAGGTACCTTGCACTCTTTGAGTGCCCCTTCATTTGTATATTAAAATTTAATACAGAGAAGTAGTAAATGGTTGATGCTATGCAAGCAAAGTGTGTATTTAAAAAAGCTTTTGCAGTGTAATATAGCTACGCGTTTAAAAACGGGAAAAAAAAATATATATCAGTAAGGTCGTAATCTGAGGTCTGGAACACGTCTACATATGTATTGTACATTATGAATTGTTTTATTTTTTCCTGGTTTTTCCTTTAACCAATCGCACTAACTGGCTAATTCTCAAACCCTCCAATACTAGAACCAGATGTTTTTCAGGTAGAGGGAACTAAAAACTCCACGACATGGAGAACCTGACCTTCATGACTTATCTGAGATTCACTAATAATAGAATATTGGAGTTGTGTTTTGCATACGTACTGCAGGTACTTATTTTGCACTCTGAGGTTTTGCACGTTTTTGACTCGGCCTTCTCTAAAGTATCCGCTTAAATTTATCTTGTAACAGTGGAGCTACTTCATTATTCGGCTGAAAGCAGCCAGATCAGGGAGGAAAAAATCTCTCACAAGGGAGAAGTGAGAGGGAAAATTGGACCGCGACCTTTCGCATACAGAATGCGTTTTTTTTTTTTCTTCCCCCCTTCAATCGCCTTTGCCTGTAACATCTCCAGCTCGGATTTCTTAAAACAGCACCTGCGCCAAGAGCTACTTTAAAGCATTAATAAATCATTTGACCCTAATTCCTGTGTGCTACTGAATGCCTCTCTGCAGCCTCTCGGGCTTGATTGAAACTCTGAGGGTGAAAAAAGTCGACTTTTCAATTTAACCGTAATCAATTGCATGGTCTCATAATAATATTTAATAGGCGGTGTTGTAATCAATGACGGATCCCAGATGCCAAAGTCAGGTTATGTTCAGGAACAAAAAAGAGAAACTTAATGAACGTCATGTGACCACACTGACCTGATGGAATTCCAACTGAAACACAAAGATGACTTACAAATTGCACACATAGCGAATAAGCAAAACCTAGACTGGGCCACGTTTTCACACTCTGCTGCTTTAAGTCAACATCTGACTTGAGGTTTATTGCCTCCTACTGTTGCCTCGGTGGGACGTTGAACCTTCCTAAATTCACCCTCGACCCAGTTTATGTTATTCTCATCCACATCAGAGCCAGATATGGCTACGAACCTGCAGTGATGGTGTAAAAATATTGACCGTAGTGCTTTATAAATCTGGGCTGAAGGAACTTTCCATTAAAGATTCACGTCCTCAGACTGTGTGGCTGCCCAGATGTTAAAGGTGCACAGTGTAGGATTTTGGTGGATCTGTTCGCTGAAATGGAATGTAATACTCATTAGTAAGCCATATAAGTGTATAA
Source organism: Plotosus lineatus (assembly GCA_024760905.1). Taxonomy (NCBI): domain Eukaryota; kingdom Metazoa; phylum Chordata; class Actinopteri; order Siluriformes; family Plotosidae; genus Plotosus; species Plotosus lineatus. The sequence goes on from CM045743.1 coordinate 14,160,227, forward strand.
TAACCTGTACCTAGGTGCCACGATGGGGCAGTGGTAGCCCGGTGGTAAGGTGCTGGATTGCCGATCCTAAGGTTGGGGGTTCTAGCCCCATCGTCAACGGTTGTCACTGCCGTCCCTCCAGTGCAGCTAACTGGGTTATCAAAGGCCGGCCATGTCTCTCACTGCCTATGGTGAGAGGCTTTAAAAGAACCATTGCTGACTTTCGACAAGAGTAGCTGCATTGCTGTTAGCGTGTTTCTGCTCTGCGATGGCCTGGCCCTTGCAGAGTTGGCTGAGATGTGCACCAGCCTCCCTGTGATGCTAATTCGGCTTAAGCGGGCCTCAGAGCAAGTAAGTCCTGGGTTTGAGTCCCGGGCGAGGGTGTTTCTGTGTGGAGTTTGCATTTTCTACTCGTGCTTACAACAGGTGTCCTTTGGGTTCTCCAGCTTCCCTCCACAGTCCAAAGGCATGCATAGGCTAATTGGCCATTGAAAATTACCCCTAGGTGAGTATACGAGAGGGAAATGTTGTATGTGTTGGCCCTGCAATGGTATAGCAAGCAGTTCATTGTGTACTCTGCTTTTACAGTGTCGGCTGAAGTAGGCTCAGCCTCACAGTGACAACGATATGAGTAAGCAGTTTAGCAAATGAACCGTTTTACAATATGAAATACTTCTACAATCTTTCTTGTTTGGCTGTTTTTGTTTTTTTTTTGGTAGTTTTTTTTTTTTTTTTTTTGCATGTGTTATCTCAGGGGTTCCGTTAAAAAAATCTGATCGATGAAAATACGGAAACCTGGAAACCATACACGCGCAGTACACTCTGAACAGCTCGCCAGACCTTCGCATAGCCAGTGCACGCACACACACACACCTAGGAAGAATTTGGAGCAACCAATTAGCCTAGCATGCATGTTTTCAGACTGTTGGAGGAAACCCAGAAGCAAGCTACAGGAGAGCATGCAACCTCCACACAGAAACACCATCACCAAACTCAGGACTCGAACCCAGAACCATTTGTCAGTCAGCCGGATGTGCTGAACACGACACCACCATGCCACCCTAAACCGAAATATAATCTGTACTAATGCTAAGTTAGCTGATGCTACCTGAACCGCTTAATCCTAATTAGGGTCACAGGGAGACTGGTGCGAATCTCAGCCGACTCGGAGCGAAAGCAGATTACACCCTGGACAGCTCGCCAGGCCATCGCAGGGCAGAAACACGCTGACGGCTATGCAGCTACTCTTGTCGAAAGTCAGCAATGGTTCTTTCACGTGAACCACACACACCATAGACAGTGAGAGACATGACCGGCCTTTGATAACCCAGTTAGCGGCACTGCGGGGACGGTGACAACCTGTTGAGAGTGGGGCTTGATCCAGTGATCCAGTGCATTACCCCCAGGCCACCACTGCCCTGATGCTACTTAGGACTGGCAAAAGTACTGGTATGATTATTGTGACTGGTTTGCATGAGGATTTAAAAAGAATTGTAAAGAATCCGGGAAAAAAAAAATAATAAAGGTAAAAGTACGACACATGACCAAGATCTGGAGACATTTAATCTCATGTTGTTGTTTCTCTTGCCATCTGTTGTGTCTTGCTGTGTGTTTATTTTGACTGAATGTTGCTTCCAAACTATGCTAACGTTATTCAGATGCCTCTCCCGTTAGCTTTATTAAACCATTATTGGATGTAAATTCCAAAAATCTTTTGCCCTCGTGTATGAAAAAGCGCCGTATTAATATCGTATATAAACTCGACACTGTAACGCGAAATCCATGCCAACGCATGAGGCCCAGAGACGATGAAATACCGCAGACGCAGAAGCAGTCCACGTCCCTGCGGTGCGACCCGTCACTCGGTCGTGGTGAATCCTCACGGAGGAAACAGCGTGAAGTGAAGAAGTTTTCATGCCTCTGATGTTGCACGATAGTTCCATTCTGGTTTGATGAGAATGTTTCCATTCGCGTTGCAGTGTGATGAAATGGCAGCGGGTTAGGCAGCAACGTCCAGACTCGCGCCAGCTCTTCAGAACTGCCAGCGAGACACGCTAAACTGTTTAGCAGGATTCCCCCCCCCCCCCCCCCCCCCCCCCCCCGCGCGCCTCTGTTCAGCTTGTTCTATATGTTTAATGGGATCTTTCTGGTGGATAATAGGATTTTTCTGTTCTGTTTTCGGCTTTTATCGTGCTGCCCTGGGCGGCCTGTCAGTTTGACTGAAGACAGTGTTGGTGGGCGGTGGATGCTGCAGATTATGGAAAAGTACTGAAATCGGGTGCTGTAAAACTGATAGATTTGGAAAGCTGAAGAAAGAAATAAAGCAGAGTGCAGAAAGGAACGTCATCTCAGGAAAGCATCAAGTGCTCTATTTTTTATTCAATATTATTTTTAATCCTTGCTTCACGCATTCATTTGTTGAACCGCTTAATCCTACTAGGGTTGCAGGAGTCTGGCGCCTATCGCAGTCGACATGGAGTGAAGGCGGGGTACACCCTGAACAGCTTGCCAGACCATTGCAGGATCAACACACACACACACACACACACACACACACACACACACTGTTCATATGCAAACTCAATTCTTCTTCTTCTTCTTTCGGCCTTTCCCTTTGTCAGGGGTCGCCACAGTGAATCATGTGATTCGCATGTTTGATTTGGCGTAGGTTTTTACGTCGGATGCCCTTCCTGACACAACCCTTTAGCAAGGGACAGAAACTCGCTGACGGCTTTGCAGCGACTCTTTACGAAAGTCAGCAATGGTTCTTTTACATCAACCTCTCACCATCACCATAGACAGTGAGAGACATGGCCCGCCTTTGATCACCCAGTTAGCTGCACTGGAGAGACAGTGACAACCTTGTGGTGAGTGGGACTCAAACCCACAACCTTAGGATCAGCGATCCAGCCCCATTTACCACCAGGCCACTACTGGCCCTTATTCACATGCACACTCACAACTAGGGGAAATCTGCAACAGCCAATCAGCCCAGTGTGCACGTCATTGGACTGTCGGACGAAACCGGAACACCCAGAGGAAACCCATGCAAGTACGGGAGAAACATGGAAACTTCACACAGGAATTTCCTCGCCAAAATCGAGGCTCGAACTCAGGAACTCAGGACCTTCTGGCCGTGGCCCGAACCAACACAGCTCTATGCTTCTCTCAGCGAGACTTCAGAGCTCTAAAATTAAAACGCATACATATCTGCGTTTTCCTTTCAGCATCATATTCTCCTTTTCTGGAGCAAAAAAGACCAATTTCTGTCTTTACACACCACCATTTACATCAAATGACCATTCATGCTTTGTCACTGTAAATTCCACCGCCACAGACGTCTCGGTTATTTTCAGAAAGTTGACCAAAGCTGACCTTAGTGAATGAATTCCAATCATGTCGATGCCACGTACCTCACTAAACCCCTCCGATCAGATCTCCGTCTAAAAAAACTGAACCTCTGCATGTAAGACGTGATAAGATCAGGAAGATAACCGCCGCTGCGCTTACGCCCCGTTAGAAAAATGTGAAGTGCTGACGCTTTGCGGTCAGATACCTTGTTTGGCTCGGACGCAAGCCACACAAATAACTTTCTTAAATTACAAGTTCCAAAACGGAGAACATTCCTTAATTGTCCAGAACTGTTCCACAATGGCAGGGAGACAAAACCAACAGAGCAATAGAACATTCATGACTGAAAACAAAAAAGAGAAAGGGCTGCGGTGGAATTTATGCAAACGCGGAATTAAAATTAAAACCCCAGGTCTCTGGCCTGGCTGAAACATTCTCCTTCCCAAGATGTTAACAGGTGTTTCTATGAGCTACGACGCTACCGAGTAAAGAACGTTTCCATCCCAAAAACAAGCCCGGTGATGGCACAGAAATGTTCTGAATTAGCTCGTCGTATGTGAGGTAGACCTGGGGCCGGTGGCGTAGTGGTTAGGGTGTTGTGCTCACGATCCGGAGGTTGTGTGTTCAAATCCCAGTTAGATCCCCCACTGTGCTAAGAACCCTGGGCAAGGTCTCAACCACAAGTGTGCCTCTGTTCACCCAGCAGTATCAATGGGTACCAGTAAAAATATACTGGGAAGGTAACCTGCGATGGACTAGCGTCCCATCCAGGGGGAGTTAAACTCCTGGTCGCTTCACGCTATGGAAACCGGGGATGAGCCACAATGGCTCGGGTATAAAAAAGCCCAACGGACTTTACCATGTGAGGTAGACATCATGGGATATGGGCTCATTTTTATTTCCTCCACCAAGGGAGTTATACTTTAGCTGATGTTGATTTGGTTGGTTGATGGTTAGCAACTTAGCACAAAAAGTTTTGAACAGATTTTGATAAATTGTTTTGAAGGGCTGGAGTACAGCCCAAGCAACACTCCGGTCAATTTAGGTGCCGATTCAGATCAGGATTTGGATCTGGGAATTTTGTAATGGATTTTTTTTACCATTGTGAGATTATAGCACAATATCTAAATAAGATCCATCACAAATCAAAGATTGGTCAGGATTACAGAAGAAGGTTGATATATATATATATATATATATATATATATATATATATATATATATATATATATATATACACACACACCTATATATATATATATATAGGTGTATATATAATAATAAAAATAAAAGGACAGGACAAAGACTTTCTATTAAAACTCCATTTATCTCCATTTATACCAGTGATAAATGGAGTTTTAATAGAAAGTCTTTGTCCTGTCCTTTTATTTTTATTGTTATTTGCTCTACCAAAAAGTATTGAGCACTCTCCTACGGAAGGATCTACCCAGAAAATCTTCTAGGTGTATATATATATATATACACACACCTATATATATATATATATATACACCTATATATATATATATATATATATATATATATATATATATATATATATATATATGATGATTTCCTTTCGGCTTTTCCCCTTTATCAGGGGTCACCACAGCGAATGATTCGCAGGTTTGATTTGACATGGGTTTTACATCGGATGCCAGTCCTGACACCCTTTTTAGCAGGGGACAGAATCACACTGACAGCTATGCAGCCTACGATTGACAAAAGTCAGCAATAGTTCTTTTACATGAGCCTCTCACCATAGACAGTGAGAGACATGGCCGGCCTTTGATAACCCAGTTAGCTGCACTGGGGGGGTGGACAGTGACAACCTTGTGGATTGTGGAAAGTGGAACTTGAACCCAACCTTGGGATCAGTGATCCTGCGCCATTTACTACTAGACCACCACTGACCCGTTGATATACAGTGTATATATATATATATGAGAGAGAGAGGTGGAGCTTCTTGGAGACAAAGTCAGAAAAGATAGATTGAGATGGTTTGGACATGTACAGAGGAGGGATAGTGAGTATATTGGTAGTAGGATGCTGAGGTTGGAACTACCAGGCAGAAGGCCCAGAGGAAGACCAAAGGGAAGATTTATGGATGTGGTGAAGGAGGACATGAAGGTAGTTGGTGTAAGAGAAGAAGATGCAGAGGACAGGATGAGATGGAGGCAGATGATTCGCTGTGGTGACCCCTGAAGGGAACAGCAGAAAGGAAAAGAAGAAGTAGAAGAAGGTGGGGCTTGTTGAAAAATGAATTGTGCGAAAAATATTATAAGATGAGATTTCCTTTCGGCTTTTTCCCTTTATCAGAGGTCGCCCCAGTGAATCATCTGATTCGCACATTTGATTTGGCATAGGTTTTTTCGTCGGATGTCCTTCTTGACACAACCCTTAGCAAGGGACAGAAACACGCTGACGGCTTTGCAGCTACTCTTTACGAAAGTCAGCAATGGTTCTTTTACATGAACCTCTCACCATAGACAGTGACAGACATGGCTGGCCATTTATAACCCAGTTAGCTGCACTGAATGAATGAAAATAATATGAAACATGCCGGTAGGCAGTGGTGGTCTAGTGGTATAAGGCGCCAGATCGCTGATCCAAAGGTTGGGGGTTCGAGTCCCACTCTCCACAAGGTTGTCACTGTCCCCCCCAGTGCAGCTAACTGGGTTATCAAAAGCCGGCCATGTCTCTCACTGTCTATGGTGTGAGGCATGTAAAAGAACCATTGCTGACTTTTGACAAGAGTAGCTGCAAAGCCGTCAGCGTGTTTCCGCCCTGCGATGGCCTGGCGAGCTGTCCAGGGTGTACTCTGCCCTCGCCCTGAGTTGGCTGAGATGGGCACCAGCCTCCCTACGACCCTAATTAGGATGAAGCGGTTACAGAAAATGAAATGAAATTAAATGAAAAATAGCTTGGTGGAGGTTTGCGCCCTCTGACTGCAGCACTAAAAGGAAACTACAGAAAATGGACCTTATTTTCCAAACTTTTTTAATCAAAATTTTTTACAGGGGATGCAAATGATCAGAATCGATCCAGTATTGGGTTAGAATCTCCTTAGGTGTTTTCTTTGCATAGTGCAGGCTAGTAGAAAATTAGTAAAAAAAAAAAAAAATTCTACTATTAGGAGACATGTCTTCTAAACGTGTGTGACTGCGGGTCACTAGGACCCTGAGGATAAATATAATGTGACACTTCCGATTTAGACTGATTTGACCAATTATGTAAAAAGGAGAAGCTACTCACTGCATCATTTCAGGTGAAAAATATTGGTGGCATCTAAAAACATATTAATTACTGCAGTAATCATGAATGTGATAGGTGGCGTAGTGGTTAGCGGAGTACCCAGTTTCCTCCCACAGTCCAAAAACATGCACAGTAGAATAATTGGCTGTTTCGAATCACCCGTAGGTGTGAGTGTGAGTATGAATGGTTGTGTGAGTGTTGGTCCTGTGATGGCCTGGCGAGCTGTCCAGGGTGTACCCCACCCTTGCCCAGAGTCAGCTGAGATGGTCACCAGCCTCCCTGTGACCCTAATTAGGATTAAGTGGATCAAAAAATGAATGAATGAATGAATATGATAGAAATTTGTTTCCACTCAACTAATTGAAACGGTCTAGTCCGCACGATGCTGGACGTCCACTCACACTTCCGGATCGAGCTCTGACCTGTGCGGTAGGTGAAGTTGGCCTCTGTTTCAGACGACGAGGGTGACAACAGCTCGTCGTCGTATTCATTGGAGCTGAAGGAACCAGAGTGGTTTCTCTTGCGTGACTCTGTGTTGGAGGCCATGACGTGCCGCAGGGAGTCGTTGAGGTAGCGGTTCAGCAAACTGCTCTTGTACTTTGGCGGAGAGACGTAATCGAGGCCCCGGCTCTCCTGGATCACGTTCTTGTGCGTGGGCTGGCTAGACTCGGATTCGCTGGGCTGTGTCTGGAGAGGGTTCTCACCATCTGGAACAACAAATGCGTGATGTTCTTCCATGAAGTGCCTGTGATCAGGTTACAGCTAATAGAATATACAGGACCAATGAACATTTCAGGGCTGTTTAGAATTTATATCGCGTTCCAATCTGGCATTAAAGCAGAATCTTTGTCATTTTTTTATCTTTTCATGGAAATATATACATGATGTTTGAATGCAAAACCCCAGTCTAGTGTTCCACAGAAGAACCTTCATGACTTTACAAACCAGAAAACCACCGAAGGTTCTAGAGTTCAATTTTTTTCTTCGTAAACTCTTGTCTGATAAAGTTACTATATTTGTAACAAGGTGCACACCTGACAGCCAATCAGAACTAAGGATTTTCATGGCGATAAAATACACATTATTATACTTTAAGAAAGTCAATAAAATAAATTAAGACTTAATAATGTTAATAAAGTTAGATCTGCTAAATGAAGTTGCATGGCAGGGGCAGTGGTGGCCTCGTGGTATAGGGTGCTGGATCGTTGATCCAAAGGTTGGGGGTTCAAGTCCCACTCACCACAGGTTGTCACCGTCCCCCTGCATCTTCTTCTCTTACACCATTACACCAACTACCTTCATGTCCTCCTTCACCACATCCATAAGTCTTCCTCTAGGCCTTCTGCCTGGTAGTTCCAACCTCAACATCCTACTACCAACATATTCACTATCCATCCTCTGTACATGTCCAAACCATCTCAATCTATCTTTTCTGACTTTGTCTCCAAGAAGCCCCACCTATATATATATATATATATATATATATATATATATATATATACTGTATATCAACGGGTCAGTGGTGGTCTAGTAGTAAAGGGTGCAGGATCACTGATCCCAAGGTTGGGTTCAAGTTCCACTCTCCACAAGGTTGTCACTGTCCCCCCCCCCCAGTGCAGCTAACTGGGTTATCAAAGGCGGGCCATGTCTCTCACTGTCTATGGTGTGAGGTTCATGTAAAACAACTATTGCTGACTTTCGTCAATCATAGGCTGCACAGCCGTCAGCGTGTTTCTGCCCTGCAATGGCATGACGAGCTGTCCAGGGTGTACTCTGTCCTCGCCTTGAGTCGGCTGGGATGGGCGCCAGCCTCCCCGCAATCCTAATTAGGATTAAGCGGTTACAGAAAATGAAATGAAATGACAATGTCAGGACAGAACATGATGTAATAAGATATTTAACATTATTTTTTTATTTGTACTTTTTTTTCAGGGGCATAAATACGATGGACTGCATCATCATCATAAACACGTTCCTTTCCCTAACACCTACGGAGGGTCCTTTAATTTTTAATAAGAACCAACAAAACTATCGACTCTGCTAGATTTTTAAAGTATCTAAACACAAAGCCCCTTCCAGCCGCCCTTTAAACCACTCCGTCAAAACACAAGAACGAACGTTGCCTGACTACTGCTATCGCAAAGGTTCCCAACTCTACCGTGGTGGACCCCCTGCCCTGCACATTTGTGTGTTCTCTTTGCTCCCGGTTGAACTATTTACCCAATAAACAGCTGTTTATGACCTGAAGTGGGTGTGATATGTGATAAAAGAGGAAAAACACTAAAATGTATCGGAAAGACGGGTCTCCTGGTCCAGGCTGGGGAACCTCTGTGTTACAGGGCAAGGGGTAACTTCTATTCCATTCATATGTACCAAGGCAGGAATATTAATCATAATGAGTATAATTAACAAACATGGGTATTGTTGGAACTCACAGGTGTTGATTGCTAGCTTAAGCAGCATGTCTGCAATATGTCGACCGAGCCTGGCGGGCATCAGCTGGGGCGGTATATTTACTCTATACTACCGAATATACTAATTGTCTCGCCTGTTATGATTTTTTTCGTTACAACATTTTATCTTCATGAAGACAAAGTAAATAAGTTTAAAGCATTATATACGACCATAAAATTCTGCTGTCTCTATCTTACCTTCAGAAGCCGAGTCATCACTGCTGATGCTGAGTCTCTCCGCGTTGCCCTGAACGTATTTGTTGTAGAGTTTGATGCGTAGAGCCCAGCTCAGGTCAGGCTGCCGCACTGTGTTCTTCAGCCTGCGGCGTGCGTTAGCAAACCAATTTGATACCTGCAACGTAACAACATTTAACCTCCTTCGATCATGTTCCAATACTTTCCATTGGGATTTAAAACACGATGTATTTGTATTTCGTATGAACCACATGGGAATGGTGTGATGCAATTGGTTTGCTATCTCAGGATATTTGATATTATCCACCTCGAAAATGATTACTGCGTCGTTGCCATTGGATAAGTGGAATGATTAATTGCACCACTGGCATGGATGTGTGCGTGGCGGTCCTATGATGGACTGGATTAGTCCTTTAACCAGTCAGCTGATATAGGCTTCAGCAATCCCACAGCTCTGGTAGGATTCGGTTGTTTGGCGAATGAGTGAATAAATGAATGACTTTCGGAGGACATGGAGCGTTATTTAGTGCTCTTATATAAACGTTTCTGAACTCACCTGGACCAGGGTCATGTGGGAGCCCAGGGCGAGCAGGATCTTCTCGGTTTTGGTGGGATACGGGTTGTCCCTGTGTTTATACAACCATTGTTTAAGAGGTCTGGCCATGTCCTGAAGAGCCTGACGCTTGTGCCGAACCTTCCCTCCACTCCTCAGAGAGAAAAGAAGCAGGGAGAGACAGAGAGAGAAAGAGAAAGAGAAACAGAGAGAAACAGAGATAGCCAGATAGATACAGACAGACAGCGATAGATAGATAGAGAGATAGACAGAGAGACAGTGAGAGAGAGCGAGAGAGAAACAAAGAGGTAGATAGAGAGAGACAGAGAGAGAGAGAGAGCGAGAGAGAGACAAAGATATATATATATAGAGAGAGAGAGGAGAGAGAGAGAGACAGAGATAGAGAGAGAGAGAGACAGACAGACAGACAGACAGAAACAGAGAGAGAGAAACAGAGAGAGAGAGATACAGAGAGATGGATAGAGAGAGAGAGAAACAGAGATAGACAGCGATAGATAGAGATAGAGAGACAGAGAGAGAGAGAGAGAGAGAGAGAAAGAGAGACACAGAGAGATAGATAGATAGATAGATAGATAGATAGATAGATAGATAGATAGATAGATAGAGAAACAGAGATAGACAGTGATAGATAGAGATAGAGAGACAGTAAGAGAGAGAGAGACACAGAGAGATAGATAGATAGATAGATAGACAATGATAGATAGAGATAGAGAGACAGTGAGAGAGAGAGAGAGAGAGAGAGAAAGAGAGACAGAGAGATAGATAGATAGAGAGAGAGAGAGAGAGAGAGAAACAGAGATAGACAGTGATAGATAGATAGAGAGAGACAGTGAGAGAGAGAGAGAGAGACACACAGAGAGATAGATAGATAGATAGAGAGAGAGAGAAACAGAGATAGACAACAATAGATAGAGATAGAGACACAGTGTGAGAGAGAGAGAAAGAGAGACACAGAGAGATAGATAGATAGATAGAGAGAGAGAGAAACAGAGATAGACAGCAATAGATAGAGGTAGAGAGACAGTGAGAGAGAGAAACAGAGAGACACAGAGAGATAGATAGATAGATAGATAGAGAGAGAGAGAAACAGAGATAGACAGTGATAGATAGAGATAGAGAGACAGTGAGAGAGAGAGAGACACACAGAGAGATAGATAGAGAGATAGATAGATAAAGAGAGATAGAGAGAGAAAAACACAGATAGACAGTGATAGATACAGATAGAGAGACAGTGAGAGAGAGAGAAACACAGATAGATAGATAGATAGATAGATAGACAGTGATAGTGAGAGATAGAGAGACAGTGAGAGAGAGAGAGAGAAAGAGAGACACAGAGAGATAGATAGATAGATAGATAGAGAGATAGAGATAGAGAGCGATAGATAGAGATAGAGAGACAGTGAGAG
>CM045743.1:14176439-14216439 GCA_024760905.1 Plotosus lineatus
ACCACATCACAGCATACCACATCACATCACAACATATCACACCACATCACACCACACCACATCACACCACATCACACCACATCATATCACATCACATTACATCACACCACATCACACCACATCACAGCATACCACATCACATCACAACATATCACACCACATCACACCACACCACATCACACCACATCACATTACATCACATCACATCACACCACACCACATCACACCACACCACACCACACCACATCACATCATACCCCACCACACCAGACCACATCACACAACACCACACCAGACCACATCACATCATACCACATTACATCATACCACATTACATCACATTACACCCCACCACACCACATCACACCACATCACAGCACATCACATCACATCACATATATCACATACCTCTGTCTCCGGTGCTGCAGCGCTCCATCCATCCTGTTGCTCAGTGAGTCTGCATGCTGCCCGCTGAGCACTTGTAAATAGCTCAGACTTTTCCTTTCTCCGGCTTTCCCTCTGTCCTCGAAGCTCAGACGCTCGTCCAGGTTAGTGAACACCAGCGCGCTCATCGCTGTCTCTGTCCGCTCACTCACAGCAAGCGCGGGGACGAAGCTGAGCGCGGGGTGGAGACAACTTCCCAACTTTCTTCCTGAACACAGTCACGGACTGGATACTTCTCATCTCTCTCGCTCGCTCTCTCTCTCACACACACACACACACACACACACACACACACACATATATATATAGATATAAATACAAATATAACTATAATCATTAATATAAATAGCAAATCATAAAACTGAGAAAAAAAAGAAAAAATATTCATATACACCTTCAGAGTGTACGCAAATAACAAATTATTAAAAAGTAATTTCTAAGATGCAATGCATAAATCTGCATTAAAAATAAATAAATGAATAATAACTTTATACTCTGCAGATTTCTCACCTCGGACCATCACTTCCTCCCGCGGTCCATCAGCTCGGAAATCCGAAAGGCGAACCCAGCGGCGCGCGCTACTCACTTGTACACCTCTCTCTCTCTCTCTCTCTCTCTCTCTCTCTCTCTCGCTCTCTCCCCCGCTCTCTCTCTCTCTCTCTCTCTCTCCCCGCTCTCTCTCTCTCTCTCTCTCTCTCTCTCTCTCTCTCTCTCGCTCTCTCCCCGCTCTCTCTCTCTCTCTCTCTCTCTCCCCCGCTCTCTCTCTCTCTCTCTCTCTCTCTGTCTCTGTCTCTCTCAGACGGGCTCGTGCGCTACTGCAGGATTGATTACTGAAGGCTCGCGCCTCACCGACACGCTGCCCGGGTAGAGCGGAACCGCCCCGGAACCTGCAGAACATCCAGAATCAGGAGAACTCTCCTGTTACTTCTGTTACCTGGAGCTCGTGCCAAACCGCCCCCCGCCCTTTAAACCTCGCTTTTCTTTTAACATCCTCGAAACTTTGAACCACATTCAACACCAGGGCAAAAAAAACCTTTTTCCTTTTTATTGAATGGCTCTAAAACAGGAAATATTTTTAAACCCACGTGTAATTGAAACCCAACAGCAGCATCTGTACACCTGCAGCTGCCCGTCCAATTAACCACTGCATAGAATCACACTGTCTATTCATTGGTTCATATGTGATGTGTGTGTGCGCGTGTGGGTGTGTGTGTGTGTGTGTGTATGTGTGTACGTGTGTGTGTGTGTGTGTGGGTGTATGTGGGTGTGTGTGTGTGTGGGTGTGTGTATGTGTGGGTGTGTGGGTGTGGGTGTCTGTGGGTGTATGTGGGTGTCTGTGGGTGTGGTGTGTATGTGGGTGTGTGGGTGTATGTGTGGGTGTGTGGGTGTATGTGGGTGTGTGGGTGTATGTGTGGGTTTGGGTGTGTGTGGGTGCATGCGGGTGTGTGTGTGTGGGGTGTGTATGTGGGTGTGTGGGTGTGTGTGGATGTATGTGGGTGTGTAGGTGTATGTTGGTGTGTGTGGGTGTGTGGGGTGTGGGTGTGTGTGGGTGTTTGTGTGGATGTGGGGGGGTGTGGGTGTGTGTGGGTGTGGGTGTGTGTGGGTGTATGTGGGTGTGGGGGTGTGGGTGTATGTGGGTGTGTGTGGGTGTGGGTGTATGTGGGTATGTGGGGTGTGTGTGGATGTGTGTATGTGTGGGTGTGGATGTATGTGGGTGTATGTGGGTGTGTGGGTGTGTGTGTGGGTGTGTGTGGGTGTATGTGGGTGTGTGGGTGTATGTGTGGGTGTGTGGGTGTGTGGGTGTATGTGTGGGTGTGTGGGTGTGGGTGTATGTGGGTGTGGGTGTGTGTGGGTGTATGTGGGTGTGTGGGTGTATGTGTGGGTGTGGGTGTGGAGTGCGTGTGGGTGTATGTGGGTGTGTGGGTGTATGTGTGGGTGTGTGGGTGTGGGTGTGTGTGGGTGTATGTGGGTGTGGGTGTGGGTGTGTGGGTGTGGGTGTGTGTGGGTGTATGTGTGTGTGTGTGTGTGTGTATGTGTGGGTGTGTGGGTGTATGTGGGTGTGGGTGTGTGTGGGTGTATGTGGGTGTGTGGGTGTGGGTGTGTGTGGGTGTATGTGGGTGTGGGTGTGTGTGGGTGTATGTGGGTGTGTGGGTGTATGTGTGGGTGTGGGTGTGTGGGTGTGGGTGTGGGTGTATGTGGGTGTGTGTGTGTGTGTGTGTGTGTGTGTGTGTGTATGTGTGGGTGTGTGGGTGTGGGTGTGTGTGGGTGTATGTGTGTGGGTGTGTGTGGGTGTATGTGGGTGTGTGGGTGTGTGGGTGTGGGTGTGTGTGGGTGTATGTGGGTGTGTGTGTGTGTGTGTGTGTGTGTGTGTGTGTGTGTGTGTGTGTGGGTGTGGGGTGTGTGTGTGGCTCCTCTGTGATGTCCCCTGTGATGTTGTTGGTTGTTTGGTTATTTCATGTACAGCTGATCTGAACGTTTTCTGCACAGAGAAGTTTAAAAGTTGAAACAGATATGTACAAAATACATCCATCCAGCATCAGTTATGCATTCATTCATTCATTTTCTGAACTGCAGAGAAGTATGAGAACAGTCAGATTTGTCCGAGTTGACAGGATATATTTATACAGTAACTCAAATAACCACGCTATATTCATGGAGAGCAGAAAAGATTCCTGGAACACAAAAGTAAGGACAGAGATAGTTTTTAGGTTTATTGGCGAGAGAGTTTCAGAAGCATAGAATGACAGGTTTGAGTTGACAGGAAGTAGCTATTGAGTAACTCAAATCACCATTCATTACATCCACGGTGAGTAGAAAAGCTTCTAAGAACACACCAGTAAGACGTTATTTACAAGTTTGTGGACGAGAGAGTTCTGGACCACAGTCCAACCGGTTTGAGTTGACAGGAAGTAACTGTACAGCAACTCAAATCACTACTTATTACATCTATAAACACTTCACCATATACAGGAAGTCACATTGCACACTTTTCAGGCCAGAATCTGAGGCTGCTACAACAACAACAACAACAACAACAACAACAACAACAGCAACAACAACAATAATAATGGTAGTAGTAGTAGTAGTAGTAATATAACAAGCATTAAGTCGTACTGATGACTCAGAGCTCATCCCTTTGTGACACTAGAGACCCAGACAGCACATTCCACCAGAGCAGGATAGAAATCCAGCTGCACACATCATAAATACCTTTTCCTCTGAGATCTCCCAGAGCCTTTCCACCAGTTAGCATCTAGCTATGTGTGCTACAAGCCCTGAAAAGAGAACTTGGCCATGCAGGATGCAGGACACACTCCAGTTTTGCTCTGATTTATGTCTTTTGAGCTGTGGCATGTTCTACCCTGATGACTGTGAGGTGAAGGATCTGCTAGTGTTGCATTCTGACATCGTTTGTCGTCACTGTGGAGAAAACAATGGGGTCTGTTTTGTATCTGAAAAACACATAAAAATCAGGAAGACAATTCGAGCTGTTCATATTTCATGTAACAACAAGATTGTGCAGAAAAAGGGATGTGCTGATTCCTATGAGTGGGACATTGGAGAGCATCTCAACTTCCTGATTTATACCCTACTCACATGATCTCGCTACACCCTCAAAATATAGTAAGAACTTAGACAATGTAGTTGGTACAATGTAGTGCAGCAGAAACCAATAAGGATGTGGGACAGTCTCTATGGATGGTAGGATGTGGTCAAACTGTGGGCATGGAAATTCTTTTTTTTTCAATGGACATGGTGGAATCAGGAGGCTGTAAGAACTTCATAAAGATGAGGTAATGATGGTGTTGGTGCAGTAGCTAAACTTTAATAAATTAAAAATTTAGTAGAAACCGAACTGGTGCGAGGGGCAGTGGTGGTCTAGTGGTATAGGGCGCTGGATCGGCGATCCAAAGGTTGGGGGTTCGAGTCCCACTCTCCACATAGTTGTCACTGTGCCTCCCAGTGCAGCTAACTGGGTTATCAAAGGCGGGCCATGTCTCTCACTGTCTATGGTGTGAGGTTCATGTAAAAGAATCATTGCTGACTTTCGTAAAGAGTAGCTGCAAAGCCGTCGGCGTGTTTCCGCCCTGCGATGGCCTGGTGAGCTGTCCAGGGTGTACTCTGCTCTCGCTCGAATTTGGCTGGGATGGGCACCAGCCTCCCCGCGACCCAAATTAGGATTAAGCGGTTACAGAAAATGAACCGATGAACTGAACGAACAGTTGTGATACAAACATGGTGCGGACTTGTTAAACATAGATGTGGACACGAGAAAAACTTGCAAAGCAAATGAAACCATGTTGCAGGTGGCGCACTATTTATAACAAATAGATGGATGCAGTGAGCACGAGGTAGATGCGTGGTGATTGTTCATAGTAAAAACATGTGATCATGCACTTGGTTAAAAATTAGTAGGAACATGTGAGAGGACGCAGTGAAAACCCAGCATGAATGTCGTAAGAACATTGTCTTCTTCTTTTCCTTTTCCTTTCGGTTGTTCCCTTTAGGGGTCCCCACAGCAAATCAACTGCCACCATGTCACCCTGTCCTCTACATCTTCTTCTCTTACACCAACTACCTTCAAGTCCTCCTTCACCACATCCATGAATCGTCGCTTTGGTCTTCCTCTAGGCCTTCCGCCTGGTAGTTCCAACCTCAGCATCCTACTACCAATATACTCACTATCCCTCCTCTGTACATGTCCAAACCATCTCAATCTAGCCTCTCTGACTTTGTCTCCAAAACATCTTACATTTTTCCATTTTGGCCAGATCCCCATTGCGACAAACCAAATTTTCAGGATGGAGTGTGGTCTTCTTGGTGTGACGGGGCATGTCACTAACAAATTCAAAACACTAGCATGATATGCTGTCATAACATTACAGTGTTTATGAATATAGCAGTGATCAAATATTAGAGGAAATTTTGCACTGTCTTTCTGTATAGTTATTTTTTCCTGTTTTATTATTGCAATCACTTAAATAATAATAACAATAATAAAATCATAAACATTTCTTTAAAATTAATTCTTAAAATTATGATTAAAAAATTCAAGATTTTGAATGCTGTTGATTTTAATGACCCATGTGCTTATAATATGAAATTATGATGATCTATAGTATGGCAGTGGTGGCCTGGTGGTAAAGGATCATTGCTGATCCTAAAGTTGGGGGTTCGAGTCCCATTCTCCACAAGGTTGTAACTGTCCCCCCAGTGCAGCTAACTGGGATATCAAAGGCCAGCCATGTCTCTCACTGTCTATGGTGAGAGGTTCATGTAAAAGAACCATTGTTGACCTTTGTAAAGAGGAGCTGCAAAGTCGTAGCGTGTTTCTGTCCCGTGCTAAAGGGTTGTGTCAGGAAGGGCATCCGATGTAAAAACCTATGCCAAATCAAACATGCAATGATTTAATGTTGAGACCCCTGAGAAAAAAGGGAAAAAGCCAAAAGAAGAAATGACCTATCGTCTGTGGACGTGATCAATTACCAAATAAATAAATAAATAAAAAATTCAGGGTAATTCAAGGTCAAATGTAACTGTTTCATTTCACCAAGCAGTGTTTCCATAGTAACGGCATGTCTCCTGACAGTAAGCGCTTGATCGCCAAAGAATTTGTAACCTTTCTCTGACCCTGACATGTGAACTGGACAGTCCAAAATTGAATTATCTCTGGGAGCCAGGTAGCATTCCCACTAAGTGTGGTGACAAGTTGTGCACATGTGGGATTCAGGATTGTTCTGCGACAAGAACTCTGTAAGTAGACTCTCTTTTACCCAGATAATCACTCCGGACAAACCCGGTGAGCAGGAATATAATGCCAGAAATGCAAATCTTGATGGTTAAAGCCGCCAAAAACGGGAATCTGAAGCTGGCCCAAACTGCACAATTGATGATTTTTAGCAGGTAGCGTTAAAACATCAGTGGAAAACTTTCTGAAAAGTAATCCTCAACTGTTCTCAATCTAAACCGTTATCAATCCAAGTCGTTATCAATCCAAGTCGTTATCAATCCAAACCGTTATCAATTTAAACCATCATCAATCTAAACCGTCATCAATCTAAATCGCCATCAATCTAAACCGTTATCAATCCAAGTCATTATCAATCCAAACCATTATCAATCTAAACAGTTATCAATTTAAACCGTCATCAATCCAAACCGTTATCAAACCAAACCGTTATCAAACCAAACCGTTATCAATCTAAACCGTTATCAATCCAAACCGTTATCAATCCAAACCGTTATCGTTCTAAACCGTCATCAATCCAAACCGTTATCAAACCAAACCGTTATCAAACCAAACCGTTATCAATCTAAACCGTTATCATTCTAAACCGTTATCAAACCAAACCGTTATCATTCTGAACCGTTATCAATCCAAACCATTATCAATCTAAACCATTATCAATCTAAACAGTTATCAATCCAAACCATTATCAATCTAAACCATTATCAATCTAAACAGTTATCAATTTAAACCGTCATCAATCTAAACCGTTATCATTCTAAACCGTTATCAATCCAAACCATTATCAATCTAAACCATTATCAATCTAAACAGTTATCAATCCAAACCATTATCAATCTAAACCATTATCAATCTAAACCATTATCAATCTAAACAGTTATCAATCCAAACCATTATCAATCTAAACCATTATCAATCTAAACAGTTATCAATTTAAACCGTCATCAATCTAAACCGTTATCATTCTAAACCGTTATCAATCCAAACCATTATCAATCTAAACCATTATCAATCTAAACCGTTATCAATCCAAACCATTATCAATCTAAACCATTATCAATCTAAACCATTATCAATCTAAACAGTTATCAATCCAAACCATTATCAATCTAAACCATTATCAATCTAAACCATTATCAATCTAAACAGTTATCAATCCAAACCATTATCAATCTAAACCATTATCAATCTAAACCATTATCAATCTAAACCATTATCAATCTAAACAGTTATCAATTTAAACCGTCATCAATCTAAACCGTTATCAATCTAAACAGTTATCAATTTAAACCGTCATCAATCTAAACCGTTATCATTCTAAACCGTTATCAATCCAAACCATTATCAATCTAAACCATTATCAATCTAAACCGTTATCAATCTAAACCATTATCAATCTAAACCGTTATCAATCCAAACCATTATCAATCTAAACAGTTATCAATTTAAACCGTCATCAATCCAAACCGTTATCAAACCAAACCGTTATCATTCTAAACCGTTATCAATCTAAACCTTTATCAAACCAAATCGTTATCAACCCAAGTCGTTATTAAACCAAACCCTAATCAATTCAAACCATTATCAATCTAAACCAACATCAATCTAAACCTTCATCAGTCTAAACCTTCATCAGTCTAAACCGTTATCAATCCAAGTTGTTATCAATCCAAACCGTTATCAAACCAAACTGCTGTCAAACCAAACCGTTATCAATCTAAACCGTTATCAATCCAAACTGTAATCAAGTTCAAGCTGAAACGTAAAGAAATTTGTACTTGAACATTATATCGAGACTCTGATGGCGCCGATTTCTATGAGAAAACGTAGTTATGCGGCTGCAAAGGACTAAAAACAGCTGCACATATTTCTTTTCATTTTTTAAAATACATTTTTATGAAAAACACCAGACAGAGCAACTTTACAGGAAGAATTTCGAGGAGATGAGAAACCACAAGATTTAAATCCAAGATGTTCTGAGACAGACAATAAAGTGATGGTGTATATAATTATAATCTGCCACGAGATCAACAAGAAACAAGCGCGCGCTCTCGTCTGCTGAATTTGGAAAGAATTATTTCACCACTCCACCCGACACCTATTCTTTCTTTCTTTCTTTCTTTCTTTCTTTCTTTCTTTCTTTCTTTTCATCGTTTAATATGTAATTTATTTATTTATTTATTTTAATTTCATTTCTGACCTTTTGCTTCTGCCAGATTTTCTTAATGTTTAACTGACATGTAATTCAACCGCCCAGCTCAATCTGTCTGAAAATAAGCCTTTAAAGAAAAAAGAACAAAAGAGGATGAAAACATCCCTCTCTCCATGCATACTTTGTTTATTTTTTGAAATTTGCTGCGTGTGATTGGCTTGTATAGTGGCTCATGAGGCCCCAGCTGTTTAATCTGATTGGTTGTTGCGTCTTTTAAACAGCCCGTTAACACTTGGAGCTGAGTAACGGAAAGTGGTCAGTTTCACTCTCGCTCTCTCGCGCTCTCTCTCGTTCTCATAACCAGCTCCACATGTGTTATCTAAATAAGTACCGCGCCAAGACGGCTCACTTTTCTTCTCCTGCTGCTAGACAAACGTGTGGATTAGCTTGTCATTGGCTTAGACATTACTTCTGGGTCAAATTGCTACTGACACATAAAATATTCACCCCATTCATGTCAAGGAAATAAAGTTATACTTAGCCATATTGCGTGACTCTCCTCCTTCTTTCATCATCGCAGCGAGACGCCATTTTTCCTTGAGGCTTGTCTTTGGTGCTTTCTGACTGTACACTGTAGGTCTGATCGTGTACGCTATTGTGCGTGGAGCTGGTTATGGTGTTGGGCTCATGAACCTGAGGTCAGGGTTCGAATCCCTGTTCCACCCCCCACCCCCCCAACCGTGCTAAGACCGTTGCACAAGGTATCAAATTCAAGCGGGCCTCTGTCCACCCAGAAGTGTAAATGGTACCAGTAAAAATACTGGGAGGGTAACTTACGATGTCCAAGCGTCCCATCCAGGAGGAGTTGAATTCCTAGTTGTTTCACGCCACAGAAACGGGGATAAGCGCCAGCATCCAGTTGTCGGGTGCAAAAAAATCCAACAGGCCTTGTGTAGATATCAGCCACGTTTCATCTTTCAGTATGTCCTTATTACATTTATTATCTTCTCACTTCATGTCTTTTCTACCCTCTGCCAAGACAGACTTTTCATGGGGGTGTATATTTGTTTGTCAGTTTATCTCGACTACACTCATGCACGGATTTTCACTAAACTCGGTGAGGACACTACTTTATACTTGAGTCCCAAAGATAATTTGACTTTGGAATATATAACTCAAAGATCTTGGTCGGCTCAACGATATAGTTTGTTAGCACATCCACCTCAGGGCAAACGGTGATGTAGTGCTGAGCGTGTCCTTCTCACAGCAAGATGAGCCTCTGTTCGAGTCCTGGGCTTAGCGAGGGCGTTTATATGTTGAGTTTACATGTTCTCTCCATGCTTGTACGGGTTTCCTCTGGGTACTCGGGTTTCGTCCTACAGTACAACCCCCTCCCCAATCCCCCCCCCCCCCCACACACACACATTTGGTTAATTTGCTCTTCCAATTTGCTCCGAGGTATCAGTGTGAAGGGCAGTGGTGGCCTGGTGGTAAAAGGTGCTGGATCACCAATCCCAAGGTTTGGGGGTTCAAGCCCCACTCTCAATGGGTTGTCACTGTTGTGCCCCCCCCCCCTCTCCCCCCCAGTGCAGCTAACTGGGTCAATTAAGGCCGGCCATGTCTCTCACTGTCTGTGATGAGAGGTTCATGTAAAAGAACTACCGCTGACTTTCGACAAGAGTAGCTGCATAGCCATCAGCATGTTTCTGCCCTCCTATGGCCTGACAAGGGTGTACTCTGCCCTATCTCAGAGTCGACTGGGATGGGCGCCAGCCTCCCCGCAATCCTAATTAGGACTAAGCGATTACAGAAAATGAATGAATGAATGAATGTAAGTGTGAATGGTTGTGTGTGTGTGTTATCCTTGTGATGCGGACCTGAGCTGTTCAGGGTATAAATAGGCTGAAATAGGCTCCAGCCTCCCTGCAAGCCTAAGAGCAGTTCAACAAAGGAGTGAGAATGAGGTGAAGGTTTGAGCAAGGCCGACAACTTTTGTAGATTGAGTGCTTATAACTTTGAAGCGAATGCTGATAAAAATGCTTTTACTCCGCGACACTAATAACAAATATGTGATCTTTAAAACGAGACAATTCCCTTTGACCTTCAGTGACTTTGGAAGATTGATCCATCGCCGTGATTGTGATGAAAAATACAAACAAAAATGAAGGTGGGGAATGCTGGTGTCGTGGTTATCACGTCCGCTCACAGCAAGAAGGTCCTGGGTTTGAGTCCTGGGCACGGCGAGGGTGGGGTTTGCATGTTGGCGCTGTGCTTGCGTGCGTTTCCTCCAGGTGCGTGGATCCTCTAGACCGAGTGCTGCTGGTGACCGCAATACAAAGTCCTCATTAAGGTTATACAGTTTCTCCGTTGGGGGGGTGGGAGTGGTGTTGGGGATAGGGAGGATTGGGTGGTGGTGGTGGGGGGGGGATTGGGGTGAGGGGGGTGGGGGGGTTGTGGGGTTGTGTGTGTGTGTGTGCGGGGGATTGGGGGCTTTTTACATTAGGGTTATATTTAAAGAGAATTAATTGCAGGCTTATTTCCACCAAACAAAAATTAAAAAGGAAAAAGAAATACCCCGAGCATCAGAGGGAGTGACTCACCAATCCGTTTCCGATTTGTTTTTAATATATTTTTAATAAAGGTTTCATTTCCATTCCCACAACATCCTGCTTGTCAGAAACAAAGTGACAATTTTTATTTTTTAAAATTTTACTTCAAGACAATAATTCCTAAAAAAATTTCCTAAAAAAAAAAGAAAAACTCAGTGTGGAGTCTGCATGTTCAACCCAGGCTTGCGCAGGTCCCCTCCTGGTACTTTAGTTTCCTCCCACAGTCCAAAGACATGCACACGAGGCTAATTGACTGTTCTATGTTGCCCCTAGGTGTGTATGTGTGTGTGTGTGTGTGTGTGTGTGTGTGTGTGTGAATGGTTAAGTGTGTTCTGTTGGCCCTGTGATGCACTATTGAGCTGTTCAGGGTGTACCCGGCTGAGGTAGGCACCAGCCTTGCTTTGACCCTAGTAGGATTACTTGGTTCAGCAAATGAATGAATGAGTGAGGATAATGTATCGGAAATGCTCACAATGTAATTTTATATTTTTAAGGTTTGGAAAACTGCAAAATATTATTCATCCCGTCCGATTTGATTTCATTTCCATGTGCGTGACCGAGCGAGCTCCGCATTTCTTCCTGTCGTCCTGTCACATCACTAATCAACAATCTCCAAAGTTAAAGCCATTAAAACGACTCTACGCCATGTTTTCTCTTCGCTAATAAATCAACAGAATATCATCGAGAGGGTTCGGTAAACGCAGCCTAATGACGGGATGACATCAGCGCCATCTTTATATCTGAGCTGTTTTGCCCATTACCCGAGGAGCAGTTTGATTGAAAGAGTTTATACTTCCAGAAAAAAAATTATGGGATTTGATAAATGACCTTTTCTTTGCGTATTGGAGAAAGTGCACCTGGTTGGCTGGGGTTTAATTTGAAGTCATGTGATCCTCAGCGTATGTTCCTGAAGTTTGGGTGGCAAACTGCAACAGTCTGGGAAGCAGTAATATAGTTAATATTGGAAAATATAGTTCAATCACTGGCCAGTGGTGGCCCGGTGGAAAGATGCTGGATTACCGATTCTGAAGTTAGGGGCTCAAGCCTCACTCACCACGGGTTGTCACTGCTGTGTCGTCGTGTCGTCCCCCCCCAGTGCAGCTAAATGGGTTATTAAAGGCCAGCCATGTCTCTCACTGTCTATGGTGAACCATTGCTGACTTTGGACAAGTGTAGCTGCAAAGCCGTCAGCGTATTTCTGCCCTGCAATGGCCTGGCGAGCTGTCCAGGGTGTACTCTGCCCTCGCCCAGAGTCGGCTGAGATGGGTGCCAGCCTTCCCGCAACCTTAATTAGGATTAAGCAGGTCAGGAAACGAACGAATGAGTTAAATCAATGTGCTGATTGTTCGAGCTGATTCAGGGGGTGATCACACAAAAGGTTGTTAACAGAAAGGTGACTGAAATAATTTTTTTTTTGTGATTTTTTGCAAATTTTGAAATTTGCATCAAAATGTTTTGCGATTCCGCAGGCAAGAAAATATTTTGTGACTTAAATACGTCTCTCGCGTATTGACATGAGACGATTTGCGACTGATTTGCAGGTGTTGTGTTTGCTTTTTGTTCTCAAATAAATCACTTTTTATTCCCGTATTATTAGCATGAACAAAATGCGAATAAAATACGAATGATGGCAAAATACAAGAAATATGACGGATGCCAGCAAGTCTCAAACTTTTCTCAAAATTTCTGTGCGAAAGTCTCAAACTTGTCGCATTTCCTTGGGAATGAGAAACTGTTAATTTGCGAGTGAAACGACAACCAGGCGACTTTCGCATGACATTTGCGAACTGTTTGAGAAGAGTTTGACACTACTCGGCATCAGAGCCTCGTTTTGCGACATTCATGAAAATTACAAACACGTATTTTTTTCATGAACCAGGCGACCAAAATGTGATGCCGCTTGACGAATTTTTTAATAATAAATGAGATGCGATAAGTGACAGCCTCGAGTTGCCATTCACGTCAGTTGCTTTGTGCAGTGCTTCTCAATTATTTTCTGTGGCGCCGCCTTTAGGAAGAAAAAAACATTTCACGCCCCCTCATCGCCCCCGCAAGCGACTATATATAGTATCATTTGTCTATAAAATTGTTATTCGTACACTTCTGCATAACGTTGTATCTTTATTATGATTAAAAACAAAAATAGGAAGAAATATAGTTCAACTTACAATAAAGAAAAACTTCATTAGCATTGTTTTTTAATCTGTAATAGAAAAGATTTGAAGTGCACCGGTGTACCTGAAATAAAAAAAATGTATCCTTATTTAAACTCATTTAATTTACTTATGTCTTAATATCTCTGTCTCTCTCCACCTTTCTCTTTGTTCCTGTTAGAAAATTTTCCATGATGTTTCATGAGGGGTTGTTCACTGCACTTCATATCGTTTGCTTGTGCGAAAAACCGCTACACCATAGCGCGACAACGAGAGCGCCACTGCCAACTAGTGGAGTGGATGTGCAAATACACTTAATTCTCGTACACTATTCCAGAAAAGCATGTTCCCCAGGGTCATACGTGCGTCCCCCGGCATCACACCGCACCCCCCCGGCATCATACCGTGCCCCCCAAGGGAGGGGGGGGGGGGCGCACCCCACTATTTGAGAAGCACCGCTCTAGTGTGACCACCTTGATCCTGAACAGCTCACCAGAGCAGTGCAGCACTAACACATAGACAACCATTCACACTCACACTCACACCTGGGGTGGTTTGGAACAGCCAATTAGCCTGATGTATGTATCTTCGGACTATTGGAGGAAACCGAAGTACCCAGAGAAAACCCACTAAAGTACAGGGAGAACATGTAAACATGCAACCGAGCCTGTGAACTAAACCCAGGACCCTCTCGCTGTGAGGTGGACGTGCTAATCGCTAACACCACCGTACCACCCTCAACTTTACCATGAAAAAAATTATTTCAAGGTGATTATTGAGGATTATATATAACTTCAAGTCATGAAAATTGATGCCGAGACCGAGACATCAGCACTGTAGTCAGTTATAGCCGGATAATAATAAAGTTAATTACGCAAATACCAACGTTGCCTGGATTTCACCCGCTGTGTCAATCCTGGTCGCTCTATTCGTACAGATTCATGTCCTTTAGTTTCTGTTTGAAATATGAACCGGCTACGAAAATACACAGTAAGGTTTCATTCAGAATCACTGCAGTTTTTTTTTGTTTTTTTTTTTGAGGCAGTGTTATTATAAGGGGTGCGTTCAGAACCCTAATTCGAACAGCTCTTCAGATTCCCTGTTCCAATATCTGGCAGCTGTAATCTCCTCTGGCCGCCGGACATTTACCGTTGGTTGTGAAGCGGGATTTTTCTGAGCGGGACAATAACGAAATGAGACATTGGACATGAGGGAAAAATGGAGTATTAATGGTGTAAAACAGCTGCAAATGGACATCTTGTTTCCAGACCGAAAGGCTGACAATAATGTTATTGGAGGAATAAGAGCTGAATTAATGTAATATCCACTTATAAGCATCCGCTGATCCATCTTTCTCAGGGCATCACAACATTTTTATACATCTTAACATTTTAAGGCAACTTTGTGGATTAAAAAAAAAAAAAAAAAAAAAAAATTCCCAGAACCAATGCCCTGGTGTGATTTTGCTTTGATGAATTGCCGTATGAACACACAAGGTTGTGCCACATGTGCTCCCTAAAATCCCTGGGTGTTTAAACACTGTAGTAACTATATCATATAATTATGACTTAGCCATCAATCATTCTTTTCATACTAATGCATCATTAACCCAACAAATAGTTCCCATATGTTCCTCCAAGCCCCAGTGCTTTCCCGTGGACTGGCGCTCCACATGCGTCCTTCACCTCACAGGCTTCTCCGTGTTTCATGGATCAGGTCATGTTTATTAGTCAAGTACTCCATCCATAATTCAATATTTGAAGACTCCGTAGGCTTTTCTCCATTGACCAGTTCCTGAGCGGTTCCTGACCGGAGCTGTAAACACCACTTCAGGGTCTCTGAGTGACCGTGAGACATAATCGAACCTGACAGCCACCGACTCACTTGTCCTGTTCCAGCTCCTCTTTGGAAGGTTCTTGGTGTGTGTGTGTGTGTGTGTGTGTGTGTGTGTGTGTGAGGGAGGGAGGGTGTGTGTTTCAAGTTCAGCCGTAACTTAGTACCGGAATCCCCTGTAGTACATTAACTTCTCCTTACTTACTTAGCATCATGCTGATTTCCGCCCGCACACTATTTTATGCCTTTCATGCCCAATTGACGACACAATCCAGTGAAGAGGAAGGAAAAAAGAAAACACTGGGTAGCACGGTGGTGATTAGCATGTCCACCTCAGGACAAGAAGGTTCGAGTCCTTGTCTTGGTGAGGGTGTTTCCCTGTGTAGTTTGCATGTCCTCCACTTTACACTTTCTTACTCACTCGCCCAACCAATTAATCCTATCCGGGTCATGGGGGAGGCTGAAGCCTGGTTGACCCGACACTGGGTGAAGGCGGGGTACAACGCTGAGTATCTCACCAGGTCATCACCCAGCAAAAAGACACACACAAACCATTAACAATCGCGTCCACACTGGTAGCGGCTAGATAGCTTAATGTGCGTGTCTTTGGACGTACGCCGCTTACGCCCTTACATCAACTCCACTCTGCTAATTATTTTCCAATAACATTACACCTTAGTGTTTTTTTTTTTTTTTTTTTTTTTTTTTCTTCCCCTTCTTACTAATTAGACTCATCGTGCTCCATCTTTTACTAATGATGTACACAAGACGAACACACCAGCAATCACAACACTCATTATTGTCATTTGTGACTCTCTGGCTGCTCGGTCACGAGCCCAAATGGAAGATAATGAGGCATAGAGCCGGTAATGAGTGTCCGGAAGGTGGTGAGAGTGATGACGCTGGAATTCTCTGGTCCTGGAGCGGGCAGCTCTGCCAAGCTCCTGTTGGTTTAAAGTAGCGTAAAGCAGCTGTAGCATTAACCGAGCGCCAACACAATACATATAGAAATGTATGGATTATTCATTTACCTTCCCGGGATTAGGTCATTTATATCTCGGAAAGGATTTGGCCAACGCTACCTGACTTTACGTTGGCCGGGACTGCAGTGTTTCATTTGGATTCATCGGAGCCGAGTTCATCATCCACCTTTTACTGTCATCTCTATTTATCACGTCTAGAAAGGCTTCAGCGCCTTCCCAATAAACAGACGCGTACCAAGCTAAACACGCTAGCGGATAATCCTCCTCCAAAGAGGGCTGTCCAAAATGAAAGAGCAGACATACAAATTAGGATATTTCACTACGGAAAAAGAATCTCCCCATGACGCTGGAATAACACAACACTTGGCTGCGAACGCAGGAATTTTGTAAGTTATTTTTTAGTTTAGCAGCTAGCGAGGCAATTTGTCTGTCAGATGCGCCAAGTTTTTTCGAATGATATCCACAACAGTTAGAGAGGTTTGAGATGATATCTGGCTGCTGTATGTACAATCTCGCTGAGTGCCCTCACAGAGATGAAGCCATGGGTGTGTTTCGATCAGAAGTTCCTTTAAAGCCGTTTGCACAAACATCCTGCGATCTTTTTTTTTTTTTCGTACAAATTTTTTCGTACAAATTTAGCTAAGCTATTACATACAAAAGGGAATGAATGACATATGGCAGGGTTGGGTTTGAAAAAACTCATTAATTCCATCATATATGGCATAAGTATGAGTTAGGCCTGGGTTCAAATCCCAGCTCAGGCGTTTCTGTGTGGAGTCTGAATGTTCACGCCGTGCTTGCCTGGGTTTCCTCCAGGTACTCCAGTTTCCTCCCTCAGTCCAAAGACATGCACAGTAGGTTGATTGGCTCTTACAAATCATCCCGAGTTGAGAGTGTGAATGTGAATGGTTATAATGGCCCGGTGATGACCCGGCGAACTGTTCAGGGTATACCCAGCCCTCGCCCAGAGTCGGCCGAGATGGATGTCAGCCTCCACGCAACCATAATTAGGATTAAATGGTTCAGAAAATGATCGATGAATGGAAATTTTGTTGCCCGGAATAAAACTTAACGAAAAGGGGGTACGATTGCATTTTCCATCACTCAGCAAGTGAGTCTTGGGTGACACGCCCACAACTGTACGACACATTTGCCCAATGTTTGGTCGTAGAGCTGAAGGGAAAATGTCTCGAGATAAAAAAAACACACACACACACACACACACACACACACACAAGGGAGGAAACATATTTCTATTTAACAAGCAAACAAAACTACCGACACACAGCCTGTTGCTTTTAATTATATCAGATATAATGAGAACTGAGATTTTTAAAATTTTCGACAGTGTACAGGGATTCCTCACTTTCCGTGCTTAATTGGGACCAAGATACCCCGCGATCACCGATTTCCGCAAAGTAGGATCGACCCCCCTGACATGACTGTGTACGTGCATGTATATGTGTATATAATATCAATAAATACATATTCAACGATATAAATGCTTACACAAACAATTAAACATTCAAAAATAATGCATAAGATGTAAATAAAATATAAATACACACATACAGACGTAAAAATGTAAGTAGTTTTGATGGGGGGGATTTGGGTTGATTTTTATTTGTGTTTTTTTCGGGGGTTTTTGTGGCATTTTCATGAACTTTTTCCCCTATTCTTCCTTAATTTCATTATTTTTAATTTGATGAATATTTAAAAAAAAACCCACGATGCTCTGAAGCTGCCTGCATGAAATGAAGCACGAAGTAACGAGGGATCCCTGTATATATATAATATAATATACATATATATAAGTGGGCAGTGGTGGTCTAGTGGTATAAGGTGCTGGATCGCTGATCCTAAGGTTGGGGGTTCGAGTCCCTCTCTCCACAAGGTTGTGACTGTCCCCCCCCCCCCCCCCCAGTGCAGCTAACTGGGTTATCAAAGGCCGGCCATGTCTCTCACTGTCAATGGTGAGAGACATGTAAAAGAACCATTGCTGACTTTCGACAAGAGTAGCTGCAAAGCCGTCAGCGTGTTTCCGCCCTGCGATGGCCTGGCAAGCTGTTCAGGGTGTACTCTGCCCTCTCCCTGAGTTGGCTGGGATGGGCACCAGCCTCCCCGTGACCCTAATTAGGATTAAGCGGTTACAGAAAATGATGATGATGATATACACATATATATATATATATATATATATATATATATATATATATATATATATATATAATGTGTGTATATATAGATATATAATAAAAAAAAATTTTTAATAGGTTTTTAAATCAAATGTGCGAATCAGATGATTCGCTGTGGCGACTCTCGAGAACGGGAAAAAGCTGAAAGGAAGAAAAAAAGAAATAGGTTTTTAATACGGTCAAACTGCCTAATTGTTCAATGACTGTATGGAAACTGAAGCCCATCCCAGCCAACTCTGATCAAAGCAAATGTACACCCTGAATAGCTATCTAGAGCAGGGGTGTCAAACTCGTTCCACAAAGGGCCATGTGGCTGCAGGTTTTTGTTTCAACCAAGCAGCAGCACACCTGACTTGGCTCATTCAAACAACAGATAAGAGTCTTCAGCCAGTTGATTGGTCAGTCTCTGTACAGAGCATACA
The DNA here is from genome assembly GCA_024760905.1 of Plotosus lineatus. Classification (NCBI taxonomy): domain Eukaryota; kingdom Metazoa; phylum Chordata; class Actinopteri; order Siluriformes; family Plotosidae; genus Plotosus; species Plotosus lineatus. The sequence goes on from CM045743.1 coordinate 14,194,980, forward strand.
GATTGACCAATCAACTGCCGGAAGACTTATCAGTTGTTTGAATGAGCCAAGTCAGGTGTGCTGCTGCTTGGTTGAAACAAAAACCTGCAGCCACATGGCCCTTTGTGGCACGAGTTTGACACCCCTGATCTAGAGCATCGGTTGCTAACACACCAACATGTGATTTGGAACAGCCAGTTACTCTTTGGAGGAAACGGGACTACCTGGAGAACATCCTGGAGGAAACTGGAATACCTTGAGTGAACCAATGCAAGCACGAGGAAAACATCCTGCTGTGTGATGCTCATGCCAACCACTATGCCACCGTGACTCCGGCAGTAAATTACAATAAAGAATATAAAATGTATGAAAAAAGGCATGTAACAGGTTCTCCACATTTTAGAAAATACCCTGCAAGTATTCCAGATGAGGGTCGTAATAGTGTACGAAGTCTCTCCAGGTGGCCTCGGCTTCTCTCGGCGATCAGAAAAATAAAACAGCCCTGAATTACTACACTGACACTTTATAAAGGCTGAAACCACAGACTCGCACATCCTCTACAGGTCCAACCAAAACCCAGGGAACCGCTCGAGAGGGACCTGACCTGCTCCTGGACTACACTCGGAGGTCCAAAAAGTGACGGTGTCTGCTTCATGGTTTAACGTGGATTCTATTCTCACTCTTCTGTATCTCTTCAACGTGTAAAATTCAAGTGAGGACATGACCCAGGAACACCCGGGAGAGGAAGTGTCCTGTTTTTCAGAATCACGTCTCACTTAAAAATGGCTGCATTACAAGAGCCACATAAAACAGTGTTTTCCTTGGAAATCAGGTTCCGCCCGATCCATGCCAAAACATACTCACTAAATCCATAGAAGACCAAATGCTGCTGGTGACCACAATAAATAGTCCTCATTAGGGTTATATTTAAAGAGCATTAATTGCAGGCTTATTTCCGCAAAAAAAAGAAAAAAAGAAAAATAGGGAACAGAAATACCCCGAGCATCAGAGGGCCTGACTCACCAATCTGTTTTTGATTTGTTTTTAATATATTTTTAATATAGGTTTCATTTTCATTGATGATTCCAACGATGTCCCACTTGTCAGCAACAGAGTGACAAATTTATTTATTTTTTTACTTGAAGACAATAACGCCTAGACCTTTAGTGACAGGAAGTCATATGTATCTCTAGGTACGCCAGTTTCCTCTCACAGTCCAGAGACATGCGCATTAAGCTAACTAGCGGTTCCAAATCACCCCGAGGTGTGAGTGTACTAGTATATGTGTTGGCCTTGCGATAGTCTGGTGAGATGTTCAAGATGAGCCTCGTCCTAGCCCAATGTCAGCTGAGTTAGGTGCTGGCCTTCCTGCAACCCTAATTATAATTGAAGTGTACCTGTGGTGAACGATCACGTGTAACATTAGCGGATGTCCCCGGTAACATCAGTCCTGTTCAAAGTGGAGCAAGTGTCACGACACTACTCATGCTCAGAGACATGCTGCCTTTCTGATTGGCTGTTCCTGTCTGTGAGTGACGTCAACGTGTTGGCTTGTCTGGACAGTACTATGTCACTGACCCCGGCAAGCGTGAGACATTATAGGCCAGCGCTGAGCTGCCCAGACATTCTCTATTTACCGGCACGCTCATCTCTGGCAGCGTCCTCAGAGTCATTAATATGTAACGTCTTACCGTCTAAACAGGACGCGTCGACGCCACCCAACATGTTGACATCACTTCTGGGTAAAAGCAACTGCTACTCTTACTCCAACTACCTTTATGTCCTCCTTCACCACATCCATGAATCGTCTCTTTGGTCTTCCTCTAGGCCTTCTGCCTGGTAGTTCCAACCTCAGCATCCTACTACCAATATACTCACTGTCCCTCCTCTGAACATGTCCAAACCATCTCAATCTAGCCTCTCTGACTTTGTCTCCAAAACATCTAACATGTGCTGTCCCTCTGATGTCCTCATTCCTGCTCCTATCCATCCTCGTTACTCCCAAAGAGAACCTCAACATTTTCATCTCTGCTACCTCCAGCTCTGCGTCCTGTCTTTTCCCCAGCGTCACTGTTTCTAAACCATACAACATCGCTGGCCTCATCACCGTCTTGTACATTTTTCCCTTCGTTCTTGCCGATACTCTCCTCTCACACATCACACCGGACATTTTTCTCCAACCATTCCAACCTGCCTGCACCTCTTTCTTTCAATGGCTTAGGAAATGAATGAATGATGAATGACAAACTCAACATCACAGTCATCCAAAATCTCAACAATGGCTCGAGCCACAGGCAGGAAACTAGATAAATCCAGGTCCGCTCTTCATTCTTTGATGCCTGTTTTATGTTTAAAACATTTATATAAAGGAAATCGAAGGACTCGAATGATTGGCTTTGTTTCTTTAACAATCTCACTGATTTGAACAATGCAGAATAAATGTTATTTTTTCCTTTAAAAGACAACATCACTTTCGAGAGAATTCCCCTGCAAGTGCATTACCGCCACGTGGACTCAGAGTCATAAAACAACGCTGGTCTGTCTGCAATCTGTCCGAATCCCACCACAGCCATTATGCAGTTTGCACAGTCATTTCCACAGCATACACATATAATATATACATACTGTACATACGTCTCGCCAGAGCTGAGGGAAAAACACATTTTTGTAATCCCAGATTTGGGCCGAAGCACCATTTGAGCGATTCGGTCGGAGGTGAATGGGAGGTCTCCGTGGCTCTTTATGTTCTCTCCGGTTCTAGTCCATTAAACATTGCAGGCCTGAGGTTCGGCTCACACGCCGCACCACGCCAAAGTCCTGCACCTATACCCACCCCGTCGGATGTTGCTGTAAAAATGTGACCCAAAGCAAACAAGAGCGTTCCAGCGCACCTTCATTATCACGCCAGTGTGTAGAAGGTAGGCACGGTGAGAAGCCGAGGGCTGAGAACACCGAGTCCACACTTATATGATGTGTTTGTGTTTTTTGGAAAGGTGATTAATGAAATAGAGCTACGGTCCAAGCTAAATTTCTGCACTTTCAGAGATGTCTGTTGAGGGAAAACGGTCGATGATATTGGCCAAAGTTCTTACATGATTTCTTTTTTCTTCTTTCTTTAGAAAACCCCATGGTGAGGTTTCTGGAGGAAGAATGGGAGAAGACCAGATGGTTAGCTGGTTAATAAAACCGGCATACTGGGTTTCATGATCACATCTGAAGAACCATCCAGCATTAAGTCTGTTGGGCTTCTTACACCAGAGCTGGCTGGCTCATCAAGTCCGGAACTTATGCCGGTTTCTGTAGCATGAAGCAACTCGGAGTTCAACTCCTCCTGGTTGCTAGGTTACCTTCTCAGTATATTCATTGTTCATTTTCTGTAACCACTTAATCCTAATTAGGGTCGCGGGGAGGCTGGTGCCCATCACAGCCAACTCCGGATGAGGGCAGAGTACCCCCTGGATAGCTCACCAGGCCATCGCAGGGCAAAAACACGCTGACGGCTTTGCAGCCACTCTTGTTGAAAGTCAGCAATGGTTCTTTTACATGAACCTCACACCATAGACAGTGAGAGACATGGCTGGCCTTTGTTAACCCAGTAAGCTGCACTGGGAGGACAGTAACAACCTGCTGAGAGTGGGGAACCCCCAACCTTTGGATCAGTGATCCAGTGCCCTTACTCAGTATATTCACTGGTACCTATTTCCCTACCGACCAACTTACTGACCAACTGACCTACCTTGCTACCAAACTGGGTGGACAGAGGCACACTTGTGGTTAAGACCTTGCCCAGGGGTCCAATGGGAATTGAAACCTATACATTCCCGATTATGAGCCCAGCACCTTAACCACTACACACGCTAGCCCCAATTCCACCATCTAGAACTTAAGGGAAAACGCGGTGCTCGTTTACTCTCGGAGATCTAACATCGAAGCTGGGAATGATGTCACTCCTGAAGTGACCACGTCATGTTAATGTTACTTCATCTTTATTAACTCCGTACCGCGTCCTGATTTCACCATGTCCGCACTAAGTCTAAAGTGCGATCAGACATTCCACATCCATGGAGACCATACCATGCCTTTATCAATTTCTACTTTATTCTTACTGCAATGTAAAAGTGGTAACTGTGTCCAGACTGTAGAAATTGTTTCGAGCCACAAAGTTATTATATAACGTTATCAAAAATTTTTTTTAAAAGGTCATTGCTAGAGTATAAGTGCAATAAAACACTTATAGATATAATAAATATATTTCTTACAACTTCAACAGCAGCCTCAGTAAATCACACCTCCATACTAATGATTACTTTCCTATTATAATTAGGGGCAGTGGTGGTCTAATGGTATAAGGCGCCGGATCGCTGATCCAAAGGTTGGGGGTTCGAGTCCCACTCTCCACAGGGTTGTCACTGTCCCTCCCAGTGCAGCTAACTGGGTTATCAAAGGCCGGCCATGTCTCAAAGCATTATCAAAGCCATCAGCGTGTTTCCGCCCTGCGATGGCCTGGTGAGCTGTCCAGGGTGTACTCTGCCCTCGCCCTGAGTTGGCTGGGATGGGCACCAGCCTCCCCACAACCCTAATTAGGATGAAGCGGTTACAGAAAATGAACTGAACCTATTATAATTATCCTATAGGGTGGCCCAGCGGTGCAGTGGTTAGCATGTCCACCTCACAGCAGGAAGGTCTGGGTTTAATTTCCGCGCTCGGTGATGGCGTTTTTGTGTGGAGTTTGTATGTTCCTCCCTTCCTTGTGTGGGTTTCCTCCAGGTACTCCAGTTTCTTTCAACAGTCCAAAAACATGCACAGCAGGTTGCTCGTCTCTTCCAAATCCCCTTAAGGTGTGTACTGTATATAAGTGTAAATAGTTGTGTGTGTTGACCTTACAGTGGTCTGGTGAACTGTTCAGGGAGTACCCTGCCTTGGCCTAGACTCCAGCCTCCAGACCCTAATTAGGCTTAAGCAGTTTAGATAATGAACGAGTGAATGAATTGGCCTATATTTCTTGGATTGGATGGAGTATCGGCAGAGAACATTGATCTTCATGACGATGGATGAGGTTACATTTTGGTCGGGATTCTGCTTCTGATAAAAGCATCTGACCATGGAAGATACAGATTTACTGGAAGGTTACTGTACATTCGTATCAGTTTGGTTGTCAGTCACATGGTCCAGTTGTGTGTCATTGCCTCGCCGCCACCCATTCAGCGCCATTCGATTTCATTTGTGTGTGCCGTGAGGGGGGTCCGCCCTTTGAATCCGTTCTAATTGGTTTTGAATGTGTTTGGAATAGCCGCTCTTACATTTCAAAGCGCACGTGAGTGCCTGACTTGTTTTCATTCAGAGCTTCCACAAACGTCTTTAATCAAAAATGTCCCGCTGTCAGAATAATTACACGCTTGGATAGCATGTCGTCTTACTTAAAAAAAAAAAAAGGACAATTTATTTTCTGTATAAATGTTGTCAACGCACTCGTCGCAATCAGTAACGAGCGAGAACGCACCTGCCTTTTCCTTTGCCTTTTGCTGGATAGAAGACGTGAACACGTGCAAGACATACGCATACAAAGCTCTGAGGAGGCCAGTGGGTTTGTTGTAATCCACATGTAATCAATCCCAGGAAGGCCTAATTACCAAGTCGTTTACGTGTTGAGGCAAACACTACAATACCGCAAAGTGGGACGAGTTTATAAAAACGCTAAATAAAGCATTTAGCTGGTACAAAAGGAACCTTGTTTCTGCTTCAAGAAATGTTTGAAATCAAATGTCAGCTTCCAGAACAAAACTTTCCCCTTTTTTCACCATTAAAATATTACACTGTTGATTCATCGGTTTTATAAAAACAGTCTGATTGCGTGAGTTTTGCTGCAGGAGATACTGAGAACTGGACGTATGCATATGTTTAATCAATCTAAACTTAACGCCCTTTAACTTTATCAAACAGATGGCAAAACATACAAAAAGACCCGGTGTCATCCCCACCGATCCAAATGCACTCGCATTTACACACCAAATTAGCATCAGCTGATCTACGACTAGCTGGTAGTGGTTAGCGTGTCTGCCTCAGGCAGTACGAAAGTCCTGGGTTCAAAACCTGGGCTCGGTGGTGTGGATGTTTCTATGTGGTTTGTATGTTCTCTCTGTACTTGCATGGATTTCCTCCAAGTACTCCGGCAGTCCAAAGACATTTACATTAGGCTAACTGGCTGCTCCAAATTGTCCCTATTTGTGAGTGTGAATAGCTGTATGTTGGCTCTCCAATAGACTTGCGAGCTGTTCTGGGTGTACCCTGCCCTTGTCCAGTGTTGGCTGAGATTCTGCCGTGACCTGTGCAGGATAAATCGGTTCAGCGAATGAATGATCTAATTCTTTCTCGACATTTTGGTTTCACTTGACTATTAAAGCTGTGAAACTCTTATATGTTATAAAAACATGTACAAGATCTCCTTCCTTGAATCGCCACCTTATTATGGTGGAAGGGGTTTGCATGTCCTCATGATTCTAGGAGCTATGTTGTCAGGGGCATTATGCCTCTGGTAGGGTCACCTAAGGCAAATAGGTTCCAGGTGAAGATGCCAACGAAACACGGTTCAAAAGCTCTCTATGAAAAAAGAAAATATAAGGACACAGTCTTCCTTGCCTGGACATAGGTCACCAGGGTCCCCCTTCTGCAGACAGGCCTAGGGGTGGGGCTCGAGGGCGAGTGCCTGGTGGGTGGGCTTCTGCCCGGCTGGGCCCAGCCCGAAAATAAGACATGGGTCCACCCTCCCATTGACCCACCATCTGTAGGAGGGGCTATAGGGGTCAGGTGCAGTGTGATTTGGTCTTGGGGCATGGAATGTCATCTTTCTGGTGGGAAAGGTGCCTCACCTCAACGCATAGCTTGGGCTATAGAACTATCCATCTTGAGAGGGGCTCGACCTTATTCCATTCTGGAGTTGCTCATGAGGAGAGATGGTAAGCTAGTGTGGGGAGCAGGTGGGGGGGGGTACTGACTGTTGTTTGTGCTTATGCACCAAATGCCACTTCAGAATACCCACCATTCGTAGAGTCTTTAGGGGTGTGTTGGAGAATGTTCCCCTGGGGGACTCTCTCATTGTTCTGGGAGACTTCAACACCCAGGTGGACAATGATAATGAGACCTGGAAGGGTGTGATCAGTAGGTACGGTCTCTCCAGTCTGAACCTGAATAGTGTATTGTCGTTGGACTTCTGTGCTCGTCACAGTTTGTCCATCAAGAACCCCATGTTGTAAAATAAGGGTGTCCGTAAGTGCACTTTGCACCAGGACACTCTAGGCTGCAGTTCGATGATCAACTTTGTAGTTGTGTCACCAAACTTGCGGACTCATGCTCTGTACACTCGGGTGAAGAGGGGAGCTGAGCTGTCAATCAATCACTACCTGGTGGTGAGCTGACTACGATGGAGGGAGAGGCCACCCTCCAGACCTGGAAGACCCTCCGCGTAGGGAATGAGGTCCTGCCCCAAGTGGAGGAGTTCAAGTATCTTGGGGTCTTGTTCACGAACGGGGGAAGAATGGAGCGGGTGATCGACAGCTGGATTGCTGCAGCCTCTGCTGTAAAGCAGAGCCTGTACTGGTCCTTCGTTTTGAAGAGGGAGCTGAGCCGCAAGGCAAAGCTCTCAATTTACTAGTCGATCACTTCCAACCCTCACCTATGGTCACGAGCTTTGGATAGTGACCAAAAGAACAAGGTCATGGATACAAGCAGCTGAAATGAGCTTCCTTCGCCGGGTGGTGGGGCTCTCTCTTAGAGATACAGTAATTGAGAAGCTCAGCTATTCGGGAGGAGCTTGGAATAGAAATGCTGCTCCTCTGCATTGAGAGGAGCCAGTTAAGGTGACTCAGGCATCTAGGCATCACGAACATCTCCATGGTGTACTGTTTCAGGCATGTCCAACCAGGAAGAGACTCTGGGATCAACCTAAAACATGCTGGTCAGTCTCTCGGCAGGTCTGAGATCACCCGACCCCAGATTAAGTGGAAGTAGATGATGATGATGATGATGATGATAATGTATAAGATCCCCTTTTTGAAAGGTTTTGACCAGGAGAGTAGCACCATCAGCTTCGAAACCATTAGTTGTATCATGGAACATCATGAAGACCATCAACAACAAGGAGCAAAAAATGGGCAGTGCAGTGATGCTAACAAGAGCAGAACGTTCCTCTACAATGGGAACTGGCAAATAGACAAGAAAAAACTTATCAGAGAGGCTGCCAAGAGACTTCAGTGACATTTAAAGAGCTGCTGGAAATATTTGGCAAGTGCTGAGCTCTTCCTGAATGGGAAAACAATCCCTCATATTCTTTGCACTTCCCTGCTATGAGGTGCGGTGTAGAGCGAGACAGAAACCAATCCTAACTAGTATATCATGATCTCAAGAGACTAAGGTCTCCATTCATTCATTCATTCATTCCTTTTTCAAAATATTTTTTTCTTGTGAAGTAACGGAGTAATCGGAGGCTATCTCAGCCATCTTTAGTCGAATAGCCAATCAGCCTAATGTGCGTGTCTCTGAACTGTAGGAGGAAACCAGAGTATCTGGAGGAACCCCACACAAGCAGTGGGAGACCCAAACTTACTTTGCCAAAGCTAGGAATTCAAACCCACGGCCTACTTCTGAGACGTAGACACGTGAACCACTACACCACTCTGCCATCACAAATAACTGGTCAGGTCATGTTATTCTCATGTGATCAGCTTTTTTTTTTTTTTTTTTAATCTCATCTCACTCACTCATTCATGGAACCACTTAATCCTATTAGAGTCTCAGGCAGGCTGGAGCCTATGTCTGGCGACACTGGATGAGGGTGTGTTACTCCCTGAACAGCTTGTCAAACCATGACAGGGCCATCACACACAAGCACTCACACCTATGGGTGATTTGGAAGAGCCTACTGTGCATGTTTTTGGACTGTGGGCGAAACCAGAGTACCCTGAGGAAACCCAGGCAAGAGTGGGGGGAGCAAGAAAACTCTACACAGAAATGCTCAAGCACGGGCCTTGAACCCAGAACCTTCTTGATGTGAGGAAATTGTGCTAACAATTACGCCACTGTGCCGCTGGTCTGGATGTTTTTTATCTGCGATCTATAAAAACTTTCCTAAAAAGAAAAAAACAAACCCTTCGAATAATTAAACACTTGTTCAGCAGGTTCGCTGTGTTTCTTTCTGTGGATGAACTTTCTGGAAGAACTTGGGCCAGGAATGTTGCATGGTACTGACTGCAGTAGGAGTACACACACACACACACACACACACTCACACATGCGCGCACGTGCGGTGCTGTCCAAAAGAAAATGAAGCTCCGTCCACTCAGTCGCAGAGCCAGATTTATTAAAAAAAAAACTTTTACCACATCTGAAAATGGTTTACATTTGCAATTTCAGTAGCATGATCAATGACTGGCGTGTGGAAAATGGCTCAACCAATCACTGTCTCTTCTGCATGGGTGTAAGATGTGACCGCGTTAAACGCTTTTAGAATGAAGGCGCCATTCGTCACACTGCATCAGCCTCCTTAAAGTGTTATATTTGGCTCAGTTCACATGAAGTCACATCAAATGACCTGATCCATTAATAATTAGGCAGAGTAAACAGAGTGGCGGGATCGCTCTTTTTTCACCTGTTGGGCCACTAATAGCACTCCTGTTCCACTCTCATTAAAACGGAAGATTGTTTCTTTGTATTGGCTGAAGTACCGGGGACGCTTTAGGAAACTGATGCAATTTGTTAAACTGCAGGACTACAAACCAATGTCATGATTGTACCAGAACAACCCTGCCGGGTACGGAGACTGCATTAGTGAACATGCTAACACAAAAACTCACTCCCGGACTCCAGTTCAGTCAGTGTTGTCTGTATTCACTCTTTTATTTATTTATTTATTTTTTTACAAAACTTGCATGGCCGAGTCAACACGTCCCTCCCTGACTGGCTGGTCAGATAGCCTTTCATAGTGATGACATCATCCTGTAAATAAACCTGACCTTGCGTGAAGCCACAAACACCGGGCTCCATTCCCTCCACTGACTTCCCTGACAAAACGAGACATGTACTCGCTCTCCAGATCTTCCACTTGGACTCACGCTCCATTCTCCTGCGCTGGAGACTGATTGACTGATGGTGATGTTTCTGTACTCCAGTAAAAGTAAGATTAATCATCTGAATAAATCCACCGCTGAAAGTTTTCTTGAAAGTTAAAAAAACAAACAAAAAAAAAAAAAACCAAAAAACCATCTGTTTCAGTTTGAAATCACACCCTGATTTGAGTAAATTAGTACCTCTTTCACCACAGGACCAAAGAATGTGGGAAAACATTAGCTAATGCTAATGTTTAGCTAACAACAGCTTTATTTCTAATCCCTCACATGTTGGCTAGCATGATAATAGCTCTAATTCAATGCTAACATTTAGCTTGGGCTGACAAATGCAGTCTATTTAATGTATGTAGCAGCAATTAGATTACAGTGATGGGTATTAAGTGTACTTTTGTGTGCCATCTGTTAAAGTTTAGATGTGTTCAGAAGTTAAATCCACTCCTTTAAAGCCAACCAGGATAAAATCGAGGCTCTGGAGAAATTAAGTGATGCTTGAAAATGGTTAGAAAGTAAATAAAAGATTCTGTTTTTCAAATCTGGTCATCAAAGGTTCAAATATTGGGGAAAAAATACATCGTAAAGGATTCTTTATTATGAGAGAATGATTTTAAACATTTTTGTTTATGAAGGGGGTGGGGGTGGGTGGCTCAATGTACGTTTTCTCTCCATTGTCCCATCCAGGAATCCATCCAAATCCGACCCAGCCTATACAAAGTGCTTTCTCCTCTGGCTTCCAGAAGTCCTACTGGCTCTTAATTCAGCCGTTGTGTGTTAGCGCGGAAAGAGAGAAATCCTTCAGGACCTCTTGACCCTTTTGGCTTTCCACACAAATGAGCAACCCAAATAGAGATCTAACACAAGGTGCTTTGTGCATTGGAATAATGGATCGATTTCTCCATCAATTACTCCAACTGTAAACACTGAGTCAACATTACGCAAAAGACTGAGACGTGAGTAAATCATCATAAGCCTCCGGCCATGGTCAGCATCAGAAGCGAATTGGAAACGCGTTGTTGTGCATCAATGGAAACGTCTGGTGCATGTACACCGAGGCTACCTGGACGTGTTTCAGAGGGCTTCATCCAGAGTTCATTCCTGTAGTCACGAGTTAAGAGCGATGATCGTGGCCTTGCTCTACCCCACTTAATCCAAATTGAGAACACATCTTGTTGTGGAGAGGCCCGGGTCTGCTTGCAATTAATGTCCAAACATGAGCTATGGCAGTACACAAACTTAAACAAAAAAACAGAACAGCCGACGGAGTGGAAGAGTCGTGCATTTACATTCACAAACTGTATCGAGACATGAAATCATCAGGAATGTTTTTCCTCTCCAACGCAGCGGTAATTAATACACGGCGATTTTCGACAACGTACGGGATCGTAACAAACAAAACAGCTCAACTGGAACGTTTAGAATCTTTCAGCTGCAGCATTTTGTTTCTGTATCTGTCAAAATATGACAAAATCAAGCGATTACGTGGTTTAGGCCATCAGTTCACATGACAGGAATTCCAAATTTTTTCAAATGAAGCTCATGTTTTTGGAATATGTTCGATTTCCTTTGCGACCGCCGCCAGTTCGTCTCTAAGGCCGGATTGTTACCGATGATTATATTAGAATTAGCAGCCGTATTCGTCCTCTATAACCTTGTCATATTTAATATACCGAGATATAAACTCCGTTAAGACTCATAGGGAACAGCTGATACCAGAGCGCTGGTCAATCATTGACGCAGTTGGCCAGACACTTCATTTGTTTTCTCCAACAGCAGCTGGGACAGTAGTGCAGCTGCAATCCTCAGGTTTATACAGGATTCATGTTCTCGTTCCAACCCTAAATCCCCCTCACACTCAGCCACAATCCTGCCACGTACTAAAAAAAATGTGGTAATGACGGCATTGACGTAGTAAAAACAGTACAGAAGTAATAACAACAATGTTGACGTAGTAATGAGTAGAGCAAAGAGATGATAACATGGTAATGATGGTATTGATGTCGTGATGATGCTACTAAAGAAGTACCAACAGAGTAGAAACGCTGCTCCTCCGCATCGGGAGAAGCCAGCTGAGGTGGTTCGGGCATCTGATTAGAATGCTTCCCGAACACCTACCTGGTGTTGTGTTTCAGGCATGTCCAAATGAGTAGAGATCCTGGGGTCGACCCACAACATGCTGGAGGGATCGTGTCTCTCGGCTGGCCTGGGAACACCTCGTTGTCCCCCAGAAAAGATGGAGGAAGTGTTTGGGGAGAGGGACATCTGAACTTCGTTGCTCAAGCTTCTGGCTACGTGACCTGACACCGGATTAAGTGGAAGATTTGATAATTATACCTATAGAAGCAACATTGGTACGAAATGTCGGAACATAAAAAAAGAAATAAATTGGACATTTGAAGCGATGGGAGGACTTCGAGTTTATACACTTCGATGCCAACTTGGTAGCGTGACATATCATGAGGGACCAATCAGAACAAGGTCAAGTTCAGCCATGGGCACTATATGAGTCAATGCTGAGCTGGTAGACATTTAAGATTTTTCTGTGTGTAGTGAGATCATGGCATAGACATTGTAACGATGTAGTATTAACTTGAAAATGTTGACCACGCCCACACTGCATTCATGAAAATCAAATCTGATGTTATTGTTTCTATAGTAACAATTCATTGACAGAAACTTGAACAGTATCTTACGTACACAGACTGGGGGAAAATATCCCAGTTTTCTGAAAGAAACTGTTTATTAAACATTAATGGAATGAGTCTCCAGTGTCAGAGCTTTATAATCGAGATTGATCTGTACGTTTAACACTTCAGGATATCCCAGAACAATGCATGTAAGTATGAATAGCTAAAAAGTACCCCGTAGTTACTGGAACATTGTGATTTTTGGAAAACTGCTATAAGAGGAATAGAACACACAGGAAGTGAGGTCATATCAAAACCATTATTGAACTTCGTGTTTTAATTTAACTACTGTACTTCGAATTTCATTGCTAATTTAGTAACTTTCACGGCAGTGGTGGCTCAATGATCAAGTGGGTGATTACACTCAAGGCGCGATAAAGACACAACATTCGCGGTATCATATTTTGGCCGCCTGGTACGTGATCTCATCGCAAAAAAGTTCAAACGTAATGGCATTTCCTCGAATGTCGCAAATCAAGGGTCTGACGTGGAGTCGTCTCAAACTCTTCTCAAAAAGTCTACACACGTCACAAGAAGTCGTTGTTTTGCTCAAAAATTATGTGTTTTCCTTTTAGAAGGAAAAGTGTGTTCCGAGTACTTTGATATCATTCATAAGTTCTTCAGATTTGATTACCACGAGAATAAAAAGTGAATGGTGTGAGATCAAAAGGCAAACAAGATGTGACTGATTTTCAACAGAAAATTTTCTTTTTCACCAAAATCTCTGGAAACCAATCGCAAAATTACTTGAAAACCAAGTTGCAAGAACTGTCACATGACTTTCTCACAATATACCGAGATAAGCCGCAAAATATTGGCTTGCATATGAAGTCGCAAAAAAAAAAAAAAAAAAAAAAATCAATCCGCATCAGTCACTTTCCTATCACAAGTCTTATGTGATCACCCCTAAGGCTCTGAAACCAGATAGTTGTGGGTTCAAGCCTCAGTCCTACCAATCTAACATTGTTGGAGATTTGAGCAAAGCCCAAATTAACCTTCATCTGCTTTATCGTACAAATAAGACTATCAGTTCATTTTCTGTAACCGCTTAATCCTAATTAGGGTCACGGAGAGGCTGCCGCCCATCCCAGTTGACTCCGGGTGAGGGCAGAGTACACCCTGGACAGCTCACCAAACCATCATAGGGCAGAAACACGCTAACAGCTATGCAGCTGCTCTTGTTGAAAGTCAGCAATGGTTCTTTTATGAACCTCTCACCATACACAGTGAGAGACATGGCTGGCCTTTGATAACCCAATTAGCTGCACTGGGGGGACAGTGACAACCTTTTGGAGAGTGGGACTTGAACCCCCATCCTGCGGATCAGCGATCCAGCGCCCTATACCACGAAGCCACCACTGCCCCCACCTGCCACCACTGCCCAGAAATAAATCTAATTAATTATAAATTTCTCTGGATAAGGGCATTGGCCAAATGCTGATGATGTCATTCATTCATTCATTTTCTGTAATCGCTTACTCCTAATTAGGCAACTCTGGGCAAGAGCAGAGTACACTCTGGACAGCTCACCAGGCCATCACAGGGCACAACATGCTGACGGCTATGCAGCTACTCTTGTCGAAGGTCAGCAATGGTTCTTTTACATGAACCTCTCACCATAGACAGTGAGAGACATGGCCGGCCTTTGACAACCCAGTTAGCTGCACTGGGGGGACAGTGACAACCCGTTGAGAGTGGGGCTTGAACCCACAACCTTATTGTCAGTGATCCAGCACCTTTACCACCAGACAATGCTGATGATGTAATAATGTAAATATAACAAGGGTCCAAAGCTCCTGCCACCCAGGAATGTGTTTTCAAAGTTCATGTATATCTTCCTTAAACCAAAATTGCTGTGTTAAAAAGATTAAGTCCAGCTGGCTCAATAATTATGCGCGGATGAGAGTGTGCACCAATCCCAGGTGAGGTACCTGTAAGACAAACCTGCATACCAAATTTCATCAAAATCCGAGCAAGCATTCCTAAGGTATAGTCCGGAAACTAAAGTGTGACAGACAGATGAATGGACACCGCCCATTCCAATAGCGCCCCACTACGTGGAGGGAACTAATTAATGATGCACATTATAAACATTAGTTTCTTCTCCAACATCTGAATAAGGCAAGTTATAACCCAGTACTGTATATTTCAGACACTTCCCAACTTAGGCCCATATTTTTGGGATCCAGTTGCTCTCCTTCTCAAGCTTCTTCAGTTCCGTTTTTATTTGACTGAACGCTGTGGCCAGATCATCGTTAATGATGATCTTCTCGAATAAGTAGCCATATTTATCCTCCATATCCTGTGCCGTGCTAATCATGTCCTCAAACTCCGCCTCCTGTGAAGTAGAAGAGATGAGTATCACAGTGGTACCAAATGAGCTCACAAAGTAATAAACCGTGCAAAAAATCACCCCCCCACCCCACCCCCGGAAAAGAGGACTGCACTTGATTTATGGATCTGTTAAAAACAGACTGCAAGTACTGAGTCCAACAAACATCGGGTCGGCCATGTTAAAAACAGAAAATGACGATTTTATGGATTCCTCAACCTTAAGAAGATAAGATCCATCTTCCTCATAAATGTGCTGG
The DNA here is from genome assembly GCA_024760905.1 of Plotosus lineatus. Classification (NCBI taxonomy): domain Eukaryota; kingdom Metazoa; phylum Chordata; class Actinopteri; order Siluriformes; family Plotosidae; genus Plotosus; species Plotosus lineatus. Next base: position 14,210,349 of record CM045743.1, read on the forward strand.
ATCGTTCTCATAAAGGTTTATCATTCTGTACTTGAAACATCATGAGTCATACTGAACTGGAGCGGATCAGTCAGGAGACGGTAAAAATATTCACAGGCTTATCGTTGGCTATTTTGGAAAGATGAGCAACACGTTTGGAATGTCGGACACCTCCGAACCTGGCAGTGCACTCGAACGTCACATCCAGGTGTGTAGGGTGACCTTAAAGGGGAAGCATAAATTATTTGGGAGAAATTTTGATGTAAGGGCAGCACAGAGGCTCCTCCTATAGTTTTCAGGTTTCCTCTAATAGTCCTCAGGTTTCCTCCTATAGTTCTCAGGTTTCCTCTTATAGTCCTCAGTTTTGCTCCCATAGTCCTCAGGTTTCCTCCGATACTCCACAGGTTTCCTCCCATAGTCCACAAGTTTCCTCCCATAGTCCTCAGGTTTCCTCCTATAGACCTCAGATTTCCTCCTATACTCCAAAGGTTTATTCCTACAGTCCTCAGGTTTCCTCTAATAGTGCTCAAGTTTACTCCTATAGACCTCAGGTTTCCTCCTATAGACCTCAGGTTTCCTCCTATAGTCCTCAGGTTTCCTCTAATAGTCCTCAGGTTTCCTCCTATAGTGCTCAAGTTTACTCCTATAGTCCTCAGGTTTCCTCCTATAGTCCTCAGGTTTCCTCTAATAGTCCTCAGGTTTCCTCCTATAGTGCTCAAGTTTACTCCTATAGTCCTCAGGTTTCCTCCTATAGTCCTCTGGTTTCTTCCTACAGTCCTCAGGTTTCCTCTAATAGTCCTCAGGTTTCCTCCTATAGACCTCAGGTTTCCTCCTATAGTCCTCAGGTTTCCTCCTATAGTCCTCAGGTTTCCTCTAATAGTCCTCAGGTTTCCTCCGACAGTGCTCAAGTTTACTCCTATAGTCCTCAGGTTTCCTCTAATAGTCCTCAGGTTTCCTCCTATAGTGCTCAAGTTTCCTCCTATAGTCCTCAGGTTTCCTCCTATAGTCCTCAGGTTTCCTCTAATAGTCCTCAGGTTTCCTCCTATAGTGCTCAAGTTTACTCCTATAGTCCTCAGGTTTCCTCCTATAGTCCTCAGGTTTCTTCCTACAGTCCTCAGGTTTCCTCTAATAGTCCTCAGGTTTCCTCCTATAGTCCTCAGGTTTCCTCTAATAGTCCTCAGGTTTCCTCCTACAGTGCTCAAGTTTACTCCTATAGTCCTCAGGTTTCCTCTAATAGTCCTCAGGTTTCCTCCTATAGTCCTCAGGTTTCCTCCTATAGTCCTCAGGTTTCCTCCTATAGTCCTCAGGTTTCCTCCTATAGTGCTCAAGTTTACTCCTATAGTCCTCAGGTTTCCTCCTATAGTCCTCGGGTTTCTTCCTACAGTCCTCAGGTTTCCTCTAATAGTCCTCAGGTTTCCTCCTATAGTGCTCAAGTTTACTCCTATAGTCCTCAGGTTTCTTCCTACAGTCCTCAGGTTTCCTCTAATAGTCCTCAGGTTTCCTCCTACAGTGCTCAAGTTTACTCCTATAGTCCTCAGGTTTCCTCCTATAGTCCTCAGGTTTCCTCCTATAGTCCTCGGGTTTCTTCCTACAGTCCTCAGGTTTCCTCTAATAGTCCTCAGGTTTCCTCCTATAGACCTCAGGTTTCCTCCTATAGTCCTCAGGTTTCCTCCTATAGTCCTCAGGTTTCCTCTAATAGTCCTCAGGTTTCCTCCGACAGTGCTCAAGTTTACTCCTATAGTCCTCAGGTTTCCTCTAATAGTCCTCAGGTTTCCTCCTATAGTGCTCAAGTTTCCTCCTATAGTCCTCAGGTTTCCTCCTATAGTCCTCAGGTTTCCTCTAATAGTCCTCAGGTTTCCTCCTATAGTGCTCAAGTTTACTCCTATAGTCCTCAGGTTTCCTCCTATAGTCCTCAGGTTTCTTCCTACAGTCCTCAGGTTTCCTCTAATAGTCCTCAGGTTTCCTCCTATAGTCCTCAGGTTTCCTCTAATAGTCCTCAGGTTTCCTCCTACAGTGCTCAAGTTTACTCCTATAGTCCTCAGGTTTCCTCTAATAGTCCTCAAGTTTACTCCTATAGTCCTCAGGTTTCCTCTAATAGTCCTCAGGTTTCCTCCTATAGTCCTCAGGTTTCCTCCTATAGTCCTCAGGTTTCCTCCTATAGTGCTCAAGTTTACTCCTATAGTCCTCAGGTTTCCTCCTATAGTCCTCGGGTTTCTTCCTACAGTCCTCAGGTTTCCTCTAATAGTCCTCAGGTTTCCTCCTATAGTGCTCAAGTTTACTCCTATAGTCCTCAGGTTTCTTCCTACAGTCCTCAGGTTTCCTCTAATAGTCCTCAGGTTTCCTCCTACAGTGCTCAAGTTTACTCCTATAGTCCTCAGGTTTCCTCCTATAGACCTCAGATTTCCTCCTATAGTCCTCAGGTTTCTTCCTACAGTCCTCAGGTTTCCTCTAATAGTCCTCAGGTTTCCTCCTATAGTGCTCAAGTTTACTCCTATAGTCCTCAGGTTTCCTCCCATAGTCCTCAGGTTTCCTCCTTTAGTTTCCAGGTTTCCTCCTATAGTTCCTAGGTTTCCTTCTATAGTCCAAAGACATGCACATTAGGCTTATTGCTCCAAATTGCCCCTAAGTGTGAATATGAGCCATTGAGGTTTTCTTTCCACCACTAAGCCTTGGCCGTGCCATTATTAGGCATCCCATATATGCTCCAATAACATTAATTCATTCTTATAATAACAATTAAATATTCAAAAATAATGCATAAGATGTAAATGAAATATAAATACACATGCATACAGACGCGAGCACACACAGATGCGCACCTCACATAATGTAAGTAGTTTTGATGGGGGTTGTGGGTTGTTTCTTGAGGTTTATTTGCATAATTGGCCTTGTTTTTACAGCATTTTCCACAACTTTTCCCCTGTTCTTCCTTAATTTCCTCAATTTTAATTCGATGGATATTAAAAAAAATAAAAACGTGATGCACTGAAGCCGCATGAATTGAAGCGCGCAGTAGTGAGAGATTCCTGTACTTGGAGAAACCCACGCAAGCACAGGGAGAGAATACAAATTCACTCGCGAGCTCGGAACTCGAACCCAAGACCTGCCTGCTGTGAGGCAGACGTGCTAAACACTTTTCCGCCGTGCCGCTGACTCACTTAATTCTATAAGGGTCGTGGGAAGCTCAGCTGACACTGGGTGAAGGCCGGGTACACCCTGAACAGCTCGCTGGACCATCGTAAGGCCAAAACACACACACACACACACACGCGCACACACAGTCTCACATAGGGGCAATTTGGAGCAGCCAATTAGCCTGGTGTGTACATCGTTGGACCGTGGGAGGAAACCAGAGTACAGTAGCTGTATTAGTATTAGTGAGGAAAACATGCAAACTCCACACAGAGCCCAGGATGTTCTTACTCTGAGACAGATGTGCTAACTACTATGTCGCTGTGACGCCCAGGCCAGAAGGTGCGGTCAGTAATACATCCCTGATGTTTCAATGCAGACACATGGACCGTGTGGGATACGGCGAATAGTTCGCGAAATGATCACACACGAATCGATTCAGCTACAGTTCGACAATGAAAGACGAATTCCTTTCGAGCTGAACATGTCCAAAGCATGACTCATTGACCCAGACTTACCATAAACGTCCTGATTGGCACTGCTTCATCACAGCTGGCCAGGAATTTTGCTCTCCTCCGGCTGAGCCTCAGCTGTTCTATCGCTGGAGGCTTGACGAACGTAACATACGGTTTGAATTCTGTTGTGTACAACAACTTCACAGCCTTCAGACCAGACGAGAAAACAGTTTGGTTAGCATATTAGGAGACATTCGCTACATTAGTCATTAAATCATTAAACTGGCATCCGGCGTGCTGACGAGAGCTCTGCTTTTGTTTCCATTCGGCCCGCGCCACGCCGACTTCGGTGCCTGCTTCTCTCGTCAGCCATCACGCCGTTTCGTTTCCTTATACCACAATTTCATTTCTCCTTAATGCAACAGATTGAAAAGTAACGCAGCCGAGACATGGAACATTGGACTGCAGCAGCGCAGGGTGATGCTGTGCGATGTTTGGGCCATAGATTTATATGTGATGGTCGCAGTGTGTTCATTAATATAATCAGAATTTTACTGTAACTTACAAACCATTTGAAAAATAATCACACCAGCGGAAACCTGCCAATCTGAGAGAGAAGCCCCGCGACCACAATGACATCATTCCTGTCCTCACCCTTCGCTCCAGAATCAACAAACATGGCATGTAATAACGACAACCCCCGGACCCCCCCCACCTCCCCTCTCTGTTTCTCCATCTCTCTCTTTGACTCCCCTCTCTCCCCCCTCTCCCCCTCTCTCTGACTCTCCCCCTCTCTCCCCATCTCCGTCTCTCTCTCTCTCTCTCGCACTCCACTTCTCCCTCTCTCTCCCCATCTCCGTCTCTCTCTCTCTCTCTCTCTCTCTCTCTCTCGCCTCCACTTCTCCCTCTCTCTCTCCCCATCTCCGTCTCTCTCTCTCTCTCTCTCTCTCTCTTTCTCTCTCTCTCTCTCCCCTCACCCACTTCTCCCCCTCTCTCCCCATCTCCGTCTCTCTCTCTCTCTCTCGCACTCCACTTCTCCCTCTCTCTCCCCATCTCCGTCTCTCTCTCTCTCTCTCTCTCTCTCTCTCTCGCACTCCACTTCTCCCTCTCTCTCCCCATCTCCGTCTCTCTCTCTCTCTCTCTCTCTCTCTCTCTCTCTCCCCCTCACCCACTTCTCCCTCTCTCTCCCCATCTCCGTCTCTCTCTCTGACTCCCCACTCCCCACTCTCTCTCCCTCACTCCACTTCTCCCTCTCTCTCTCTCTCTCTCTGACTCCCCCACTCCCCACTCTCTCTCTCTCTCTCTCTCTCTCTCTCCTCACTCCACTTCTCCCTCTCTCTCCCCATCTCTGTCTCTCTCTCTCTCTCTCTCTCTCTCTGACTCCCCCACTCCCTCTCTCTCTCTCTCTCTGACTCCCCCACTCCTCTCTCTCTCCCTCACTCCACTTCTCCCTCTCTCTTCCCATCTCCATCTCTCTCTCTCTCTCTCTCTCTCTCTCACTCCCCCTCTCCCCCTTTCTCCCCATCTCCGTCTCCCCTCTCTCTCTGACTCTCTCTCTCTCTCCCCTCTCTCTCTGACTCCCTCCCTCTCCCCTCTCACACCCCATCTCCCCTCTATCATTCCCTCTCTCCATCTCCCCTTGTTTCCCTCCCTCTCTCCTTTTCTCTCCCCTTCTCTCTGACTCCCTACTCACCCCTCCGTTTCCCCGTCTCTCTCTCTCTCTCTCTCTCTCTCTCTCTCTCTCTCTCTCCGACTCCCCCCTCTCTCTTTCTCTCTTTCTGACTCACCTCCCCCTCTCTCACTCTTCTCTCTCTTTCCCCCTCTCTCACTCTTTCTATACCAGCTTTTTTCTTTTTTGCCCATCCCTCTCTTTCTTGCTGTCTCTCCCTCTCTGTGCTTCTCTCTTGCTGTCTCTCTTTTTCTGTATCTCTCTTTCACTCTGTGTGTGTGTGTGTGTGTGTGTGTGTGTGTGTGTGTGTGTGTGTGTGTGTAGGAGCTCTGAAGGAGTTGTCATGATCAGTATGATCGGTGCTTGTATAACCCTCTAATAAGTCGTTACGGAATAATGCTCTTCCGACATGAACTATTGCTCTAGTTAAGACATGTATATACACACAAACACACACACACACACACACACACACACACACACACACACACACACACACACACAGTAGTTATACCACTCACATAGGGCTCCACATCCAGCAAGCACACCTTGTCCTCCGCTAGAACCTTGCGGACCGAATCCAGGCTGGTTCCGTAGTAATTGCCTCCGTAATCTCCGTACTGGATAAACCTGTCGGTGGGCAGTTCACAGCAGGATTTAACACACTGGATCACTATGAACCTGTTGGTTGTTTTTGTAATTCCAAAAATCATATATGCTACATGGGAATGGCGCAATCTGATTGGTCCTTTGTACCACTGTTAAAGAACATCATTCTGGATGGATAACGTTTGAATCAATACAATGGACACTGCTGGTTTGTCTTTTGGAGAAGAAGACGGCGTCATTTTCCTGC
>CM045743.1:14221439-14256439 GCA_024760905.1 Plotosus lineatus
TAAAGCAGCCTCTCGGTCAGAATATCGGTCGAGGGAGGTTTGATTAATGGAAAAAGGGAAGAAATGAAATGAATTGATGTTCAATAATAATATACTGTGTGGAGGTATAGGCACAGGCCCAGGGCGGCCATTTGTGTTCCACTCACATTATTAAATTGGAAGCTTCACATTCTCTTCACCCGATTCCTGATCACATTCATATGGAAGCCTATGGAATACGATATACATGGAATATTCCTTAAGTCACATGTCTTGACATGACCAACACATCCAGAGGGTTTATTTTTACTGAATGTTGTTATACAATGTAAAGATTAAAATTATAGATTAAAATTAAATTATTAATAAATAAAACATTTTTACGAGTAAATTGTTTAAACGTTATTAATTTGTTAATCAAGTCATGATGGATGCTAAATAACTACCTTTATTATATGCAAATTCTACAATTACAATTAAAAGCACCTCTGCCAAGCTCAGCAATTCCCCACATGAACCGCACCCTAAAAAACCTGAGTGGCAAATCAGCAAGTAGTACAATTATCAACATGGAGATCGACTTTTCGAATGCAAGTCGGTACCACTGCAAGCTGTAGAAAAGGATCCATGGGATCTGATTGGTTGAGCTCTCATAGGAGTTAGGTTTGGCACACGCTGACCTTCCTTTCACTTACACTAAACACGTGCGTACTAGGAGTGCAGAGAGTCTTAACATATTTTTTTTTTGATCAATTGAACAATATTAAAGAATTCTTTAAATAATTCCCGGATCAGGGATTTAATCCGGATCATCGCCAAATTTTAATGGTGTCTTTATTGTCCAAAGCGCCGCCTCAAATAGAAATCTTGTAGACGTTCATGCATAAACTTGAGTGTGACCGCGCTAACAAACACAAAAGAAAGGACCTGATGGAGACTAATACCCCCATTTCACTGGTGCGCGGCAGACTCGGGGAAGCAAAACCGTAGTCATTCTCCAGCGTTCCTCAGTCATTCCTCAGTAATTCTGTCATCTTCCGTGTCCTTCCGTACGATTCCGAAGGTATTCCTCCTCTTCCGTCAGGCCAAAATCTTCAGAGAACTTGCTTTTGAACATGTTCAAAAGCATGTTCACGGAAAAATTTTCCGACAGTGTTCCCTCACGTTCCACAGTCCTTCCGCAAACGTTCCGTCCTTTCCGCAACGTTCCATGATCATTCCTTTTATTCCGCAAGTCTTCCGTGAACGTTCCGTGAACATTCCTTCTTCTTCCGGATGGTCAAAAGCGGCCATGGAATCCCCACGGAATACTCATGGAAGGTTTGTAGAATACATGCGGAACGTTTGCGGAATGGTAGCGGATAACACAGAAGACTTGCGGAACACTCAAGGAATTCACTTCCACTATAAATTATTCCTGTTCATTCACTTTATTTTTCCTGTTTTCCTGTTCATGTAATAAAGTTTTAAAGTTATAATCACTGTAGTTTGGACTTGTGTGCATGATTTTTAGTCTGGAATGATTCAGGTGCAAATAAAAGGAATGTATTGACATTATTGATATTAAACATGTAAACATATGTTAAAATTTAAATTTATCGTAAATTATAAACATATTGCACATTAGAAACATATGGTAAATTACAAACATATGTTAAATTTTAAATTTATTGTACATTATAAATATATTATACATTATAAACATATAGTATGAATGAGAGAATGAGCTTTCTTGGTCATTCTACGTATTTGTAGGCGGAATCAGGAGCAAATCCTTTGATCTTTGCCGATTTTTCCTCGTTGAAACATGGTTATGCTGGGTATTCCTCAGTCATTCCGTGTTGAACGTGAACGTTCTGCCTTCATTCTGCCTGTTCCGCGATCATTCCGTGGGTCTTCCTTCTAAAATGGAGTAGTGCCGCGGTCGTTCAGCAAACGTTCCGTCCTTTCCGTGAATGTTCCGTGAATTATCCGAAGGTCTTCCTTTGCTGTCCACACTGGTTCCGAGGGTGATCCGAGCGCTTTTATGCATGTATTCAGACATTGTACCGCGGTCTTTCTGTGTCCTTTCCGCACATACATTCCGTGATCGTTCCGAAGGTGTTCCGAAGGTGCAATTTTCCATAGGCTTTTGACCCATTTTCCGTGTAAAAATGCCGAAGCTCCAGAGTGCGTTCCACGCCTTTCCGCCATGATCCTTGCATTCCGCGCTCCAGTGAAATGGGAGTATAAAAAACCCTCAACCCTGTTACTTTCAACCATGTTCGGCATTTTTTCAAATGATTAAAAAAAACACATGTTGTTAGATTTCGTCTTCAAAGATAATCCAATGTACTCTAATTCAAACCCTCTTGGATAGAGACTGCTTATAGATTTTTGCTAGTAACTATAAGGACATGAGTTCAAATCCCACAACTGCCAGATGACACAATTTAGTCCTTAAAAAATGAAAATTACTAGAGCAGCATCTTAAAATGATTTCAACTGTTTACACCATGGAATAATCTCATTTGCATAATATTCCAGATTGAAAAGATCATAGAGAAACCCTCACTGGCAGAGCAGTGGTGTTCAGACTCACTTGCTGTTGAGGATATCAGTTTCGAAAGTGTGTTTGGAGACAAAATGGTAGTCCACGCCCTCTCTCTCGTGTTTTCGTCGCTCACGAGTTGTGTCTGTGAAAATTAGGGAATAAAACTGAGTCTTTAATATTTTCCCCAAAGTTATTAAAGGAATATTTCAGCATTTTGCACTTTATCCCGCTATGCTAAGTACATAGTGAATATGTTTATTTTATAAATGTTACACAGGAACTGGTTGCTTCACTGATCGATATTACCCCAAGCAGATATTGCTTAAATCAACTCTAACTGATACTACAATACAAAAATTCAACAGAACGCTGTCCAAAAGAAAAAGAGGAAGGAATATGCAGGAAGCTACGCAATACGAACTTTTGCATATTTCAGTATAAAGAAATCTTTTAAAAAATGAAATTTTTTTAAAACTTGAAAATGTTCATTTTTTGTAACTGCTTAATCCTAATTAGGGTCGCGGGGAGGCTGGCGCCCATCCCAGCCGACTGTGGGTGAGGAAAAAGTGCACCCTGGGCAGCTTGCCAGGCCATCACAGGGCAGAAACACGCTGACAGCTTTGCAGCTACTCTTGTCAAAAGTCAGCAATGGTTCTCACAGTGAGAGACGTGGCCAGCCTTTGATAACCCAGTGAGCTGCACTGGGAGGGGGCAGTGACAACCTTGTGGAGCGTGGGACTCGAACCTCCAAAGTTAGGATCAGTGATCCAGCGCTGTATACCACTAGGCCACCACTGCCCCAACTTGAAAATGGAAAAAAAACAATAAACTTCTCAATTTCATTTTACTTTTATATGTTTCCATATAAGGGCAGTGGTGGCCTGGTGTTAGGTACTGGATTACTGATCTCAAGGTTGAGGATTCAAGCCCTACCATCACCTTCTCACTTCTGTCCTAAAGGTGCAGTTAACTGGGTTATCTGGGTTAAGTCCAACCAAGTGGTGAGAAGCATGTAAAGGAACCTTTTCTGCCTTTCATCAAGAAAGCATGTTTCTGCCCTCTGATGGCCTGGTGACCTGTCAGAGATGTACTCTGTGCTCACCCAAAGTCAGCTGAGATGGGCATCAGCTTCCCCACAACCCTAATTAAGATTAAGCAGTTCAGAAAATCAATGTATGTTTCCATATACAGTTGGCCCTCTACTTACGAAAACCTCTGAATACAAAAAAATCCAGGTTACGAAAAACATTTTCCTACATTTTCGTTCTCTGTTTACGAAACAACCTCTTCTTACGAAAAGCGCCAAACGCGCCATTCAAAAATTCAAACGCGCCATTCAAACGTTCAAACAATGTGCGAGTTGCTCTCTCATTGGCTGTCTCCCAACATCCCACCCCGTTGGCCTCCCATTGGCCAGGAGGGAGCTGAACTGTACCCATTCCTGTATCCATACTTCCTGTTTGTCACACTCGTGAAGGAGAGTTGAACAGGACTGTTGGCTCGTGAGTTTTTTTGGGAGTGATCATTGGGGGCTTTCTACACCCGAGCCCAGTGGCTCATCAGGCCGGTGCTTATCCCCGGTTTCTGTAGCGTGAAGTGACGAGGAGTACAACTCCTCCTTGATGGGACGCTAATTCATCGCAGGTTACCTTCCCAGTATATTTTTACTGGTACCCATTTATACTGCTGGGTGAACAGAGGCACACTTGTGGTTGAGACCTTGCCCAGGGGTCTTAGCACAGTGGGGGTCTAACTGGGATTTGAACACACAACCTTCTGATCATGAGTCACCCTAACCGCTATGCCACCGGCTCCGAGAGTGATCATTGCAGTGTTATTTTTCGTTATCATGGACCCCAAGAAAGTGATTCCCGGTGACACCGAAAAGAAGAAGCGGGCTCCGTTATCAATCAAAGTGAAGCAGGAGATAATAAAAAAATACAAAACTGTGATGTGGTTGAGCGAAATCACAAAGGAGTATGGCCGAAACCCCTCTACAATCGGGACGATATTGAAGCAGTAGGAGACCTTAAAAGCAGAGATACAGTGACGGAGGCAATTATTTCGGAAAAAGCAACTGCCATATTTAAGGACCTCGTGAAGGAGGGTGGGGATGAGGGTTCTTCAGACCAGCAATCCCCAGACTTTAAAGCATCGCATCGGTGGTTTGAGAGATTTAAAAAAAAAGGTCAATAATTTTCTTTTACTTTTAAACACATATTTCATGCATATTTCATACAAAATTGGTGTACGTTTATCATTTTTAAAGGGTTTATGGGGTAGTCTTGGGAGCCTTGGAACGAATTACGTGTTTTACATGTAAAATGCACCTCTACTTATGAAAATCCAGGTTACGAAAAATGTTCTGGAACGGATTAATTTCGTAAGTAGAGGGCCGACTGTAGTATAAACCACAACCCTTTTAAAAAAAATGCCGATTCGGAGCACCTCCCTCTTTCTTTGAATTTAAAGGAAGAAGTTTAATTCCTGGGTCACTCATAAACCTGCAACACCTGTACACTCAGTTCCTGACCCCAAGCAACCTTGGTCTCGAGCTGGATGAGGTCCTCTGTTAGCGGACCCAAGCTTCTGTGGCTATCCTGAATAATTGAGGGCATTTTAAGAATTTGGATCTGAGTTTTACCTGAACGCCATTCAGAAAGTCAAAAGATGGTATTTTTTTCCCCATAATGCACTAACTATCGGAATCTATTTACAGTATTCATTTGTGTTAACTTTTATTTAACTGATAAAAGCACAACTTTTTCCATTTTTTTTTACTCACAAACTTAATACCTACTGTTTGAATGCCAGCTGTTCAAGGTTTAACAGGCAGTGGTGGCCCAGTGGTAAAGGTGCTGGATTACCTATCATAAGGTTGGGGGTTCAAGCCCCACCGTCAACGGTTGTCACTACCGTCCCCCCCCAGTGCCGCTAACTGGGTTATCAAAGGCCGGCCAAGTCTCTCACTGTCTATGGTCTGAGGCTGTAAAAGAACCATTGCTGACTTTCGACATGAGTAGCTGCATAGCTGTCAGCTTGTTTCTGCCCTGTGATGGCCTGGCGAGCTGTCCAGGGTGTACTCTGCTCTCGCCCAGAGTTGTCTGAGATGGGCACCAGCCTTCCTGCGACCCTAATTAAGATTATACGGTTCAGAAAATCAATGAATGAATGTTCAAGGTTTGTTGAAGGCACATGTGTGACATGGGGGCGGAATTACACAGTTTGAATGCTTTACATTAACTTCACACAGTAAAGAACGCTGACATTTGTTGAACAAGTTTCACACACACACACACACACACACACATCCTGACTCTAACTATCCACATGTTTCACTCAGGAGCCAAAATAAACTATAAACCTTTTACCACCATGTGAACACCCCCCGAATCTCCCCTGTTTTGCTCTCTCTTTCAACATCTTTCTCTCGCCCTCTGTCCCACCCCCTCACTTCTCCATATGTTGATGCAATTCTCAGCTGAACAAAACTTCCACACCGTCCAGTTCATCATTACTGTTTGCCAGATAGTGATAAGCGATGATCTGATTAACTGTGTAATTAATCTTTACTACTTGATCTTCTGCCATTAGGAGACAGACAAAAGCCTACGAAAAAATGTACATGAAAAACATACAGTATACAGTGATAATAATAATAAAACAACAACAATTCACTCATTCATTTTCTGAACCGCTTAATACTAATTTCGGTCACAAGAAGGCTGGCGCCCATCTCAGCCAACTCTGGGCGAGGACCCGTAGCATTGTGGTTAGGGTGCTGCACTCATGATCAGGAGGTTGTGTGTTCAAATCCCAGTTAGCCCCCCCCCCCACTGTGCTAAGACCCCTGGGCAAGGTCTTAACCACAAGTGTGCCTCTGTTCACCCAGCAGTATAAATGGAAACCAGTAAAAATATACTGGGAAGGTAACCTGCGATGGATTAGCGTCCCATCCAGGAGGATTTGTACTCCTAGTCTCTTCATGCTACGGAAACCGGGTACAGTATATACACCAGACTGATCAGCCACTGGGCTCGGTGTAAAAAGCAAGGACTTGATCTTCTGCCATTAGGAGACAGACAAAAGCCTACGAAAAAAAATGTACATGAAAAAATATAAAATGATAATAAAAAAACAACAATTCACTCATTCATTTTCTGAACCACTTAATACTAATTTGGGGTCAAAAGAAGGCTGGTGCCCAACTCAGACAACTCTGGGCAAGGGCAGAGTACTCCCTGGACAGCTCGACAGACCATCAAAGGGCATAAACAGGCTGACGGCTATGCAGCTACTCTTGACAAAAGTCAGCAACGGTACTTTTACAGCCTCTCACCATAGACAGTGAGAGGCGTGGCCGGCCTTTGATAACCCAGTTAGCGGCACTGGGGGGACAGTGACAACCCATTGAGAGTGGAACTAGGACCCCCAACCTTGGAATCAGTGATCCAGCAAGTTTACCACCAGGCCACCACTGCCGTACAACAATATTATTATTATTATTATTATTATTATTATTATTATTATTAGTAGTAGTAGTAGTAGTAGTAGTACTATTATAATACAGTATTAATATTGCGATGTACTGAGACTATAATACATTGCTGTGCACGGCGAATGTTATCTGATGTCTCTTCATTCATAACGTAACTAATTCAATCCTTACTCACTGTAATAAGTAACGACACTTTGAAAGTGCACATTTATTCCTATTTCTTAAATAATTTTTGTTGTAAGCAGATTAAAACGAATAATTTTTTTAAACAAAAAGCTGCCTGACTCTACACTCCCGATTGTCAGTGCACATCAAATTCCTGCCAAAGCATGAACAGCCAATCGGCATTAAAATACATTGCAGCCAAACAGTATTGTAATGCCCAACAGCTAATCAGCATTGTGATAAACGACCGCCAATCAGCATTGTGACAAACAACAGCCAATCAGCATTGTGACAAACTACAGCCAATCAGCATTGTGATAAACTACAGCCAATCAGCATTGTGATAAACGACAGCCAATCAGCATTGTGATAAACGACAGCCAATCAGCATTGTGATAAACTACAGCCACTCAGCATTGTGATAAACTACAGCCACTCAGCATTGTGATAAACGACAGCCAATCAGCATTGTGATAAACTACAGCCAATCAGCATTGTGATAAACGACAGCCAATCAGCATTGTGATAAACGACAGCCAATCAGCATTGTGATAAACTACAGCCAATCAGCATTGTGATAAACGACAGCCAATCAGCATTGTGATAAACGACAGCCAATCAGCATTGTGATAATCTACAGCAAATCAGCATTGTGATAAGCGACAGCCAATCAGCATTGTGATAAACGACAGCCAATCAGCATTGTGATAAACTACAGCCAATCAGCATTGTGATAAACGACAGCCAATCAGCATTGTGATAAACGACAGCCAATCAGCATTGTGATAAACGACAGCCAATCAGCATTGTGATAAACTACAGCCAATCAGCATTGTGATAAACGACAGCCAATCAGCATTGTGATAAACGACAGCCAATCAGCATTGTGATAATCTACAGCAAATCAGCATTGTGATAAACGACAGCCAATCAGCATTGTGATAATCTACAGCAAATCAGCATTGTGATAAACGACAGCCAATCAGCATTGTGATAAACGGCAGCCAATCAGCATTGTGATAAACGACAGCCAATCAGCATTGTGATAAACGACAGCCAATCAGCATTGTGATAAACGACAGCCAATCAGCATTGTGCTAATCTACAGCAAATCAGCATTGTGATAAACGACAGCCAATCAGCATTGTGATAACCGGCAGCCAATCAGCATTGTGATAAACGACAGCCAATCAGCATTGTGATAAACGGCAGCAAATCAGCATTGTGATAAACGACAGCCAATCAGCATTGTGATAAACGGCAGCCAATCAGCATTGTGATAAACGACAGCCAATCAGCATTGTGATAAACGGCAGCAAATCAGCATTGTGATAAACGACAGCCAATCAGCATTGTGATAAACGGCAGCCAATCAGCATTGTGATAAACGACAGCCAATCAGCATTGTGATAAACGGCAGCAAATCAGCATTGTGATAAACGACAGCCAATCAGCATTGTGATAAACGACAGCCAATCAGCATTGTGATAATCTACAGCAAATCAGCATTGTGATAAACGGCAGCCAATCAGCATTGTGATAAACGACAGCCAATCAGCATTGTGATAAACGACAGCCAATCAGCATTGTGATAAACTACAGCCAATCAGCATTGTGATAAACTACAGCCAATCAGCATTGTGATAAACGACAGCCAATCAGCATTGTGATAAACGACAGCCAATCAGCATTGTGATAAACGGCAGCCAATCAGCATTGTGATAAACGACAGCCAATCAGCATTGTGATAAACTACAGCCAATCAGCATTGTGATAAACTACAGCCAATCAGCATTGTGATAAACGACAGCCAATCAGCATTGTGATAAACGGCAGCAAATCAGCATTGTGATAAACGACAGCCAATCAGCATTGTGATAAACGGCAGCCAATCAGCATTGTGATAAACGACAGCCAATCAGCATTGTGATAAACGGCAGCAAATCAGCATTGTGATAAACGGCAGCAAATCAGCATTGTGATAAACGGCAGCCAATCAGCATTGTGATAAACGGCAGCAAATCAGCATTGTGATAAACGACAGCCAATCAGCATTGTGATAAACTACAGCCAATCAGCATTGTGATAATCTACAGCAAATCAGCATTGTGATAAACGACAGCCAATCAGCATTGTGATAAACGACAGCCAATCAGCATTGGATTAAACTACAGCCAATCAGCATTGTGATAAACGACAGCCAATCAGCATTGTGATAAACGACAGCCAATCAGCATTGTGATAAACGGCAGCCAATCAGCATTGTGATAAACGACAGCCAATCAGCATTGTGATAAACTACAGCCAATCAGCATTGTGATAAACTACAGCCAATCAGCATTGTGATAAACTACAGCCAATCAGCAGTGCAATACTTAACAGATACTCAGCATTTCAATACATAACCACCGATCAGGATTGCAATGCATAACAACTTTTCCCTCGCTATCCACACCTGACACTCAACCACACCCCACGGTTGCAGTAAGACTGTTGTTATTTAATTGATAAAAATTGTAATTGTTGGGAAATTATCATAAAGTGGCTACACTGTAGGACAGTGGTTCTTAACCTTGTCGGGGGTACTGAACCCCACCAGTTTCATATGCTTACTCACCGAACCCTTCTTTATTGAAAAATAAAATATAATTTTTTTATTTTATTTTTTTTAATTCAAGACATAGGTAGATGTTTTTACTGGGGCACCAAAATGAACCGTGCATTAACATCATTGTGTTCAAAGAACAAAACCAATACAATGCATGCACTCCCCCATCAACAACATTTTTATGTGAGGTGCGCATCTGAGTGCGTGCCCACACATCTGTGTGTGTGTGTGTGTGTGTGTGTGTGTGTGTGTGTGTGTGTATTTGTTTTATTTACGCCTTCTGCATTATTTTTGAATGTTTAATCGTTATTATAAGCATTTATAATATTGAATATGTATTTATTGATATTATATACACAAATACATGTACGTATACGTCAGTCAGCGGGGATTGAGTCTACTTTGCAAATCATGCAGATAGGACACTGACTAGCATCACGTTCTGTTATATATGTGAATCCATGTTGTACATATTCGTCCGACCACTTTCTTTTTTGCTCAATATAGTACGGATTTAAACATTAAGAAAGAAATCACACGACGTACCATCACAACAGTCACAAGTCGACTACTGAGCGCCACAGATTGGCCAAGCAATGTAGCGTGATCACCTGCAGCCAATGATGGCCAAGCGGGGTGTGTCGTCATGAATCTGAGTCGGGTGTGTCTTGACCTCCGCCGAACCCCTGAGACTGACTCACCGAACTCCAAGGGTTCGATCGAACCCAGGTTAAGAACCAGGATGTGTTGCTATTGAAAAATAATCATTTTTGTTTTGAAAACAGTAACTTCGCATTGTGTGAGGACGCAGCGGAACATTCCACCGCTGATTATATTACTCTATCTGTACACTCTTACGTGTTTTTTCCCTCCACTTATTGCCAAAAAATTTCTCAATATGTCTAAATTTGATATTAAACCTCATATTAAATTGGAAATTTAAACTGATGCTAAAACAGACCCAAATGTGTTACAGTTTAAGAAAACATGAACTAATGTGAGTCCACCCCCATGGACTTGATTAGTAAATGATATCGTTCTAATACCAGTGCTAAGAGGTACCGGCTAAGTCCAGGGTTTCTGGAAGATTTTAGTTCGATGTCAGATCTATGCAGTCGGCTTAAACGCTTCAAGGTCCTCGCATGAATCTAAAGCATTTCTCATGGCCGTGCCGCTGTCCAAGTAAACACCAACAACAGCAGTGTGGCTGTTTATCTTTGTGACTTACACATTTTCCACCGCTCGAAGTTAACCGTTACATACAAAGGCCCAGCCAGCAGTGCGCCTCGGGCGAACAAACTGATTCTTGCACTTAGCATTCAGAATGTGTAAATCAAATAAATGTGTTTGTCAGACTCTCACCCCGTTTTGTTACAACGAGAGCATATTCGAAGCGCAATCCGGTGTACGGTGAGCATTCAGGAGGGGAAAGATGTGAAAGCCAAGCACCAACCAGAGGCAGGGGAATGGCATCGGTCCAGGACACGGAGGAAAACTCAGGACTCACTCACTCCACATCACTACACGCTGACAGCCTGATTGTGCAAGACCTCAAATCTCTCTCTCTCTCTCTCTCTGTCTGACATGAAAATCTGAGCCTGATTTTTCCCTACACGTAAACCATCTATGCTTATGACTCCTCAGTGTGGATTGACTTATGGAGGACAAAAACCTCAGATTTATATACACGTCATTTGTAACATTTACAAGAGAGTGAGATTTAGAGAAACACTTGATTTGTGGATGGAGGAAGTCCATGTAGTGCCTTGGCCCCTACAGCAATCTTCTTGGCTTGGTAAAGTTTGATTCTCATCCATGCTACGTAACGGAGAGCAAAACCGAACAGAACCGGCTGCATTCTCAATGGTCAAGGACACCAAGTGAACAAGAGGTCCCTGTATTTCACATTTTTTATTTCAAGTCCAAGCCTTGATTAGCGATTATGCCGTCTCCTCCAAGAGTGATGAGGACATTTACGATGTTTGGCAGACGCTCTTTTCCAGAAGAACTTACAGAAGTGCTTTTTAATCTTCATCCAAACATCATCATACAAGTGCAAATGGGTCAGGGTCTTTTCAAATAGCGTTGAGTTGGAGAAGATATGGTACAACACATCAGTAAGACAAAAACAGTAACGCGGACGGTGTTGAGTCTTTGTGGGAGGACCATTTGATTCAAACAACCTGGATCTTGGTAGTTCATCCTGCCTCCTTGGTACCTTCAGCGAGTGTTTACTTGGATGAACATCACCAAGGCAAACATGGCTACAGGAACTCCAAAAGAAGCCAATCTGTGATTGATGACGATGATGATGTTGATGTGGGCTATCATCAATCTAATCTTTTCGCCTGATCCAACACTTAAACTTCATGGCACATTTTACCCAACTTCCAAATTTTGCACTCCAAAAATAAGTGTTCCATCCATCCTTCCAAACTTTCATCCATCCATCTACCCAATCATTCATCAATCCGCCCGCTCATCTATCCATGAATCCAGTCAGTCTGCCATCCAGCCACCTATCCATCCATTATCTATACCATTTATCCATCAGGATTGCAGGGAAACCTGAAGCCCATCCCAACTATCACTGGGCAAGAGATACGGTACACCCTGACCATGTCAGGAATGTTGTACATTCACATTCACAAATATAGGAAATTTAATAGTAGCCGGTTAACCTAAGTGCATGTGTTTGGACTGTGAAAGGAAACCAGAGTAGAGGAAAAAAACCCTCTCAATCACAGAGAGAACAAACTCCACACAGAAACGTCTGCACTCAACCGGATACCAGTGCTCACCACTGCACCAGAGTGACGCTAAGTCTCCTTTCATACAAATAAAAACTGTTTGCTTGAAATCCTTTGAAGTACTACACTGAGATTACCCGTCCCATCCACCCATGCATACAGTACAGTAAATTAAAAGTATATATATGATACAGCATCATTATTTGGCTGTATGGAATCCATCTGGGGCACCTTTGGAAACAAACAATACATCCATGATGATGATGATGGTGGTGGTGGTGGTGGTGGTGGTGATGATGATGGTGATGATGATGATGGTGATGATGATGATGATGATGATGGTGATGTGATGGTGATGATGGTGGTGATGGTGATGATGGTGGTGATGATGATGATGATGATGACGATGATGATGATGATGATGATGATGATGATGACGACGACGACCAATGCAGAGAAGAGTCTTGATGCTAGTCAGGGTCTGGTAGTGGTTGGTGCAGACTATGACTTGTTTTCCCAAAACCAGACCCTGGCCTGTTTGGGAAAGCATCAGTATGAAGTACAAGTATGAAGTTGTTCCCATACCTGTCAATATTTTGGGCTTTAAACTGGTGCCCAAGTTCAGGACAGAGGAAGATTTAAAGGAAATAGAGGGCGCAGTATGGTCACACAGGGATTAGTACTTCTGGCTCACAGCAAGAAGGTCCTGAAGTCTGAGCCCCATGCCTGGCATAGATCCTTTGTGGAGTTTGCATGGTCTCCCCATTCTTGTGTGGGTTTTCTCCGGGTGCTTCAGTTTCCTCCTACAGTCTAAAATCATGCACATGAGGGCTACTTGGATGTTCTCGGTTCCCCTATATGTAAAGGTCAGTGTGAATGATTGTCTGTGTGTTGGTCCGCTAGTGGTCTGATGAGCTGTTCTGGGTGCACCCCGCCTTCACTCAATACCTCAGTTAGGTGGGATAGGTGTTAGCCTTCCCTCGACCCTAATAAAGGATAATGGTTCATAAAATAAAAAATAGATGACGAAACATATAAAGAGAATTAAAAGCCTTGGGAAACTCACGTGGTACAGCGACACCGAAGTGCTCAGGGTCTGAGAGGAGAAGTTTTCTTTTCAACTCGGTTAAACCGACACCACTGGGTCCTGTTGAACATGGAAGCACACATATCCAAACCTCTCATTAGTGTAATTATTAGTGCTGAAAAAGCTTTTATAAACACGACTCACGGTTTCATCATACTCGTGGTTCTGATATAAACATTCACGCCTGCATTAGAGGTTGAGCGAAATGACTCCGAGGCAGCTCAGACGAATCGTAACTGCTTTTTGATGGGCAAAATCAAGACGGCGCTCTTTTTCTTCTTTCTACTCGCTCTTCCACTCCAAGCACACAGGCATCTGAAGTTTCCATTACTGGGGTGTGAGCGCAGACTGGGATAACACTGGTATTGATTTCAGCTGATGGCTCTGCTCACTTGCACACATCCAGAACGCAGAGTCTGAGCCGCTCTCGGGAGGAAAAGCCAGACTAGCGTGGCGGGGATGAAAGATCTGTCTGATACCTGCTCAGGCCAGACTCGGGGCTACTAGCCTGGGACATGAACAAAGCCATAATGACCTCCCGGGAAAGTGTGCATCACTGGTAGTGGTGTGCTGATGCTAAGTGGAATTCCACAAATAGCTGCCGTGGTAATCATGCGTGAAATAGTAGAGTTGCCTTTTTTTTTTTTTTTTTTTTTTTTTTTTTTTGAAAGCAAATGGCTTTAACAGAATAATGAAAAGCCAGAAACAAATGAGGAAAGAGATGAAAGTAATAGTTCCATGTTCCTGCTTGGGCCTCATGTGGGTGTCGTGCCTGCCCCCTTGGTGCCACCATACCGTAGAGAAAACCCAGACCTCTGAACTGAGGGGCATTTTAAAAGAAGCTATTTGCAATCTCGCTCTCTCTCTCTCTCTCTCTCTCTCTCTCTCTGTCTCTCTCTCTGTGGTCGCTCGAGTAAACACATTTGGGACATTTAAGAAGCTTAGTATATTTTTATTTTGTACCATCCTCGAAGCGACATGGCATACCTACTTAAATGGATATCAGACACAGGCAAATTTGAAGTTAATGCTCCATGTCCGAGGCCAAAGTAAGCCTGAGGGAATGATAAAGGTGGAAAGTGAAACTGGTAATTTGGACGGCAACCTGCTCATTTTGGAAAAGAATGAGGGATGTTAAAGACTGCTTTGGTGAGCTGGATGTATTTGTTTGTTTCCTGAAAAATATTATTAAAATCATCTTTAAAAAAATTAGCTCAGGAGTCCTGATCTCAGGATAATAATATTTTTTTATGACTCTGGCATTTTGGTTGAAATGAGTTCACCACATAAACTTTTAAACAGAATTTTATTCTCTGTAGTTATAATTTACCCTGCGATGGCCTGGCGAGCTGTCCAGGGTGTACTCTGCCCTCGCCCAGAGTCGGCTGAGATGGGCACCAGCCGCCACGTGACACTAATTAGGATTAAGCAGTTCAGATAATGAATGAACGGATAGTTATTATTTATGCTTTAGTTGTAGAATCAGGTTTCATCCCAAACCCCTGAGTTGAAGTTTATTACAGGGATCCCTCACTTTCCGCGGTTCCCTGTGACTGCCGATTTCCATGAAGTATGATCGAAACCACCCCCCGACTGACATATACGTGCATGTATATGTGCATATAATATCAATAAATACATATTCAATGCTATAAATGCTTATAATAACAATTAAACATTCAAAAATAATGCATAAGATGTAAATATAAATATAAATACACAGATATAAATGTGCACCTCACATAAAAATGTAAGTAGTTTTGTTGGGCGGGGTTGTTTTTTGTTTTTGTTTTTTTGTTTTTTTTTTGTTTTTTTTTTGCATAATTGGCCTTGTTTTGTGGAATTTTCCTTAACTTTTTCCCCTATCTTTCCTTAATTTCATTAATTTTTGTTTTTCGATGAATATTTTTGAAACTGAAGCTCGAAGAAGCAAGGGATCACTGTACCTCCATCAAGGAGGTTAAGGTTTCACTGGTGTGGGTTTATTTGTTTGTGTGTTTTAGGCTGGGCAGGTGATCACACAGGGATGTTTCCATTAAATTTTGCGAAAGATTTACAAACTGATGACATTACAAAAAAATCAATATATAAAAAAATCCTGTAGCTTGTAATGGGATAAATTATTTATTCATTTATTGATTTTCTGAACTGCTTAATCTTAATTAGGGTCATGGGAGACTTTGAGTGAGGGCGGGGTACACCCTGGACAGCTCACCAGGCCTCTGCAGGGCCTGGGCGAAATTAAAAAAACCAAAGCAATTCTTTGTTAAAACAAGGTCGATTTGAATTTTGTCAAGAGTGCTTAGGATTGTTAGCTTCGTCATCACACCATCTGGATCCAATCCAGACTGTAATTGGTGGCAATTTAAACGTAACATGGAATTTCCCATATAAAAAGGTTCTGAAATAATAATACAGTGGTACCTCACCTTACGAAATTAATCCGTTCCAGAGGCAGTTTCATAACCTGGATTTTCGTAAGTAGAACCGCATTTTACATGTAAAACGTGTGATTCGTTCCAAGGCCCCAAATACTACCCCAAAACCCTTTAAAAATTATAAGAGCATACCTTTTAAAGTACTTACTTCATGTTGACCATGTCTTCTTAGCAGAGTTATCATCTTACAAATGTTTATGCAAGGTTAAAAGCCTAATCCAAAAATAAAGTTGCAATGAGCACACTCGAAAAACTCATGAAACAACAGTAACTCTGTCCTTTACACGAAAAGCATGATGGGTATTATGGAGATACAGCTCCATAATAGCCAATGGAAGGGAGCTGCATCATCCCTCCTAGCCAATGGGAGGCCAGTGGGGCAGGATGTTGGGAGATAGCCAATGGGAGAGCAACTTGTCCATTGTTTGAACTTTTGAGATGGTGCTTTCGTAACATGAACTTGTTTCGTATCCAGAGACAAAAAATTTATGAAAATATTTTTCGTAACCTGGATTTTTCATTTGCTGGGACTATTGGAAGATGAGGTACCACTATACTGTGAAATTTCATCAGATCACAATGAAACATGTCATGTTTATGTAAACGATCATCTTTTAACAATTTTAATGACATTTATGTTCATATTCGTTCATATTTGCTGGGCTTGGGAGAGGTTTGCACTCTCTAACTGCCCTTGCTTTATAAGGTTCCCTCAGTCAGTCGTCATCCTCCTGGATGGCTCCCGAGTGGCGCATCGACAACGTGCGCGACTATTAATCTGGAGATGGCAACATTGCATCCGGTTTAATGCCACAGCCACCTGTACCCGGGAGTCCATGGGAGCTCATTCACTGAGTTCTCATGTGAGGGAAGGATAGCATATGCTCCCTTCCCTGTCATTAACAGCAATCGTCATCCAATCATGGGCGTCTGCGAGCTCGCTCGTACGATTGGGCAGATAGCACTTTCCCTCCAAGTGTGTTAGACCGCCCCCTCCCTGGTCGGTAGTGGTCATGAGATAGGGAATGCAATACCTGATGGGCGGGAATTAGATACCACTAAATTAGGGAGACAATGGGGGGTCATCGTCTTGGATGAACATCGCTTGGTCAATGTTCTAAAGTTCTGGGCAGTGGTGTCCTGGTGGTAAGGTGCTGGATCATTGATCCCAAGGTTGGGGGTTCAAGCCCCACTCTCAACAGGTTGCCACTGTCCCTCCAGTGCAGCTAACTGGGTTATCAAAAGCCGGCCATGTCTCTCACTGTCTATAGTCTGAGGTGTAAAAGAAACTTTACTGACTTTCGTCAAGAGTAGCTGCAAATCCATCACTGTGTTTGTGCGCTGCAATGGCCTAGCAAGCTGCCCAGGGTGTACTCTGCCCTCGCCCAGAGTCGGATGAGATGAGCACCAGCCTCCCCGTGACCCTAATTAGGATTAAGCGGTTCATAAAATGAACGAATGAAATGTTCAGAAGTATTTACTGTGTGTTTTGAGAGGGAAAGACTGGCTTTTGAAGGGTGTTTTCACATAAAGTCCAAAATTCAATCCTCTTGAAGTTAACTGAAAATAGACCAAAAGAAATGGGACTTCTTTTTGTGTTCACAATATGAGCTCATTTACAAGAGAAGTCTCTTCGGAGCTCCTAGAGCGTTACTTCATTGGATTATAGGTAGTGCTCAGTTGGAACAAGTACAGTAGTGTGTAATCTGTCTACGGTGAGGCTGGATCGCTGATGTACAATGAGAAACGGATCTGAAACGGAATGGAATGTTTACATCTGTGCAAAAAATGCTGGCCAAGCAAATTACTCCGAGATCATTTTAAGGGCTGGGAGAACCCACGTGTAAAATACCTCAAGCCTCAGCAAGATAGACAGGAAAGATAGCATGGCTACTGGATATATGATCTCTGTAAATAACAATTAGAAAAAATAAAAATAACTGAATCTGTATGTTCAAGGTTTTATGAAGATTTGAAACACTAATAAAGCCATGAAATCTTAACGTAGCATGCGGAAAAATGATAGCTTTGTGGACAAATCCCAGAGGAGTAAGTAAGTAAAAGTTTGAGGAGGAAGCAGGAAACCCATACAAGAATGGGGTGAACAGGCAAACTATACACAGAACCGCCCGAACCTGGAACTAGAACCCAGGGCCTTCATGCTATGAGGCGGATAACCACTGCAGCACTGTACGGCCCATTGAATAAATAAAACATTCACTTTTTAAATGTAAATCTAAATCAATTCTATAGTCTAAGTATATATTTTAAGGATCTTTAAGCTGAGAACTTTGATCTCAGCAAAACCCTAAACCAAGTCACAAATGTCTGAAGAGGAAGAGAAAAAAAAAAAAGGCTTGTTCTGTTCTCTGGCCATGGTGTGCGGAACTATAAATCAACTGACCAATCCAGAAAAGCGTTCTGTTGCTTGGAAGTTCAACATTTGTGGTCAGGTTCCTTTTCATTTCGACGGCAGACACCCCGGGTTTGACCTTGCTGAGATGATTAAGCTGCTTTGAAATCAAACCGTGCGGTCTGCGAATATTTTGGCCCGAGTCAAGGATCCCTTGAAGACCTTCGAGTACTGGAAGAGATATTATCACGCCCTTGTGCACTTTCTGTTGTTTTTGCAACAACAAAGCTTACATCTGCTCCGGTGCCGCCGCCAACGGCTGTTCACACCTCTGATGTATCGACGAACGAATTTAATAAATTTGCCACGGAGACACATTTTTATTTCAACAATCTGAGACGGAGTGAGAGAGGCTTGGACCGGGCTCGTTCCGTATGCACTTGTAGTTCTGCAAGAGCGGCGAGCGGGGCACTTACAGGGTTATAGTTACAACATTTCTGAAAGGGTTTGTTTTCACTCCACATCAAAATGTCATTGGGATAAAAACCAATGAGCAAAGGAGAACAGCAGGCCTTCCATTACATCAGGTCTGAGACCTTACATTCTGTAGCCATCTGAAAAGAGGCTGAGTTTACATTATGGCCGTATACCTGATGAAGTGTGGCGGCGGGATATTGAAAGACGGCAGCGGGTGGACTGGAATGATTTGGGTATGTTTCGAAGGCAAGCATGCTGTCCTGGGCGACTCATGCCGAGCCGGTCATTAGAAGAGTCGTTACGAGGAACGTTCTGCAGACCTGAGCTGAAGTCCAGGCAGAGCAATGAAAACAGATCCATACTGCAGATCCTTTTCTCTCGACTTTCCAGATTGTGAAAGGATCCATACGCTGCTCTCTTAAGGCTAGTCAGCGTCAAGGAAAGGAAATCAGTGGACGGCAGATAAGAGGGAGGGTTTCGTTGAAAAACCTCCAAGATTCCATGGAGAAGTGCCAGGAGGACACTGGAACTCGGGTTGACTGTCCAGGGACCAGACAGCAGGGCGGAAGTTAAACAAAAATAACATACAAACAAATGTAGAAGGTGACAAGGATAGAACGTAGCAGTCTGAAAACACTCAAGCCGCTACCACGCGTCGCGACTCATCCCGTTGTTCTGAGGAGAAAATTATTCCAACACTCAAGAAAAGAGCATCCACAGCCCTGTAGAGTAAGCTGCATTCCAGCTGCCATTCAAATTCATTTCAATAGGGTATGGTTTCTATAGTAACAACGACAACCCCCGATCAACTCAGATTAATTAAGGCGAAATGGACTTGAAAATGAAAAACTTCACCATACTTTGCTGTAGTTTTTGTTCTTATTCTGATCTGGTTTTATCCATTCACCTTCTGAACCGCTTAACAGTAATTAGGGTCGCCGGAGGCCTGCTGACTTTGTACGAAGACAGAGTACACCCTGGACAGCTTGCAGGCCATCGTAGGGTAGAAACACACTGACGGCTATAAAGTGACTCTTGACGACAGTCAGCAATGGTTCTTTTCCAGCCTCTCATCATAAACCAGGAGGGGTGACTGGCCTTTCATAACCCAGTTAACTGCACTGGGGGAAGGGGGGTGGCCCGGTGGTAAGGTGCAGGATTACCGATTCTAAGGTTGGAGGTTCAAGCCCCACTGTCAACGGTTGTCACTGTCGTCCTCCAATGCAGCTAACTGTGCTATCAAAGGCCGGCCATGTATCTCACTGTCTATGGTGTGAGGTTCATGTAAAAGAACCATTACTGATTGAGTTGGCAGAGATAGGCTCTAGTCTACCCGCGACCCTAGTAGGAGTACCAGTTTGGTCTGTGTCTCGAAGGTGTACAGGAGCCCGCCTTTGTACAGTGTCAGGTGATATAGGCTCCAACCTCAACAAGACCTTAGTAGTAGGATTAAGTGGTTGTTCACTTGAGGTTGTGAGAGTGTGTGTGTGTGTGTGTGTATGTGTGTGTGTGTGTGTGTGTGTGTGTGTGTGTGTGCGTGGGGGGGTTCTATCAATTCAAATGAATTCAGACTAAATAATCTCAGGGCAGTAGTGTCCTGGTTGCGGCAGTGGTGGCCTGGTGGTACAGTCCTGGATTACCAATCCTAAAGTCGGAGGTTCAAGCCTCAAAGTCAACAGGTTGTCACTGTCCCCCCAGTGCCGCTCACTGAGTTATCAAAGGCCAGCCATGTCTCTTACTGTCTGTGGTGTGAGGCTGTAAAAGAACCATTGTTGACTTTCGACAACAGGAGCTGCCTAGCCGTCAGTGTGTTTCTGCCCTGCGATGGCCTGGTGATCTGTCCAGGGTGTACTCTCCCTTCGCCCAGAGTCAACTGAGATGGGCACCAGCCTCCCTGTGACCCTAATTAGGGTTAAGTGGTTCAGAAAATGAATGAAAGGAAAGCTGCACTTGGGGGGGGGACAACAGTGACAAACGTGTTGATAGTGGGGTTTGAAGCTCTGACCTTTGGATCAGTAATCCAGCGCCTTACTACCGGGCCCCCACTGGCCCCCCCAGCTTTATTCCTATAGCACTTTTTCCAGTTGACATTGCTGAAAAGTAATGGCACATAGAAAAAACAAATTTGGTAATTTGAGGAAGACGGATCCAGACTCAATAGGGAAATCCATCTTCATTGTTGTTGTTGACAAACTGCCGTGCTATAAGGTGGGAGAACAGAGGTGGCCCAATGGTTAAAGACCTGGATTACTGGTCAGAAGGTTGTTGGTTCAAGCCCTAGTACTACCAAACTGCCACCGTCGGGTTCTTAAGCAAGGCCTTTATTGCTCAGTTGTAGAAAAATGATGAATGTAAGCGTAAATATAAGGTGAACCGAGGATGCACCGTTTTACATAAATAAACATGCTCTGTACTCATAGTAGTCTGAAATCAGAGTCTGAATACTATCACAAATTCTTGCACAGCAGTGAGATACCAGTTATTTAGATCTTGTACGTACCAACCAGTAGCACGAGGCGGTATGGTTCTCCTGGCTTTCGGAGATAAGGAACCACCTCCCGATAGCTGGAAATGTCCACACGCTCTCCGTACGTTCCACAATTCTTCCACTTTCCTTGCATTTCTTGACTCCTGCGGTCCTTCTTACTCATCCGGAAACTTCTCCTCAATCCAGCTAGATGGAAAAAAAATTCATGGACATCGTACACCAGAGATTAGATTCAACCTGCCTAGCCATTTCTTCATCATGGAACATCATGTCGCTGTAAACAGGGCCATATGTTTGTGTTGGGTCTTCATAAAACCCTGAGGCTGTCATGTTTTTCCACCTAAACACAAGCTCGGCTGCCATTCCTCATACACACGTTTTCATGGCTGTCATCCAGGAAGAAGCACAACTAACCAGCGTTCCATGCAGACAGATTACCGTGACATATAAGACACTGATTGGCATTTAATGGTGACGAATCCTCGTTCGTAACCACCAGATCCATGCGAGGACACTTGATATGCTGCATCTGGCTGTTAACGCCGTGATTAACGAGGACAAAATGTTCGTGTATGCTTCGAAGGAGTCAAGAGCTTTGGAATGGAAAGGAACAAGTCACATCATTTCAAAAACTTTCCACAACATAACAAAACCACAGGCTGCACAGAGCCGGCTAAACGCTCCGCATTGGCGTTTCCTGATTGCTCCAAACTCGTAAAGTTGATGTACTGTACAATTCGGCAATATAAACACAACGTATAGGTTTTGGATGGTTTGAAACCAGCGCATGAATCAAGAAGAAGATCGCATTACTAATAGGGTCTTCTGTTTTGCTGGTATTTTTATTGTGGGATGATGAATATGGGCAAATATGTTTTCCTTTAGATATAAACCATTTTCAAAAACCAAAATAGTTCCAGCAGGTTCCCACATGGCACGTCGGCATTAAAGTGCAATGTCACCCCCAGATCGGAGCCTAACTCCACCCACTGTATCGTTTAAAAAAATGGTAAAAAGTGAGAAAGAGCGTAAGAGGGGGCAAGAAGGAGCTGAGAGGGAAGGTGAAGATATGCTAAAATGGGAGGGAGGGTCTGAGAGGGAGGGAAAAGATGGACTACAAAAGGGAGGCAAAAAGGCATGAAGGAGGGAGGCCTGAGAGGAGATGTAGGAAAGGGCTGAGAGGGAAGGTGGAAAGAGGCTGACAGTAAAGGCAGGGAGAGACTGGGATGGGAGGTGGTGGGGGTCAGGTGGAAGACGGGGAATGGCTAAGGGGGTAGGGCAGTAATGGGCTAAGGGGGGCGGGGAGGCAGGAAGGATATGAGAGTCAAAGCAAGGTGTTCAGAGGGGAGGTAGAGAGAGGACACAGTGAAGGGCTGAGAGGGGCAGAGAGGAGAAGCAGAGAGAGGCAAAAGAGGGAGCTGGGAGGGGCCGTGATGGAATGGCTGAGAGAGGAGGACGGGAACGTACTAAGGGAGAACAGGGAGGGGTGAGAGGGAAAATTGGGAAGGTTTTCAAAGGAGGAGCAGAGAGTGTCTGAGCGAGGCCGGGGAGGTGCTGCGTGGGGGGGGATTAGAGGGGAAGAGTTGAGGAGGGTTTGAGGAGAGCGAGCGAAAATGTAAATGAGTCTCCTGTAAATGAGTCTCAATCAGAATACATGATAAAAATGTTCCAGGCTTGATGGGCACCAACCTCCTCATGACCCTGGTTAGCAATAACGGCCTAGAAAATGAGTGAATAAATGAATGTCCCAGATTTAATATCAAAGGGCATTAACATTCTTCTTTATTATAAATTCCATAAGAGAAAATCCCAAAACAGTCGACTCTCCTCCCACATGGGTGTTGCTGGTTCAGGATGGTTTGAATTAGTGGATGATGTTTGGAGTAATTTTCAACCCATAAAATAGTCTTTTTGTCCTAATAACACCACAATTAATGTTTTCCATACCAGCACAGATGTGTCATTTACTTCACAGCTAAAAAACAACACATAAAGAGTCCAGTATATTATCAAAGAAAACTCCAGCCCTTATCAGACCAGAATCAGAATACTTTATTGATCTCGGAGGAAATTGTGTGCACACAGTTGTTCCAGACAAGTGAGATAAAGATAAAATTTTGATTAAAAAAAAAAAAAAAAAAAAAGCCAAATATGTATATACCAGTGCTTCTCAAATAGTAGTGCGGTATGATGCCGGGAAGGGTGATGATGCCGGGGGTTGGGGTTATGACCCTGGGGAACATGCTTTTCTGGAATTGTGTATAAGAATTAAGTGTAATTGCACCTCCACTCAACTAGTTGGCAGTGGCGCTCTCATTGTCACGTTATGATGCAGAGGTTTTTACATGAGCAAATGATATGACGTGAAGTAAACAACCCCTCAAGAAACAACATGGAAAAATTTCTAACAGGAATGAAGAGAAAGGTGGAGAGAGACGGAAGTTAAGACATTAAGACATAAATAAGTTGAATGAGGGGGCAGTGGTGGTCTAGTGGTATAGGGTGCTGGATCGCTGATCCAAAGGTTGGGGTTCAAGTCCTACTCTCCGCAAGGTTGTCACTGTCCCCCCCAGTGCAGCCAACTGGGTTATCAAATGCCGGCCATGTCTCTCACTGTCTATGGTGTGAAGCATGTCAAAGAACCATTGCTGACTTTCATAAAGAGAAGCTGCAAAGTTTCCGCAAGGTCTTAGAAAGTGAGCAGATGCCAGAGGAATGGAGGAGAAGTGTGCTGGTGCCCATGTGCAAAGTTGTGGGAAATACAGAGGGATAAAGTTTATGAACCATACGATGAAGTTATGGGAGAGAATAGTGGAAGCTAGACTAAGGGCAGAGGTCAGCATTTGTGAACAACAGTTTGGTTTTATGCCAAAGAGCACCACTGATGCAGTGTTTGCTTTGAGGATGTTAATCGAGAAGTACAGAGAAGGTCAACGGGAGCTGCATTGTGCCTTTGTGGATTTGGAGAAAGCATATGACAGGGTGCCGAGAGAAGAACTGTGGTATTGCATGAGGAAGTCTGGAGTGGCAGAGAAGTATGTTAGAGTGGTGCAGGACATGTATGAGAGATGTAAGACAGTGGTGAGGTGTGCTGTCGGTGTGACGGAAGAGTTCAAGGTGGAGGTGGGACTGCATCAAGGGTCAGCTCTCAGCCCCTTCTTGTTTACTATGGTGATGGACAGGCTGACAGACGAGGTTAGACAAGAATCTCCATGGACTATGATGTATTCCTCTCCTTTCCAGGGCATAACTCCACCTCTCTAGATTTTCCTGTACTTGTTCTCTGTTCTGCCCTGGAAAGGAGAGGAATGAAGGTTAGCCTCAGTAAGATAGAATACATGTGCGTGAACGACAAGGACCCACGAGGAACAGTGAGGTTACAGGGGAAAGAGATAAAGAAGGTGGAGGATTTTAAGTACTTTGACTCAACAATCCAGAGCAATGGAGAGTGTGGAAAAGAGGTGAAGAAGCGTGTACAGGCAGGTGGGAATGGATGGAGAAAAGTGTCCAGTGTGATGTGTCATAGGAGGGTATCGGCAAGAATGAAGGGAAAAGTCTACAAGATGGTGATGAGGCCAACGATGTTGTATGGTTTCGAAACAGTGGCCCTGTGGAAAAGACAGGAAGCAGAGCTGGAAAATGTTGAGCTTCTCTTTGGGAGTAACGAGGATGGATAGGATCAGGAATGAGCACATCAGAGGGTCAGCACATGTAAGATGTTTTGGAGACAAAGTCAGAGAGGCTAGAATGAGATGGTTTGGACATGTACAGAGGAGGGATAGTGAATATATTGGTAGTAGGATGCTGAGGTTGGAACTACCAGGCAGAAGGCCCAGAGGAAGACCAAAGAGAAGATTTATGGATGTGGTGAAGGAGGACATGAAGGTAATTGGAGTAAGAGTAGAAGATGCAGAGGATAGGGTGAGATGGAGGCAGATGATTTGCTGTGGCGACCCTTGAAGGGAAAATCCGAAAGGAAAAGAAGAAGAAGAAGAACATGAACCATGTTTGTTTCTTTTTTGTTTTTAATGTTAATAAAGATACAATGATATGCAGAGGTGTACTAATAACAATTTTATAGACAAATACAGTAATACCACTTATAGTCGCTCGCGGGAGGCATGAAATTTTTTTTTTCTTCCTGGGGGGGTGTGGCTGAGAAAATAATTGAGAAGCACGAGTACAGTAGTACATACGTACATACCACATATACATAAATATATCTATATGTGATTCTGAAATAAGTAGTTACTAATATGTACTAATATCTACTGATAGAGAATGAATGGAGTCACTGAGGGATATGTACAGTATTATCAGTATGATAGACAGTGGAATGTAAACATATAACAGTGGATGTTGGTGCGATATGGTGGAGTTTGTACAGTTAAATGTTCACAGGTAGGAATGATGTCCTGTGTTGTTCAGTGGTGTATCTCGGTGGTGTCAGCCTCTTACTGAATGGCTCCTGTGACTGATCAGCAGGTTGTGAAGAGGGTGAGAGGTATTGTTCAGTATTTGCTTTATTTTGGACAACATTCGCCTCTTATCCTTATCGTCAGAGAGTCCAGCTCCATCCTTACAATTTTACCGGCCTTGCGGATCACTTTGTTCAATCTGTTACTGTCTGCGATCCTCAGCCAGCATGCAACAGCATAGAGGACAGCACTGGCCTCGACAGACTCATAAAACATCCTGAGTAGTGTCTGACAGATGTTAACCGACCTTAAGCGCCTCAAAAAAATAGCAACGCTTCTGGCCATTCTTGTAAAGTGCGGTAGTGTTCTTAACCCGGTTCCGTTTACTGTCAATATGAACTCCAAGGTATTTGTAATTCTCCACCATTTCCACATTGTCACCCTGGGTGGAAACTGGGGTCGCTGGTGTTTTAAATCCTAAAATCCACAATCAGTTCCTTGGTCTTTGTCGCATTTAGCTGCAGATGATTCTGCTCACACTATGTGATGAATGAATCCACTCCAGCCTCATGAGCTCCACTGATACATCCGACTACAGAAGAGTCATCAGAAAATGTCTGAAGATGGCAGGTCTCTGGGCACTAGCTGAAGGCTGTTGTGTCGTGGATGAAGAGAAAAGGGTAGAGGACGGTTCCTTGTGGTGCTCCGGTGCTGCTGACCACCCTGTCCGACACACAATGCTGCAGGCGCACATACTGTGGCCTTCCAGCCAGGTAGTCCGCAATCCATGACACGAGTGAGGCGTCCACCTGCGTCGATGTCAGTTTCTCACCCAGGTGGGTCGGCCTGATGGTGCTGAATGCACTAGAAAAGCAAAAAAAAAACCAAAAAACCATGACCCTCACAATGCTCACTGGCTGGTCCAGGTGGGTGTAGACATGGTTAAGCAGTAGATGATGGTGTCCTTGACGCTGAGATGGGACTGGTAAGCAAACTGAAGGGAGGACAATATGTTGTCTACAATGGGTCAGAGTTGATCCAGTATTTATTAGTCTCTCAAGGGTCTTCATGACATGTGAAGTCAGTGCCACATGTCTGTAACCCTGGGGGCCACTGGGATGTGGAGTCTTCAGTACAGGAAAGAGACATGATGTCTTTCTTCGATTGCACTGAGACCCTCTGTAGACTCAGGCTCATCGTGAAGATCTGGTGTCACTTCCCATCCTATCAAAGCCATTCGATGGCGTCACTATTGGATTTATTTCTTATTTCATCTCAAACTAAACAGAGATGCAGCGATGCGTCAATCGTTCTCTCCAGCTATTTCGTCTCTTTATCTACGCAATCTATAAACAGGCCGGCCTCCAAAACTTTCGTTTCATGCTAACTGCAGTGCCAATGCCATCACATAGATTGCTGAATAAACCAGGCTCAGTCTCTGATGTTCTGATGATGATTTCTTGGACTTGGGAGTCTGATCTATACACCAACATCTCCACTATCTCTACACCGCATAAGAAAATCTGCCATCCTCTTTTTTAGGGGCTAAAGCGATTGTTGAAAAGTGAAATCAGTGTAACAGACGTTTTTAATATAAACATTTATATGTGTGGACTTTTCCATCCTTATAAAATCTCAACCGATGTAGAAAGTGTCATCTCTCCTGCTCTCGCTCTGTCTGTGTTTGAGTTCAGGCATCAGCGTTCGACTGTTCCGTAGGCTGATGAACACATGGCGAGCATGTCTCACACTCCCGCAGACGCAGTAGCCGCAGCACAAATACACGGCTGATTGGCCACACCGATATCAATCTACCCAAATACTTTAAACTGTTCCAGACATCTCTGTCCTGCACGGAGAATAACAAGCGAGCCCCGAGGCTAGACAGCTTCTGCGCAAATAAATCTGAGGTTAGCAAGCCCTGACCAAAAAATAATTAAAGCAATATTCCCAAAAATGGTATTTTTTCGTTAATGTGTGGATTGATTCTCTCACTGAGAGAATCACGCTCCAGATAGTCGTTTGTCTTTCTTTCACTTTCTTCTTTTTTTAGATGATCCTGGATTATACTACATATCACAGCACTGAAAGCTTTAGACAATCCTTTTGAATGGAAGGCGCACAGAAGCCTAGCTCGCAATGCTGAAATGCACCCTGACATGTGCTGCGCTGGGAATTCGGGGCGCGTTAAAAAACAACACAAATGTTTTTTTGGCCTTTCAAAGCAGCTTGACGTTCAAGATTGTGGCATGCCTTGTGGAAACCACTCAGGCAGCCGACAAAACACATTTTCGAATCGAGTTATAATATTTTGGCAGAAAAGTCATTGTGACACGATGCCTGGGGGGGGGGGGGGGGGCGGACCTCCTGGGGGTTCATGCTTAATTTGATGTTTATATCAACCTCTAACATATAGTACTTACCACTTTACAGCAAGTTACAGTACTGGGATTAAAGTAGTTGCCTCCTCTCGGGCTTCCCCACTTTCATTCATATATTTGCCGATGGATCGCAAGGTCGTCACATCTCAACCGACTCTGGGTGAAGGCGGGCTACAATGTGTGCCAGTTCATCGAAAGGCCAACATATACACAATCATTTACACACACAGCTTGGGGCATCTTGACACAGATGTTAGCCTACTGTGTATGTTTTTTGATCTTTGGAGTGTTTGAGGAAACTGGAGTATCTGGTTGAACCCATGGAGGCACAGGAAGAACACATAGAAATACTCCAACCAAGGACCTTCTTGTTGTGAGGCTGATGGACTAACCACTACACCACCATTTTCACCATTGTTGGTTTGCTGGAGTCCCAGTGTTTGGGAAATTTGTTGAGACCTTTTAGGAAAATTATGGTATTTAAAAGATTGGATTTACGTCTGGCATTAACAGCGTTGACGACAATCAAGCATTGGTGTAATTAGTGTAATATTAATCCTTTAATAATTACATTTGGCTTGGCGTGACAGAAGATAACTTTTTCACATGTATGATACAGTCTAGGTGTTGGTGAGT
Organism: Plotosus lineatus; assembly: GCA_024760905.1. Lineage (NCBI taxonomy): Eukaryota > Metazoa > Chordata > Actinopteri > Siluriformes > Plotosidae > Plotosus > Plotosus lineatus. The sequence goes on from CM045743.1 coordinate 14,250,251, forward strand.
TTTTATCCTGCATTAAATCATACGATATTATTATCAGTATTTTGTTTCCTCTGGTCTTTTTTATTATATTAAATCAGCTTTACTCCGTTAACAAGGTGCACACCTATCAATCTGGAGATGGCAAGTTTTAATCCAGGTGGATACCACAGCCACCTGTGACCTGGAGACCATGGGAGCTAATTGGTCGAGCTCTCACGGGATGGCGGGATGACATACACTCACTTTCTTTTGCAATCACCAACCAGTTAGAGGCTTCTGTGAGCTCACGCGTACGAGGGGGCGGTTAGCGCTTTCCCTCCGAGTGTGTTAGACCGCCCCCAAATATGCATGCGCAGCAGTTTGAAAAGAGGTGGGTGATAACATCGCATTTCACAGAGCAGGCATGTTCATATTTACGCCCCTTCCTGGTTGGTGGTGGTTGTGTGATAGGAAATATGGAGACAAGGTCCTGGGTTTGAGTTTCGGACACAGGCTTGTGTGGGTTTCCTCTAGGTACACAGGTTTCCTCCCACAGTCCAAAGACATGCACATGAAGCTAACTGACTGTCAAAAATTGGCCTTAGGGAGAGCAGAAAGGGGGCAGAAACTTTTTCACAGCACTGTATATATGATATATCTGAAGTTAAAAGGCTGTTAGAACAATCACTGAAATACACCAGCGCTATCAAAAACCCTAGAGTGTCATAATTAATTAAAAAGCGCCACACCCCCCTTCCAATGTCCTTGCACCATCTGCTGAACGGTGCACGTGACATGATTATGACTGTGAGTTCGGCCTTCCAGAGATTAGAGTGCCTGACCAAATGCTTCTTCCAGACATGTCCAGAGATCAGGCCACACAACCGGTTTCCATAAACAGCAACAACTAGAAGATGTCAATCCAACTGGCCGGGCTTATGTCTGCTTCACGCATGGCCTGTACCAAAGCTGAGTTCTCACCACATGACTGTGGGGAGAAGCAGAAGTGAGGTTTACTTTAAGATCATCTGAAAAGTTCCGTGGGTAGAACCGGCCTGCTCTTATTATATGTTATAGAAATGTTTGGTGTTTTGGATGGAGTTCCTCATGTAGTGACCTTGAGAGTATGCAGAAAAACATGGAAGACAACGATCCGTTGTGGGCTTGTAGATTGTGGAAAGAGGATTTAAAAGATAGAAATCAAGAAAATCGAATAAATCTATGGAGGTTCGTTTAGAAAGTGTGAGACAGGAAGAAAGACGTTTAAAAATATCTAGGCAAAAGTATGTATGTATAGGTAAGGGCTTCTGAGTGTGCCGCTATCACCCAAGGACTTGTGAATTCAGGACGTAGCTGATGCACACAGTGTAGTACACCGTGAACAGCTCACCAGACCATTACATCACACAAAAAAAAAAAAAAAAAAACACTCACACCTAGGGTCAGTTTTAACAGGCTAATGTACTAAGTACATGTAGGATACCCATGCAAGCACGGGGAGAACATACAAACTCAACACAGAAACACCCTCACCGAGCCCAGGACTTGAACCTTCTTGTTTTGAGGCGGATGTGCTAACCACTTCACCACAGTGCTGGCTTTGTTCGGCATCATATTTCCATCATGGACTACTAACCAATCATGACCATCTGTGCAGTCATGCATACAAAGGGGCAAATAGCACTTTTCTCTGAGTGGGTCTCACAGCTTCTGAATTTGATTGGAAAAAAATTATGACCTTTCAAATGAAATGTTTTTGACCTTTAGTGACCTTCAAAGTTATCCTAGTAAAACCTTGAAACAAAATTTTTTTTTGACTAATTTGGTAATACAGTATATCGTCCATCAGTCCATATACATTGCAACATATTAAGACGACTCCTACAATGTTCCATGTAATGGGACAGACCTGTTGGTAGTGCTCCACTGGAATCTGACCCTGTGTCCCTCAATCTCTCTCGGTCTCGTCAGAATGCCAGTCCTTGACATAACCCTCAAGTAGTTGGCCTACAAGCTCTGTGATGATGTCACAGAGAACGGGGTATGCTTCCCCTGGACATCCCACCGATCGAGCCTTATGCAATGTGAAGCCGATGTGCTAGCCTTACCTTATGTGCTGTGACTGCGTCTCTAATTTCTAGTGTATTATATTCTCTGAAAAATGGAGACACCCTCCCTTCCTGATGAAAAAACGCCTCCAGTTTCCTCAGCAGAACACCTTGAGCAAGAAACAAAAACAAAGTTTTCTTATAAACGTCAGTGTGCCCTGTGATGGCGTGGCGAGTTGTCCAGGGTGTACCCTACTCTCACCCCGAGTCGGCTGACATGGATGCCAGCCTGACCGTGAACCTAATTAGGATTAAGTGATTCAGAAAAAGAATGAATGAATGAATAAACGTCAATGCACCAAAAGGGCAAACCTGAGGTACCCCTACTACTCTTGTCTACCTTGAACTTGGCAGCAGAGATTTATTACCTCACCAGCCTCACCAAAGCAGACAGACACCACATCCCATCCGGTCTGGGTTTTCTAAAATAAGAAAAAAAAGTAAAATATGCATATGAAATGATACGTCTTAATTCAAAGTCCACGTGATGCTTCATCTTCTTCATGGTGAAGTTCATCTGTCACTGGCTGGTGATAAAGACGAACGAGTGATCATAACTTATCGATTGCATCAGTCTGGATGGTAAAGTCATTATCTGGTGAATGAAGCCCTTTGGGTTGTCTTCAAACCAGACTTTGCACAGTAATGCACACATGCTGCGGCTACCTGACACTGAAAACATCCAAAGGATCTGGAGAAATAGAAAAGCGATCTGGACCGCTGAACCGTGCATTAGCGTCTTGGCTCCTGCTAGACTGCATACTGATTAAATAATCTGGTTTGTAAATACTGCCTATTTTTTTCTAATGTTTTCCATGTCTGGACCTTATTGGGATCTGTTAATACCTTTTCCAGGTCACTTATATATCCCACCCACTCCTTCTCCATGACCTTTCGCTTTCCCCATAATGCACTGGGTGATATCGGCTTGCGTTTTTGGGCTGATCGCTGTAAACACCACCTCTGTGCTTGGAAAGGTAGAAGGAAGAAGAATGTTGCTACCAAAAGCTCTCCGTGAGCGTCAAATGGCATAGAGTTGTTTTTCCATCACGTAGTTCAGAAACCATCGCGACGATAAATCACAGCTTTTTGGCCTCCTCCAAATTGAGCCCGTCACAAGTCGGCCACGTAGTAATGCCTTAAGCATGTTTTCTTGAAGGGGTCGCTGTGGGATTGATGCGAGCTTGGCCATCATGTCTGCGCCTGAGATTTGCTGTGGACAAGCTGACACTTTGCCAAAAAAAAAAAAAAAAAAAAAAAAAAAAACAAGAGTGAGAGTAGAGAGAGAAAGACAAATTCTGCTTTACTCATACGGTCGCCTGGCTGTTTCGTTTCACTCGCCCTGCTCCTGCTCACCGAGGCTCTTTATCACCAATGGACCAGAGCAAAGCACCCAGTCTGGAGCTATTAAAGACCGCTAAATTAACATGAATACCAAAACCAGATCGACATAAATCAAGCACTAATGAGGCTGTCTGAGCAGCTCTGAAAGGACAAATGTATCATGAGATGGATAAGTGCCATGGGGGAGATTAAGCGGCAGTAAGAAGCTCTGTTGTAGCATTTTTAGTGCGTAAAAGTCCAGTAAAAATCTCCTTTTGGTCTAAAATGAGGTTTTAGATTTACAACGGAAGCAGCAAATGAGTAAACGGTAAGATCAGAGAAGAAATGTTCCTTACCTATATGTATTCCATGAAGAGCCACATAGTCAGCATTCCCTTAACGACAGAAAGAAAAAGGGGTCATCAATTATAGACTAACGTAAAGTAGACTCTTGGACGTCTGCTGATACAATTCCGATTAACATTTCAAGTCATGTGACCACTCGGAACATGAAGTAGCTTTTTGTCTCATTTATATTTATTCTTTCATTAAGTTGCCTGGGTTTGATTGATTTCTCGGGCTCAGTGGCAGCGCTTCTGGGTGGAGTTTGCATGTTCTCCCTGTGCTTGCATGGGTTTCCTCCAACAGACCAAAAGCCTGCACAGTAGGCCAACTAGGTATAAGTGTGAGTGTGAACGGTTGTATGTGTGTTGGCTCTGTGTTGCTTTGACGAGCTGCTCAGGGTGTACTCCGCCTTCTCCCAGTGGCAGCTGAGGTGGGTACACAACCTTATTGAGGATTAAACAAATGAATTAATTCATTTGCCGAACTGATTAATACTATTCGGGTCGCCGGGAGCATCACTCAGCTGAGAGTATACCCTGAACACCTATTCCATTGTAGGACCAACATTGCCACAAATATTCACACATAGAGACAATTTGAAACACACAGTTAGCCTAACGTGCATGTGTTTTAACTCTGGAAGAAAACTGGCGTACCCGGAGGGAACCCATACAAGCACATGAAGAACATATATGCTCCACACTGAGACAGCTTGGGACTCAAACCCAACACCATCTTGCCACCCACGAAGGAATGCTCTAAATTTAAAATCAATTGTATCTTTAACCCTTTGACGCCATCAGGACCATATGGTCCTCTTTCAAAAAATACTAATAACCACTCGACGCATTGTACTCAGTGCTGCTCAAGTGTTCTATGCTTGTTGTGGCATCGCTTGATGCAACACAGCTTGGTCCCACTTGCCTCAGTCAGCTGTGAGATGACCTTGAGTGTGCAGGATTGTGTTGTTCATGAATTTGTGCGAGTGTGAATATTTGTTATTGTTATGTTATTATTATTAGTGTTATCATAATTTTGTTGAAAGAAATGTGTTCGGGATGCTTCCTGAGACGTTTTTGATTAGGGAAAACGAGTGATGATTTTTTTTTTAAGTGCAAAAAATAATTCAGCCGTTAAAGGGTTAATGATAGGTAGCTATGAATTGATATAGTGATTATATATATATATACTATAGATAGGATTTTAAGTACTTAGGCTCAACAATCCAGAGCAATGGAGAGTGTGGAAAAGAGGTGAAGAAGCGTGTGCAGGCAGGTTGGAATGGTTGGAGAAAAGGTGTCCGGTGTGATGTGTGATAGGAGGGTATCGGCAAGAATGAAAGGAAAAGTGTACAAGACGGTGTTGAGGCCAGCAATGTTGTATGGTTTAGATACAGTGGTCCTGGGGAAAAGACAGGAGGCAGAGCTGGAGGTAGCAGAGATGAAAATGTTGAGGTTCTCTTTGGGAGTAACGAGGATGGATAGGATCAGGAATGAGCACATCAGAGGGACAGCACATGTAAGACGTTTTGGAGACAAAGTCAGAGAGGCGAGATTGAGATGGTTTGGACATGTACAGAGGAGGGATAGTGAGTATATTGGTAGTAGGATGTTGAGGTTGGAACTACCAGGCAGAAAGCCTAGAGGAAGACCAAATAGACGATTCATGGATGTGGTGAAGGAGGACATGAAGGTCGTTGGTGTCAGAGAAGAAGATGCAAAGGATAGGGTGAGATGGAGGCGGATGATTCGCTGTGGCGACCCCTGAAGGGAACAGCCGAAAGGAAAAGAAGAAGATATATATACTATAGATATAACTAGTATATATATTAAATACTAGTTTTATTTAAGCCTACATTTAACATAGATCGTATAATACTGAATGAAATCAAAGCTGAAATTAAACCAATCCCTGAGAAACAAGAAGCATTGAAGAATCCTGAAGAATGGAAATTGCTATGGTGTTCTCTCTGTTTTTTTTTTTTTTTTTTAATGTAAGCTTCACTTGAAATAGTGGAAAATTATCGGTGAGCAAATGAGCCGTGAATTGAAGCCGAAAGAATGAAAGATTACCTTCTCCGTCATCTGTTCAGCATGAGTAAAAAAAGGACAGAGTTGCTTAGCAGTTATAGATATCGTTTACGTTTCGAAACATAAATCAAACACACACAGCTCATGTGTAGCAAGCGCTAACGGTTTATTAAATCATTCACTTTATCCATAGTAAAGAAGGAAAGTACACAACTTTGAACCAATGTACAATTTCGAATGTTAGATAAATATTAAACATTTCCTTTGAATAAAAGTATTTTTCATCAGTGAGTGGAAGAGAATTCCAGATAATTAACCAAAGTTAAAATTAAATGGCAGGATGTGAGTAAAATGATAATGAACCCAGTACTGAAACTCTTTTATAGATCTCACTAATTATAATTAAATTATATCTCAGTGCTTTA
>CM045743.1:14261439-14271439 GCA_024760905.1 Plotosus lineatus
CGCCTAGAGTCGGCTGAGATAGGCACCAACCTATCTGCAACCCTAATTAGGATGAAGCAGTTTAGAAAATGAATAAATACATAAATAATGAATAAATATTCACTAATTCATTCATTTTCTGAACCACTAAATCCGAGTCAGGGTCATGGGAAGGCTGGTGCTCATCTCAGCCAAGGTAAGTGGACGAGGTACACCCTAGACAGCTCGCCAAGCCATCACAGGCAGTAAACTTATACATCAGCCTTTATTATTTTTACTTTTTATTTCATTTTTTACTCATCACTCAGTTTCTGAATCACTTATCTTTTGTGCTAGTTATGTGTCAGCTATGGTGGCGTTGCCCTTTCTAACATACTTAATTATTGAATGTGATTTGCACAATTTAAATATTTATGTTAACACTTCCTCTTCCTAAATTGAGAAAGAAACATGACAATCACTTGTAAAGGGTCGCAAACATTATTTATTACTTAGTGTTGGAATTTGGGGCAGTTGTGACCTGGTGGCAGGGTGCTGGCTTAGTGAAACAAACGTCAGGGGTTCACTAAGTCATTGCTGTCCCCCCATTGTAGCTAACTGGGTTATCGATGGTCAGCCATGTCTCACTGTCCATGGTGAGAGGCACGAAAAAGAACCATTTCTGGCATTCATAAAGAACAGGCTGAATAGCTGTCAGCTTGTTTCTGCCCTGTAATGGCCTCGCAAGCTGTATAGGATATACTGCACCCCCACCCAGAGACTACCAAGATGGGCCCCCACCTCCCCGCAACTCTAATTAGGGCAGTGGTTCTCAAATAGTGGGGTGCGCCCCCTGGGAGGGCACAGTATGATACTAGGGGGGGCCACAGTGTGATGCCAGCAGAGCACGTATGACCCTGGGGAACATGAAATCTGTCTTCCTTTCGGCTTTTTCCCTTTTACTCGGAAGTCGCCACAGCGAATCATCTGATTCGCACGTTTGATTTGGCAGAGGTTTTTACGTCAGATGCCCTTCCTGTCACAACCCTTTTTAGCAAGGGACAGAAACACGCTGACGGCTTTGCAGCTACTCTTTACGAAAGTCAGCAATGGTTCTTTTACATGCCTCTCACCATAGACAGTGAGAGACATGGCCCGCCTTTGATAACCCAGTTAGCTGCACTGGGGGGGACAATGACAACCTTGTGGAGAATGGGACTTGAACCCCAACCCTGGGGAACATGAAATAGTGTATGAAAATTAAGTGTAATTGCACTTCCACTCCACTAGCTGGCAGTTGTTCTCATTGTCACTCTATGGTGTAACGGTTTTTCGCACGAGCAAACAATATGAAGTGCAGTAAAAAAAACCTCAAACAACACAGAAAAATTTCTAACAGGAACGAAGAGAAAGGTGAAGAGAGACGGACATATTAAGACATAAATAAGTAAAATGAGTTGAAATAAGGATTTTTTTTTTTTTTTAAATTCTGGTACATTGGTGCACTTTGAATCTTTTCTTTTACAGATTAAAAAACAATGTTAATGAAGTTTTTCTTTATTGTAAGTTGAACTATATTTCTTTGTTTTTTGTTTATAATGTGAATAAAGATACAATGCAGAGGTGTACTAATAACAATTTTATAGACAAATAATATTATAGTCACTCGTGGGGCAGTGGGATTTTTTTTCTTCCTAGTGGGGGCGCCAGAGAAAATAATTGAGAAGCACTGAATTAGGGTGAAGCAATTCAGAATATGAATTGCGCTGCAGACTGAACTTACCCGTGTTAATCTTAAGTGCTTTCGATGTCTGAAACAGAACCTCGGGTCTCCGTAACATCACTCTCCTGCAGATAGAGAAAGAGAGGGATCAGAGAACTCCTCACAGCCAGCTGCATGACCTCGTCAGTCTGATTAAGACACTCTACACTTCGTTCACGCCGACCTAAAATGCAAATATGCAAATTCTCATTTTGTTGAAATTCTCCTTCTTTCATAGCGCGGTGGTCTCTGCCAAGTCGCTGCTGCTCAGAGCGCTGATCTGTGATGCACATCATCGTCTCATCTTCTGAGTGCTGCTTGATTTTCCATCCGGAGCGCATCGGCACCTGTGCCATTACTTTGTGTGATTACTTCATTTGGACCGACGCACGGATTGTGAACCAGAGAAGAATTCCATTCTGAAAAATTCCCACCGTTGTTTGTTGGCCGGTGCAGACCTGTCCACATATAATGGATGGAGTTCTGAAAATATGGATGAAGAAGGGCTCAAGAGATCTTACATTTGTAGTTTTTTTTTCTTCTTCTTTAGGATGAGTGTTCGTGTCTGTGTACAGGTCCATGTCTCGTCTTCTGATGAGGGGCACAGGGATCGAGACGAGATTAGGATCGGGTTCCCCTGGAACCAGATTTCTTATACAGTACTTGATGTAGACTCAGCAATCCAGAACACACATGTTTTCCAGAACAAGTGAAGTCAGTAGTTATATATTTCAGAAAATTTCATAAAAGTCATCATGACATAAACCAAACCTTTATTACACAGTTTGATTAAAACTCATAGTCGGGCCAGTTAACACTGATTCTAGTAGCCAGCAATGATTATTAGCATAACAAGCGGACATAAGATATTAAAATAACTTTTCAAATCAGTGGCCATGTTTTTTTTGCAATATTTACCTGGTAGCTGGGATTAAAATGAAGTTCACCAGTTCATATGAGCCATGTTTGCTCATAAGCCACTTATCATGAAATACCAGTACAGTACTTATATTTGCTAATGAGCCAGTTAGCATTAAAATCAAGTCCAGTGATACCTCACCTTATGAAAGTCTCACCAAACGAAAAATTCAGGTTACGAAAAGTATTTTCCTAATTTTTTGTCTCAGAATATGAAACAAGTTCACGTTACGAAAGCGCCATCTAAAAAATTTAAATGCGCCATTCAAACATTAAAACGCGACATTCAAACAATGCACAAGCTGTTCTACCATCAATGACATTCAAACATCCCGCCCCGCTGGCCTCCCATTGGCTAACAACTGAGCTGTCGTTTATGTCGCCTTCACTCAAGTGCCATCTTGGACAGGTCCACCTGACGCCATCTTGGATAGGAGCGCCATCCTGAACTGATGCCATCTTGGACGACATCTTGGACATCATTGCTTAGGTCCATGACACATCTACCTCCCATTGCCTATTCTCGAGCTGAATCCACCATGATGCGTTTTGTGTAAAGGACAGAGTTACTGTTGTTTTAGGCTTTGTTTCTTGACTCAGGCTTTTAACCTTCCATAAACATTTGTAAGATTATAACTCTGCTAAGAAGACATGGTCAATACTCGCGCACACACACGCATGTGATTTCCGGTGGAAGTGAGAAGAAGAAATGGGCTCAAGTGATATCACAAAGGAATATGGCCAAACCCGTCTTCCATCGGTACGATTATTGAAGCAGAAGGCGGTCTTAAAAGGTATGCTTTTATCATTTTTAAAGGGTTGGAACAAATTGTGAGTTTTACATGTAAAATGCGGTTCAACTTACGAAAAATGCAGGTTACGAAAAAGCTCTGGAATGGATTCATTTCATAAGGTGAGGTACCACTTTAGTTATTTTTGCCAATAAGCTGGCTAACAGTAAATTCAGTGTTTAAATTTGCTTATAAGCCATGAAACATTAACACCAGTAATGAGAGCCATGTAAGATTAATATGAGTATCTATGGTTGCTAACAAGCTAGTTAACATCAAAACCATTATGTTCGCTGGCACGTTCATTCATTTATTTTCTGAAATGCTTAAGCCTAATTAGGGTCACAGGGAGGCTGGCTTACATCTCCGTCAACTCTGGGCGAGGGCGGGGTACACCATGGATGGCTCGCCAGGCCATCGCAAAGCTAACGCTCACTCAACCATTTATACTCACAGCTAGGCGTTATTTGGAATAGTCTATTAACATAAAGTGCATGTTTTTTAGACTGTTGGAGGAAACTGGAGTACCTGGAGGAAACTCATGGAAGCACAGAGAGAACAAGCAAACTCTCCACAGAAAGGCCCGAGGTGGGAATTGAACCCAGGACCTTCGTGCTGTGAGGTGGACATGTTAACCACTACGCCACTGTGCAGCCTGCTAGTAAGGTGCTTATGATTAATATAGGTAGCTATGGTTGCTAACACGCTTGCTAACATTAAAACCAGTAATTATGATTGCTCGTAAGCCATGTATCATAAATACAGACGTTCCCCGACTTACTTTTTTAATTGGTTCCGGATGGCCGAACGTAAGTTGAAAGTGAACGTAAGTTGTTACAGTGACGTATGACGCTCATACTGTACTATACATCCATAACTACCATTATCGTATCTCATAAAACACCCCAAAATCAATTATTATAAACATAACATTGTAAAAAAATATCAAATATATCAAATAATATCAACATTAATTTCAAATAAGTCACTTATTTATACCGAGGCATTTTATATGAAGCTTAAAACAGCCAATCAACGCTTACAATATGTGAGGCACTCAAAACCGAAAGTAGTGTACTTGTGAAAGTAGTGTACTTGCTGTGGGTTATACAGACTTCCGGTCTTTCAAGTGCGCAAGGTTGCCGTTGATCTCGTTTAGAACACAGCCTGCACTGATGTGAATCACCAGCAGAGCGGAGAGTTCTTTTTCCTGGATTCGGGTTTTCATTCATTTTACAACTCTCTTTGCTTAACTGAGTATGCATAGTAGATTGCGCCGATCCGAGCAGATAGTTAATTCATCTCTGTGTATGAGACTTGCACCCATGCTAGTAGGTTTACGCTTCTGACCAACCATATTTGCTTCGGGTTACAAAAGTCCGCAAAATAGTGTAAACACAAAGATCACAGAGACGACGTCTTAACACAAGGGTAACACGCTATATAACTGATATATATAAAACTGAACTGGGAAGAAGGAGGAACACATTCAGTCTGTCATTTGTAAACAATGGACGCAGTGTTATTACGTCATTGCGTCATTACTTCATTATGTCAGCGTACTACGTAGGTAAAATTTGACTTTTTTTTTTTTTTTTTTTTTGGAAAAAAACAAACGTATAATCGAAAAAAACGGATGAACGTAAGTCGGGGAGTGTCTGTATAAGTTGTTGTGGTTGCTAATAAGCTAGCTGACATTGAGCCAGTAGTTTATAAGCCAGTGAACCTTAAAATAACACCCTGTATGATAAAGCCAGTGTCCTTATTCCCTAGCAAGCTGGCTAAGTTCAGTACAAGAGGAAAAGTAATACCCAAAGTTTGTTCGCATGACTTAATGTTTTACTCAGCGAACCCCTGATCCTGTCTGATCCCGGGGGCTAAGTAGGGTCGGGCCTGGTTGGTACTTGATTGGAAGACTCTATGCAAATTTCAGGTCCTATGCAAATTTTCAGGCAAATGTTAGGCAAAAGGCGTGGCAACCTACCCTGTAAAAAATAAATCTTCTGGGAGAATTCTATGAGAATAGAGTCACCAACTCTAAACTATGAGGTTAGCATGAAACAAGACAAGTGCTACTATCTCACAGCACCAGGTCTTAATCTTGGGTTAAAATCTGTATAGAATTTTTGCCTACAACGCCCCCCCGTCTCACACACACACACACACACACACACACACACACACACACACACACACACACACACACACACACACACACACCTGTCTGCATGGGCTTCCTCTGAGTTTTACAGTTTCATCCAACTTTTAAAAACACATGCTAGGTGGATGAGCTATGTAAGATTAGGTCTGGGTGTGAATGGTGTCTTTCTGGCATTCTGGGAACCTAGCATGACCCTGACCTGGATAAAAAAAAAATTAAAAAAAAAAAACAACACTTTATTAATTAATGACAGTAACAAGTTTATCATACCTCTCTTGAAGCTGCCTGGATGGTATCAGCCCAGCTCGAGAGTTGGCAGCAGTGATCTGTCTGGCCTGCCACCAAGTCTCATCTTCCTGACTCATGATCTGCAGCACATCCCCCCTTCTGAACTCCAGCCCTGCATCTCTACACGGAATAGCGGGGTCCTCTTTCGGGTGGTAGTCAAACAGCGCCCTGATGAAGACCTAGAAGAACCCACAAATGACTCTTTTATGTTACACCGATTCCCTCCGCCTTCTTATCCATTTGGTTCCAATTATTCCATGTTGCAAATTGAATCATAGAACGCCGCGCCTTCCAAACACAGGAATTCTGATGGCGGGATGCATATTACCTCGGTGTCATCAGCTTCCAGCTTGTCTTTGGTGCCTGGGATCACTTTGAAGGTTATGGCCCCATCTGACTGCGCCTGGAAGATTTGAAAGTGAGATCCTGTTCCAATAAAAGCTTACAAAGCACAGATCGAAGGCATGCAATGAATCCCACAAGGAAATAAATAGAAAACAGAGACATCAGTCAAAGGAGCAAGCAGAAACATAAGCGCAGTCAAATGTAAAGCTATCTACCAGCATGGGGAGGATCTCCTCGGGGCTCTTGTCTTCCACTGGAACGCCATTGACCTCTCTGAGCTCATCACCTTCCTGGATAAGACCTGAATCATGAAGGGCACAAGCTGCAGGAAGGTCCAAAAACCCAAGAGCACTGCTTTTTTCACTTATTTATTTATACAGGTACAATCAGCCAAAAGCAGCAAAGATGATGATGCATGCAGACACAGAATGATCTGTTATGAGAAATTAATCAACGATGGGGAGGTGTGATGTAACCAGACACAAAAAACAAAGAGTTACTCTTAACACTCACTCACTCTCTCATTTCCCGAACCCAATCCTATTAGGGTCACGGGGAGGATGGAGCCGACTCAGGGCAAAGGTGGGGCTCACCCTGAACAGCTCATTAGACCATTGCAGAATCAACACATACAACCATTCACACTCATTCTCACATCTAGGAGCAATTTGGTTCAGACAGTTAGCATAATGTGCAGGTCTTTGGACAGATGGAGGAAACCCAAGTACCAAGAGGAAACCCATGCAAGCACAGGGAGAACATGCACACTCCATGCTGAAATGCCCTTGAGGAGCCCGGGGCTCGAACCATCTTGCTGTGAGTCGGACGTAACTACTATGCCACCATACCACCCATTACTGTTCGTCCTTGTAGAAACATAGATTGAAGTCCGTTATTCCTTTTCTACCACAAAAATTACAATTAATTTTTTTTTTTTTTTTTTTTTTTTTACAAGACTAACATTTCTCTGACATTTAATCTCAAACCTTGTTAATATATGTAGAATTATCTTGTTCTTAATAATCTCACCTCCCAAATATTTTATTTAGCAGGAAGTGAATTATTCTCACCACTTCTGTCTGCAGCTCCTCCTCTCATAACGCGTGATACCACGACAGTGCCAGTCGACACGTTCCGTTTAATGGTGACTCCCTGGAATTCAGAAAGTGCTGAGATAAATACAGCACAAAGAGAAACTCACCAGAGAACTAAAATTAAACGGCAGACCATAATGAATCACACCCCAAACATCTCACCAGTTTATTGCATGGCGAACCACACAACCGTTTACGCTTCCACTCACACCTAGGGGCAATTTGGAACAATCAATTAGCCTAATGTGCATGTCTTTGGACTGTGGGAGGAAAACCAGAGTAAGACAAAGTCCATTGTGCTTTTTACACCCGAGCCCAGTGGCTCATCAGGCCGGTGCTTATCGCCGGTTTCCATAGCGTGAAGCGACCAGGAGTTCAACTCCTCCTGGATGGGACGCTGGTCCATCGCAGGTTACCTTCCCAGTATATTTTTACTGGTACCCATTTATACTGCTGGGTGGACAGAGGCACACTTGTGGTTAAGACCTTGCCCAGTGGTTTTAGCACAGTGTGGGGTCTACCTGGGATTTGAACACACAACCTCCCGATCATGAGCGCAGCACCCTAACCACTACGCCACCGGCCCTGCGAGGAAACCTGAGTAGTCAGAGGAAATCCATGCAAGCATTTCCATTTCCGAATGGAAATACCCCACCAAGCCCAGGACTCGAACCCAGAACCATCTTGCTGTGAGATGAACATGGTAATCAGCACACCACCGTGAAACCCGCAAATAAATCAGAAAAAAAATAAAACTGTGAGTCTAAAGTCTACAGCTGCCTTCCCTCCTTCTGTCCCTCTTTCCTTCTTCCTTTCTTCCATCCCTTCTTCCATCCTTCCCTCCATCTTTTCCTCTTTCTTTCTTCCTTCCTCCCTCCTTCCTTCTTTCCATCCATCCTTCCTTCTTCCCCACCCTCCCTCCATCCTTCGTTCTTTCCCGTATCTCCCCCATTTTTCCTTCTTTACTTCCTCTCCTCCCTCCCTCCTTTCTTGTATATTTTTCCTTCTTCAGAGATCACATGTTGCACTGCTCCATCATCCAGTATTACTGACTCTGTAGAAGTTAGTATTAATTAAAAGTTTATATTGTCCCAGATGCTCTGAAAGACCCAATGTATTAAATTTTGGATTGAACGAAGGCCACATAATTGACAGGAAGCCAAAACCCTGCGGCGAAGTGTGAAACCAAACCAGAGAGAAAAACTCATGAAGTAAATTCTGGTCCTGAAGTTCTGAGTTCAGACGACAAAACTTGTTAAAATCCCTCAACTTGTTCACACGACATGAAAAATATTTGACGTGTGTCTTTTAAGGCACATTAGAGGGAAATGAGCGACGCTCATGATGAATCATGCGGTAGTTGATTAATAAAACATATGACAGAATGTTGTGCCTGAGTTCTACATCCATTCGCATGAACTGACTTCACTTCTGCTCACACCTACTTAACACCAAGCCGCTGTGCGCCGCGTCCGTCTAACGCAATATGTAGTTTGTGTACTTCCCCTGCCGGCGCTGCCAACAAGCCACCGTTACGAACATGGCCTCTTAAACCTCGAGTGTTTAGGTTAAGCCCTCACACACATGTCAACAGCTAGATGAACTCTGAAAATAAATGCTTGTCCAAATTGTGGTGACAAAAACAGCCCTTCTCAGTGAAAAAATGGCTCCAGTGATCCACTCTTTCCGTTCCCTCAGTGCCCCGTTGAGCTCAATGCATCAGAACGGTGGTGAGACAGACAGTCAGACAGTCAGTCAGACAGACAGACAGTCAGTCAGACAGACAGACAGACAGTCAGACAGACAGTCAGACAGAGTCAGTCAGACAGACAGTCAGACAGACAGACAGACAGTCAGTCGGTCAGATGACAGGCAGACAGATAGACAGACAGTCAGGCAGACAGACAGACAGACAGACAGACAGTCAGTTAGTCAGACAGACAGACAGTCAGTTAGTTAGACAGACAGACGGTCAGTCAGAGAGACGGACAGACGGTCAGTCAGAGAGACGGACAGACAGATAGATAGATAGATAGATAGATAGATAGATAGATAGATAGATAGGGGAGGCGGGGAAGCCATCAAAATTGACAATGTGCAAAGGTCTGGTTCATCCTGTATAGATGATCACAGAACCAACACACACACACAACCATTCGCACTCACACTCAGACCTAGCGATAACTTGAAACAGCCATCGTATATCCAACTAGGGTCATGGGGAGGCTGGAGCTCATCTTAGCCATCACTGAGTGAAGGTAGGGTACATCCTGTACAGTTGGCCAGTTCATCGCAGAACCAACACACACACGACCATTCAACCTTACACTCGCACCTAGAGACAATTTGGAACAGCCACTGAGCCTAATGTGCAAGTTTTTGGACTGTTGGAGGAAACCAGAGTACTTGGAGGAGGTCCATGAAAGCACAAAGACAACATACAAGCTCCATACAGAAACGTCCTTGCTGAGCCCAGGACTCGAACCCAGGACCTTCTTGCTGTGAGGCGGATATGCTAATCCCTACACAACCCCGTGATGCCTGCAGTAACTACTCTGGAGAAGAAATATTCACGATGATATCTACTAGGGACAATAAATACCCAAAGTAGTAAATACTGAGGACAGTAAATAAGGACGATGATAAATACTTGGGGGAATAAACATTCGGGACGGTTTAAGTT
>CM045743.1:14273939-14351439 GCA_024760905.1 Plotosus lineatus
GGCAGTGGTGGCTTGGTGGTACAGTCCTGGATTACCAATCCTAAAGTCGGCGGCTCAAGCCTCAAAGTCAACGGGTTGTCACTGTCCCCCCAGTGCCGCTAACTGGGTTATCAAAGGCCGGTCATGTCTCTCACTGTCGGTGGTGTGAGGCTGTAAAAGAACCATTGCTGACTTTCGACAAGAGTAGCTGCATAGCCGTCAGCGTGTTTCTGCCCCGCAATGGCCTGGCGAGCTGTCTAGGGAGTATTCTGGCCTCGCCGAGAGTCGGTTGACATGGGCATCAGCGTATCCCCGACCTGAATTAGGATTAAGCGGTTCAGAAAACGAATGAATAAAATAATCTCAGGATGCACAAGAAGGCCATCCGATCTTCTCCTTGATTAAATTTCGCCATCCACCGTAACTTACAATGTGGAAGTTCAATTCTCTGATGAGTTCAGTGAAAACCTTCGTGATTCATTTCTGTTCCTTCCTCTCTACCATCATCGTAACAGAAACAAGGTGAGGCGAAGAAAAACAGCCGTTCGAGCATATGGATCAGAGATGGCTCGCGAGTGCGTATGGGCGGGGCACAATGATACACTTTTGTATTCTGCCGCTGGAATTCTTAAAGTGCCGTTCATAAATGACGAGCTGTCCCACAACCAGTCCCCCAACCCCCTCTACATACAACCTCCTTCCCACATTTCCCTGAACACTACTCACCAGATGTTGGGACAACAACGTAATCGCAATATTTCATAAGAAGAGCATTTTATTAAGATTACTTTATGACCTGAATGATGGTAGGTCAGTAGGAAACCGAGCTGTGATGGATCTTCGTGTGCTTTTGATCGGTCCAGAGTTTCTGTGTGTGTTATGTCCTTTGTCCAGAAAATACAAATCCGAGAAAAGGTGGTGTGTTTTAAGTTTAAGAAAACATGAACACGAGTACAGATGGTTCTTCGATGGATGGATAATGTAATTGTTGAGGTTCTGCAGCAGAACATACCTGCTATTATAGCCTCAATCTGTGTGGTTTTGTAATACAGTAGTGTAATTGCAAATCTCTCAAATATCTTGCAATTAAGGGCAGCACAGTGGCGTAGCGGTTAGCGCGTCCACCTCACAGCAAGAACGTCGGCATGGTTGGGCGGCACGGTGGCGTAGTGGTTAGCACGTCTGCCTCACAGCAAGAAGGCCTGGGTTCGATTCCCGGCTTGGGCGTTTCTGTGTGGAGTTTGCATGTTCTCCCCGTGCTTGTGTGGGTTTCCTCCGGGTGCTCCGGTTTCCTCCCGCAGTCCAAAGACATGCACAGTAGGTTAATTGGCCGTTCTAAATTGCCCGTAGGTTCGCATCGTGCAGAAGGCAATGGCAAAAAAATTGCACGTGATGCAGGGCCCCTTGGCAGAGCAGTTCCGGGTGAGCCGAAAGGGCTACCCTGCTAAAAGAAAACTGAATAAATAAATAAATAAATAAACGTCAAGGGTTCAAGTTTCAGGCTCGGTGAGGGCGTTCTTTCTGTGCCTCCAACAGTCCAGACGCATGCATATCAGGCGAAACGAATGTTCCTCGGTGTGAGTGTGAACGATTGTGTGTGTGCTGGCCCATAGTCGGCTGAGATGGGCTACAGCCATCCGGCAACCCTAATAGGAGTAAGTGAAAGGAAAAGGAATGAATAATATGTGACATGGAGCAGAAAATATTTATCTTCCGCTCACAAAATGGCCCGGGAGCTTAAGGAATGGGTTCTGTTTGTCCGTCACACGTTAGTTTGTGGACATTTACTTACAGCGTGCTGAAGCGGGGGCTCTCAAACTTGGTATGCTGGTTCACTACTATGAGTGCTAGTATGTGTTTGTGTGTGAGTGACTTTGACCTACTTTTCAAGGTCACAGAGGCTGAAGCTGGTGCTTGTTCTATACAGTATTAGCATATTATGAAATGGCTCTTTCTGCAGGACCCCTGGGAACCATTTTTAATACAGATGTCTGTCTTCCTTTCGGCTTTTTTCCCTTTTACTCGGGAGTCGCCACAGCGAATCATCTGATTCGCACGTTTGATTTGGCAGAGGTTTTTATGTCGGATGCCCTTCCTGTCACAACCCTTTTTAGCAAGGGACAGAAACACGCTGACGACTTTTGCAGCGACTCTTTACGAAAGTCAGCAATGGTTCTTTTACATGAACCTCTCACCATAGACAGTGAGAGACATGGCCCGCCTTTGATAACCCAGTTAGCTGCACTGGGGAGGACAGTGACAACCTTGTGGAGAGTGGGACTCGAACCCCCAACCTTCGGATCAGCGATCCAGCGCCCTATACCACTAGACCACCACTGCCCCACTAACCATTTTTAATACAGAGAAGTAGGAAAATATTTGTATGGCACCGTGGTACAGTAAGTATGTCCTGGGTTCTAGTCCTGGACTCGGTGACGCTGTTTCCATCTGGAGTCGGCATGTTTTATTTGTGTCTGTGTGGGCTTCCTCCGAGTCCTCTGCTTTATTCCGACACTCCAGAAACATACACGTTAGTCTTAACGGTTGTTCCAAATTGCCCCGAAGTGTGAGTGTGAAGGCTTGGGTGTGTTGGCCGTGTAATGGACTCGTGAGTTATTCAGGGTGTACTCCATCTTCTTCCCGAGTTGGCTGATACAGGCCCCAGCCTCCCTACAACCCTGGTAGGAATAAGCAGTTTGCCCAATGATTGATTTGTGCCATGAAGTAAGGTCCAGTGGTGCGTTCCTTTTTAATACTGGGAGGTAGGAAAATATTCTGGTACCCCAGAGAAACTAACCAGAGGTTCTTTACTTTTCATCAGCTGAATAATCCTAATTGAGTCTTCTTCATCTTTGTCACCATCGGTCGCCAGTGATGGAAGTTTGGGCTCGTAATCTTTCTGGGCTACAGTATCATGCACTGAGAGAAGCTTCTGAAAAAAAGAGAGCAGCTGAATGAGATGATGTGCCAAAGCACCACTGCAACCTGTGGAAGTACAAGATCCTGAAAAAAAAAAGTTCACTTCACAACAACAGGCTTTGATTCATTGGTATTTGCACATATATCGGTTTTATAGGGATGAGAATGAAGTTCGCAAACGATCCAAGTAGCATTGTATCTTTAAACTACTGAATGAATGAAGCTGTCACGGGTTGTACAGGAATCTCTGCCAACGTCTTTGGAGATACAAAGAGAAAGGATCTGTCTGTCCTCGGAATCGGAATGAAGAGAAAATCTGAGTCCCAGGGTTCTGGGATGTTTCGATTGGCCGCGACGCAGAACACTATGGCTATGTTAGCTCTAATAATCATGCTTCCCGAGTACTCGGCGTATTTGTGTTGTCTCCAGGAAAAGCACATTCGCGAAAGATTGATTTTTCGCCCCAAAGCACCTCTGAAAAATCTAGTTACAAAAATCCTACCAAATAAGTTCTGGATTAATACGTGTCTTTTTTTTCCCTGTAAAACGAAATACAGATGAAGTGTATTCAGAGTATCAGATATGACTAATGCTAATGCTATCTGGAAATCGGAAACGGTTGCCTTAACATTGTGCTATGAAAAAATTCTCTCTTTTTTTTTTTTTTCTTTCTTTTTTTGTACATAAATCGCAAAAGTTAAAGCGGTGTTAGGACAAATGGGAAAATTTGTTTGGCAAAAACAACAAGAACAAATAGAAGATTCTGTTTTTGTTATCGGGCAATTTCACTTCCCACCGTTTATCAAAGTGAACTTTAACCCTGTTAATTAACGAACCTCGGTCAGCAATAAAACACTTTTTGGGAACATTATCAACAGCACACATTAGCGGTGTTACTTGCACCCATCACACATTACAGAGCTAGCTAACATTAGCCAATTAACAATTCTACACTATGCTACACAGGGTTCGAAATTAGCGCCGGTCCACCGGCATTTGCCAGCCTTTTGTGAGGTCCGGAAAAATCCAACCCAATACCGGCCCCCATGTCAGGCAGAAGGCCTTTTCAGTAAAATGAACAATCCGCCGTAGCCTAAGATATAACACTTCAATGAAAGCTCCTTACCAGAAGCTAGAGAAGACGCAGGGCGTTTGAGTGACATCATAGGGCTTAAATAATCATTAAAAACCCACTTAAAAAAAAAACCATGAATTCACTATTCAAGCAATCACGTTGATGACATGTGTGTGAAGAAGAAGAAAAAAAAGAGGTGTACACATCATCTGCAACCAATCAGCAGGAGGGAGAAACAAAAGCTCTCAGCCATTGGCGAAATTTGAATCACGTGCCAGTAACTTCCGGGTTTGCCGCTAATCCACGAGTATAATAATAACAATTCAACTGTAACTAACGATGTGAAAGAAGACAAAGTTAACTGGCTTTGTAAAAGATTAAAAAAACTTACCAAAGTTGACGCTGGACCAAGATCAGAGATTATAAAGATTATGAAAAGAGTCGATGTCCAAAGAAGACTTTTCAGGCAGGACCAATGACTCCACCCACACTGTGAAAGTTTGCGTTCCCGCACTATTTTAATGTTATTTAAAGCTACTGTGTAGTACTAATCGGTTTACATGTATGTGTCTTATTCAGTCATAATAGCTATTGTACACCAAACATATACTGTAGACAGGTGAACAAGTGAATGAAAAATAATAAAAAAAAAAAAAAACAGGTTATCACATAATTAATCATTATAGAAAAATGGGGTCCAGGCAGGGGTCTTCTGACCCCTCCCACCCCCACCCCCCCCCATCTGGTGGAAAATTTTCTTAATTTCATGCCCCGCTATATACTGGATGGGATCATAGTGTGAGACTGCTGGTGCAGCGGTTAAGGTGGTGGGCTCATGAGCGGGTGGTTGTGGGTGTGTATCCTCCCACTGTGCCAAGAGCCCTGGGCAAGGTCTTCTTCCACAAGTGGGCCTCTGCCCACCCAGTAGTATAAATGAGTACTAATAAAAATACTGGGAAAGTAACCTGTGATAGGACTATCGTCCCATCCAGGAGGAGTTGAACTCTTAGTTGCTTCAACTTACAGAAATCGGGATAAGCTCCGGTCCTGATGAGGCCACTGAGCTCGGGTGTAAACACTCGACAGACTTTACTTTACCTCATCTACATGCATAATAAGAAGCAATTATGGTTCATTAAAACCAGTTTAATCATGATGGGTTCAGCTCAAGCAACATGAAACACAATCTTTTCAAACCTCCTTTAGATTATAAACTCACTGAAACATAAAGAAAAGCAAAATAAAATAAACATTCTATAGTTTATAGATAGATCCATTCATTTTCTAAACCGCTTGTTTTAAACATATTTTATTCACTGATGAAATGGATTGGGAACAAGTTTAGAGAACCCTCTCCATGATATTTACAAATGATGATACATTACAAATTACAACACAAAGACTAATAAGAAGAATAGGTGAATTTACATGACAGGAATAAATAAATAAATAAATAAAATTTAAAAGAAGTAAATAAAGATGGGCAGTTTAGGCAAATCTCTTTGATTGTCTTATATAAGATTGAACAGCTTTGAATACAAACTGGTTTTCAATGACAGATAAGCATTCATTGTTTCCGTTTAATAATAATTCTAAATCTAAAGATTTTTTATTTGCAGCAATTTCTCGCACATTTCTAATTAATGTACATCTTTGTTCTTTAAATAATGGACACTGAATAAAGTAATGATAAGAGTTTTCGTGATCGTTACCACATTTACAGTCTGGGTTGGATTTAAGAGCTATTCTGAAAATATCATAATTTAGTTGATTACACCTGTAGCTCAAACGTGTATGATAGATATTTAACATTCTTGGTCCGGAAGAGAAATATGATGGGACACCCATAATTGTCCGGCAGAGTACTGATTTAAATTTAGTAATTGGTGTCAAATTTCAATATTCTGGTGGAATACTATTCCATAACCTCGTGGTCGAAGGAATAAAAGATGATGTTGAAGATTTTAGACGTGAACATGGAAGCGTTACAGCTTGAGAGTGTCTTAAATTGTATGTTACAGTTGAGCCAACAGTTGGGGGCAGTATATCCCTGAGATACCCCGGAACCAAATCGTGTTTCATTTTATAATAGAAACCGAGTTTTCTCATTTTTCTCCTTTCAGATAAGGTTTCCCACCCTGTTTCAAGATACAAATATTCATGTTGAGTATATTTAGGAAGTCCGCTTCCACTCTGAACCGCTTAAGCCTAATTAGGGTCAAAGGAAGGCTGACGCCAATCTCAGCCAACTCTGGGCGAGGGCAGAATACACACCCTGGACAGCTTGCCAGGCCCTCACAGGGCAGAAACGCACTGACGGCTATGCAGCTACTGTTGACAAAAGTCAGCAATGGTTCTTTTACATGAACCTCTCACTATAGACAGTGAGAGACATGGCCGGTCTTTGATAACCCAGTTAGCGGCACTGGGGGGGACAGTGACAACCCATTGAGAGTGGGGCTTGAACCCCCAACCTTAGGATCAGTGATCCAGCACTTTTACCATCAGGCCAACACTGCCTCCTAGAGCCATTCATTATTATCATTATCAATATACAGGGGCAGTGGTGGTCTAGTGGTATAGGGTGCTGGATCGCTGATCCAAAGTTTGGGGGTTCGAGTTCCACTCTCCACAAGGTTGTCACTGTCCCCCCCCAGTGCGCCTAACTGGGTTATCAAAGGCAGGCCATGTCTCTCACTGTCTATGGTGAGAGGCATGTAAAAGAACCATTGCTGACTTTCATAAAGAGTAGCTACAAAGTCGTCAGCGTGTTTCTGTCCCTTGCTAAAAAGGGTTGTGACAGGAAGGGCATTCGACGTAAAAACCTCTGCCAAATCAAAAAAAAAAAATGTGCGAATCAAGATGATTCGCTGTGGCGACTCCTGAGTGAAAAAGGGAAAAAGCCGAAAGGAAGACAGACACCTTACTCACCAACTCACCTTATGAAAGTCTCACCAAATGAAAAATGCAGGTTACGAAAAGCATTTTCTTAAAATTTTTGTCTCAGGATATGAAACAAGTTCACGTTATGAAAGCGCCATTTTAAAAATTCAAACGCGCCATTCAAACATTAAAACGTGCCATTCAAACAATGCACGAGCTGCTCTCCCATCAATAATGTGCAAACATCCCGCCCCCACTGGCCTCCCATTGGCTAACAACTGAGCTGGCGTTCATGTCGCCTTCACTCAAGCGCCATCTTAGACAGGTCCACCTGATCCCATTACCTAGGAGGAATGACGCAGCTCCCTCCCATTGCCTATTATAGAGCTGAATCCGCCATGATGCTTTTCGTGTAAAGGACAGAGTTACTGTTGTTTTATGCTTTATTTCTTGACTCAGGCTTTTAACCTTCCATAAACATTTGTAAGATTATAACCCTGCTAAGAAGACATGATCAACACGTGCACACACACACACACACACATACACACATGTGAGAAGAAGAAACGGGCTCGAGTGATATCACAAAGGAATATGGCCAAACGTGTCTACCATCGGTACGATATTGAAGCAGAAGGAGGTCTTAAAAGGTACGCTTTTATCATTTTTAAAGGGTTTAGGGGGTAGTATTGGGAGCTTTGGAAAGACTCACGCGTTTTACATGTAAAATGCGGTTGAACTTATGAAAACTGCAGGTTACGAAAAAAGCTCTGGAGCGGATGAATTTCGTAAGGTGAGGTACCACTGTGTATATCTATCAGATAGCAGACCAATCAGAGAACTCCATTCCCATGTAGTCGTTTATCCCTCTATAGTAGTTTATAGTAGTTAATGCCTCCGATTCCATAAATAAGTAAGTGGTGAGACAAGCGTTTTGTTTGCAATAAAAGTGTATAAGATTGACATTCCTGAAACACATACAGTAAGATGCACTTCACTCGGAAATGGAGAAAGAAAAAAACTGCACTTCCAAATTGCCCTTTTTAAAAATTTCCAAACCGCCGATCAAATTGATTTGGCCTGGCCATCCACAATGTCTAGCCGATGATGTTACACCAAAAACTGATTCAGAACATAATAAGTCTGGGCTTTTGTGATGGAAAACCCCTAAATAGAGCAGACATTAATGTCAGTGTATTTATACCAGTGTGACAGCTCGAGTTATGTCGGACACGACACTGAAGGAAAAAGTTCTACATGAGTTTTTGTGCTTGTATGTAGTAATTGCTATTAATCAGTGTCTAGTCATTGTGAGATTTTTTTTCCACATCAGAACCAGCAACTGAAGAGCAACGAGTCAAGTGTCATCTTGGTTTTCTGTTTAGTTTTTTTCCACTGAGGTTTGGTTGAAGAAATAACTTCTGGAAGCGTCTATTGAGATTTGATTGGCAGTTGGACACGCATTTGGAAAGGGAATGTAAAAGACTAATTGGGAATTATGTTTGGAAATGAAGCAAGAATGGAAAAAGTCAAACGTGAAATACGATATCCGTTCATTTTATTACTAATTTGCATGTATATTTTCCATTTTCTCACATTCCGTTCTCCAACTTCTTATTTCCAGAGGTAATTTGGCTCTTTGTTAATTATCCAATCATCCATCTAAGGACATTTTCACACTTTTTTTTTTTTTTTTTTTTTTTTTTAAGCCGTATACTAATGAATCATTTGGGGTGATGGAGACACACAATGGTGATGTAGTGGTTCACACGTCTGCCTCACAAGACGAAGGTCCTGGGTACAAGTCCCAGGCATTTCTGTGTGGAGTCTGCATTTTCACCCCATGCTTGCTTGGGTTTCCTTCTGGGACTCAGGTTTCCTCCCACAAGCCAAAGACATGCACAGTAAACCACTTGGCTGTTCCAAATTGTTTCTAGGTGTGAATTTGTTCATGAGTGTGTGTGCGTGCATTGGCCCTGCAATGGTCCGGTGAGCTGTTCAGGGTGTACCCCGGCTTCACCCGGTGTTCATATGCTCCAGCCTCCTCATAACCCAAG
The DNA here is from genome assembly GCA_024760905.1 of Plotosus lineatus. Classification (NCBI taxonomy): domain Eukaryota; kingdom Metazoa; phylum Chordata; class Actinopteri; order Siluriformes; family Plotosidae; genus Plotosus; species Plotosus lineatus. The sequence continues at coordinate 14,282,853 of CM045743.1, forward strand.
CAGAGTTAAGCGCTTTGGCAAATAAGTGTGTGAATGATGACTCAATCAACATATGCGGAAAAGATTAAGAAAACAACAACTTGTGGTTATGACTTTGCCGAGGGGTCTCAGCACAGTGGAGGTCTGATGGATTTGAACCCATGTCCATCAGAATCATTAGCTCACCACCCTAGCCACATCACCACCGTCCCCACATTAAACATGGTATATGGTACATGCATAGAAATAGGGGTTAATTTCTGCACCCCTGGGTACACTGTACGTTTCTGGACTCCAGGACCTTCTTGCGGATGTGGAGCCACAGATCCAGCCACGTTCCCCAAGGACATAACGTGGCTTGGGGATCTGAACAATGTGACAATGTTAAGCCATAAGATTGGTTGAGAACATGTACAAGGTGTTTATGCACAATGTTGTTGCACATAATTCAGGCCTCCAGTACAGGGCCATGGAGTGTGGGACAAGGACTCAGCACACTGATACTGGGGTTTCAGGTTCAGTGCTACGGTACACATTCACAGTCACATTTTAATGTTACAGTGCCATTTTCTGAGAACGTTTCTCAGATATTTATATTTAAAAAAAGTTACCTGTAAAATTTTACTTTTGGGAGTCTACAAAAATAATGTCATTGCTGCTTTTGTGCGGTGTTGTAGCAACAGTATTAAAACATAACTTGTGAGCCAACTACAGTCAATAAAGTGCAATCATGCAGTGTCCAAAGAAGTACACGGGTCCCTCACATTCCACAGTTAATTGGGACCGAGATTCCACCGCGACCACCGAATTCCGCGAAGTGGGATCAACACCCCCCAACCCACCCTGACTGACGTATACATGCATGTATATGTGTATATAATATCAATAAATACATATTCAATGCTATAAATGCTTATAATAACAATTAAACATTCAAAAATAATGCATAAGATATAAATAAAATATAAATACACACACATACAGACGCGCGCGCATGTACACAGATGCGCACCTCATAAAAATGTAACTAATTGGTTTTTGTGTTTTTTTTGTTTGGGGATGGTTTTTATTTGTATAATTGGCCTTGTTTTTGTGGCCTTTTCCTTAACTTTTCCCTTATTCTTCCTTAATTTCCTTATTTTTTAATTCGATCTTCTTCTTTTACTTTCGGCGGCTCCCTTCAGGGGTCGCCACAGCAAATCATCCGCCTCCACCTCACCCTGTCCTCCGCATCTTCTTTTCTGACTCCAACGACCTTCATGTCTTCCTTCACCACATCCATAAATCTCTTCTTTGTTCTTCCTCGAGGCCTTCTGCCTGGTAGTTCCAACCTCAGCATCCTACGACCAATATACTCACTGTCCCTCCTCTGAACATGTCCAAACCATCTCAATCTAGCCTCTCTGACTTTGTCTCCAAAACATCTTACGTGGGCTGTCCCTCTGATATACTCATTTTTATTATTTTTTAATTCGATGAATATTAAAAAAAAAAAAAAAACGCGATGCACTGAAGCTGCATGAATTGAAGCGTGAAGTAGCGATCCCTGTATATAAACGGTAAAATATGTACCTTAGGGCAGTGGTCCCCAACCCCCGGGCCATGGATCGCTACCGATCCGTGGATCAATTGGTACCGAGCCTCACAAGAAATAATAATTTATTTCTGCTTTATTTATTATCGGAGTCTGAACGATCTTTTATTTTTGAAAAAACTTTTATTTTGAAAATTACCGGATTCTCTTTTTTACATGTTGGTCATTTCAGTGCTAAAATGTAACCCACAAAGGGACAGCACATGAACAGAGGCGAGTTGGACATGTTTGAAACAATCAAACAATAGCGGGGATTCCGGGTGAGACTGAGCCTGAGCCTTCATTCTCCCAGCTGGTGCACTGTCACCTATGGGTTTTTTTTTTTGAAAGAAGAGTTCGAGCTCGATTAAAAATGTAACGCTTAATCCGGATTAGGGAGGCTGGCGCACATCTCAGCTGACTCTGGGCAAGGGTGGGGTATGATATTTACAATATAAACAACATACCCCACCGGGCCGCGGTAAAATTGTCAAGCATTGACCTGTCCGCGGTGATAAAAAGGTTGGGGACCAATGCCTTAGAGGGTTCTAGACGAGACGCATGTCATGTACACTGTACGTACGTTACCTGAACATGGGGTTTGGATAACAAGTGCATCAACTCGGCAGTCTCAGGTCTGGCCTCTGAAGTATGCAGTTCCTTTATTAGCTGCAGAAAATATGTAAAAAGTGAAAGATTATTAGCATAAAATACATAATATGCGAAGTTCATATGGTGAGAAAAGAGCAGAAAACAAATTGCTGTGTAAATGGTTTCTTCTTTGCACATCTGGCTGACTTCACTTCAATTCGCTTTGCTTTCTTTGTCCTGTATATACAGTATAACAAATGAGACAGGTTTAATATTTGCATTGGCTCTTTTAAGCCTGTGAACTCAGATTTACTGTAATGTGCCAACTAGAGCCAATGAAGTGCAATTGTTTAGTTTAGGTTTTTTTTTTTCTCTAAAGGTCTTAACAAGGCTCTTTGATTGGCTGGCGTTCATGACATAAGAGTTAAAACGTATTTTAAAAAAGGTCTAAATCATCACTGTGTTTTTCACTAATGGTGAAGGATTAAAAGCGATTTAGGAATATAACATGGGTTGTGCAACACACTCGGGAACAGGACAGATAACAACTTTCAATACAAAGTTATTTTTAATCCTGTAGCTTTGATGGTGAAAAAATATTTTCAGATGGAAAAATAACACCCCCACCCCACCCCCACCCCCATTGCCGCTAACTGGGTTATCAAAGGCCGGCCATGTTTCTCACCGTCTCTGGTGAGAGGTTCATGTAAAAGCACCATTGCTGACTTTCGTAAAGAGTAGCTGCATAGCCTTCAGTGCGTTTCTGCCCCGCGATGGCCTGGTGAGCTGTCCAGGGTGTACTCTGCCCTCACCCGGACTCGGCTGAGATGGGTGCCAGCCTTCCCACAACCCTAATTAGGATTAAGCGGTTCAGAAAAGTTATGAATGAATGAAAATAACACTGAATCTCTCTCACGCAAAAGAAAATAACAATAGAGGGACATTCATAGCGTGTAAGGCACCTCCACTGAATAATGTAGCAAATGAGCTCTGACTACTGTGGACTGTTTTTTCATCTTGGGTCCCGTGGAGTAGTGGTTAGGGTGCTGCACTCATGATCGGGAGGTTGTGAGTTCGAATCCCAGTTAGACCCCCACTGTGGTAAGACCCCTGGGCAAGGCCTTAACCACAAGTGTGCCTCTGTTCACCCAGCAGTGCAAATGGGTACCTGTAAAAATATACTGGGAAGGTAGCCAGTGCTGGACTAGCGTCCCATCCAGGAGCCGTTGTACTTCTAGTAGCTTCGAGCTACGGAAACCGGGGATAAGCACCAATCCGATGAGCCACTATAGCTTGGGTGTAAAGAAAAAAAAATCAATCCCCGTCTTACAGTATGTCCCATAGTATGTAGATGTGACCATATTACCCCCCCCCCCCCCAAAAAAAAAAAAAAAAACAAAACTCTCTCGTTTAAAGAATCTACTGGACATCTCAGGTTTGACCTCTCAAGGTCACCAAAGGTCAAAGGTAATTGGCTCATCTGAAAATCCATATGTTATTTCCACTGAGTGTTGCATAGTACTGTAATGGCATGTCTATCTGCACTCATATTAAAGTTGTAAATACTCTTTCTCCAAAAACTGTGACCTTGTTCTGACCTTCATCTTTGAGCTAGACATTCCAAAATCAGATTCGATTCAGCACTCGGGTTGGGCAGTGTTTCCACCAAGTTTGGTGAAAATCCACGCATATGTGTGCTTACAATACAGGTTACAAAACACAGCAATTCAAAGAAAGGCAGCAATTCTCTTATTACAGCAGCAAAGGGGTTAAACCAAACTGGGAGTAAATATTAGCACCAGGTCAAAATGCCACAAGTCACCGAGAAAAGCCATTTCTACCAGAGCTCCACCAGTAGACCAGCCAAGCTCGGTCATGTGCGGTTATGAACATCAAGAGCCCTGACATTAAGATGAAACACGACACGGCGCTATGACATGTGGGAAAATGGTTTTAGCGGCTTAAGGCAGCACAATATCCTTCTTACTTTCTCCCTCAGAAGCCAAAGTGAACGGGATACGTCTCGAACCGTTCCGTGCCTGAAAGAAACAACCAGTGATTGCGATCAGAGCCGAGAGATAATCTTCTGCTTCACCCATCACTGTCACACATCCACGTCGAACTGACTCTTGGATGATTCAACGAGGAACGATTAGCACGTACAGAGTGCAGATTGATATCTAAAGCACAGTGAGACACCGCTGAGATGGACATGCTAAGTTCATCAGAAGCTGTGTGACTGTGTCTCATCCTTCCTGTCAGACCCAGGAGCTGGACAATGTCCAGTCTAAAGACCCTCCGCACTGACGACTGGGTTTATTTCATTTTAGATCAGCTCTGCAAAAATACATGGAATGTTAAGGATAATAAAGTTCTTGTTTGAATTAAACGCTATGTCTGGCACCGCGACAGCTTTGGACGACGTCGCAGCCTCAGACCACCCGAGTTCCTGCTTCGATCACGAGATGCGCTTCCTCCTACTGATAATTACATGTTCTCCTTCTGTTTGTTTTTCTCCTCTCCGGGTTTTTTCCTCTCCAGTTTATTGCCGTTAAACTTCATCATGTGTAAATGTGTATGTAGATGTTGCCCGAGGAGCCTTGACAACACTAAGCAGAATGCGGACAGCACAGTGGCGTAGTCACTGAGCCAGCATGACAGCCTCACAGCAAGACGTTCCGGGGCTCAGTGAGGCCATTTCTATGTGGAGTTTACATCTTTTCCATGTGCTTGCATGGGTTACCTCCGGGTGCTCCAGTTTCCTCCAACAGTCCAAAGACATGCACATTAGGCTAATTGACTGTTTGAAATTGTCCTGAGGTATGAGTGTGATTCTGAACGGTTGAGTGTGCTGTGAGCTGTTGAGGGTGTACCCCTTCATATCAGAGATGGCTGTAATAGGCTTTAGCCTCCCCACAAGCCTAGTAGAACGGGTCATCAAATGCATGAAAGGAGATTTATGAGTTCTTACTGTATGATGGGGGACGCACAGTGGTGTCGTGGTTCGCGTGTCTTCATCAGCAAGAAGCACTTGAGTTCCAGGTCCGTGCTCGACAAGGGCATTTATTTGTGGAGTTAGCATGTTTGCCCCGGGCTTGTCTGGGTTCTTCCACTAAGTCCAATTTCCTCACACAGTCCAAAGACGTGTACATTAGGCTAAATACGTGCTTTACGTTGCAATTAGGTGTGCGTGTGAATGGCTATGTTTATTGACCTGTCATGATCTGAAGAGCTTTTCAGTCCATTATACCAGGGGTCCCCAACCCCCCGGTCCATTTGATACCGGTCCACAAACAAAATCTTTCATGGTACAAATTATAGATTTATTATTAGATCTTCCAGGTCTTATTTTGAAAAACAACTGTTTTTGACGTTGCCACAGAAGCACAGAAAGCCCTTCTTCCGTTTCCAACCACATATCTTTGTGAGGCGGGGTTTTCTGCGGTGACACCCACCAAAACAAGACTACGGAGTAGACTCTACCCGGTCCGTGGACACCCATATAAATACATAAAACCGGTCCCTGGTGCAAAAAAAGGTTCGAGACCACTGCATTATACTATCTGGGGCAACCGATTAGCAAAATGTACATGTCTTTGGACTGTTGGAGGAAACCTGAGCACCCAGAGGAAACCCACTCTAGCAAGGGGACAACATGCAAACTACACATCAAAATGCCCTGGGACTCGAACCCAGGAACTTCTTGTTATGAAGTAAACGTGTTAACCACACACTACCTTGCCACCTTTGTTTATTACTTCAAGAAAATTAATCACTAAAAGGATTCGTTGATTATTTAAGGTTATTTATGGTGCATTCAAGTTGAGGTTCATGCTTTGTTCATGTTCAAGGTCTCCGTTAAGCGCCACCTCTGTTCCTCCATCTCTGAAAAACAGAACAACCTTCTGGAAAGATCTCTCACCTGGCGTGCCAGTTGTTCAGCATGCTCCTGGATTGGTGCTGGTTTCTGGGCGCCAAACCTTTGTAACCTCTCATGGAGCTGTGAAGAGAAAAGTTGTGTGAAGGTGCCTGCACAGTGATCTTCCAACACGGCCAAAATAAACCTTTCACAAAACACAAAGTCTTATTGAAGCAGCTCAGTTATCCTGGATTACGGGATATTACTTTATAAAGTGCGTTCATGTCCAGCATGGAATAAATATCACGTTGCCTTTACACTCTGGTGTTCTGCCATGTGTTCCACCTGATGCTCAGCGGGTTCTTCCAGCAGGTCATGATGTATTTCATCAACAAGCATTTTCCAAACATTAAGAATAAAGACCGATATCATATTTTTAATCCATTTATATTGTTCTGGAGGGTTTGCACTTTCATTATAGTAGCAATGACCAAACATTCCTTCACCTGCCAGAATCACACCTCAAAAAAAAAATGTGCAAGAAGGTCCTGGGTTTAAGTCCCAGGCTTGGTGAGGGCGTTTCTGTCTGGAGTTTGCATGTGCTCGTGTGGGTTTCCTCTGAGTACTCTGGTTTCCTCCAACAATCCAAAGACATGCGCATTAGGCTAATTAGGTGTTACAAATTACCCCTAGGTGTGTGTGTGTGTGTGTGTGTGTGTGTGTGTGTGTGTGTTGGCTCCGCGATTGTCTGGTGAGCTGTTCAGGGTGTATCCCTCCTTCACCCAGTGTTGGCTCAGATAGGCATGAGCCTCCCGCGACCCTAATAGATTAAGCGGTTTGGCTATTGAGAGTGTTTGTGCAGTTATTGTTTTCTTTTCTTGGTATTTCTTTTTTCTTTCTTTTTTCTTTCGAACTACTGTATTTAATAATTTTTTAATTTTCACACACACATTTCACTCTCACACTTCTAGCTGGGGAAATCTGGAGCAGCAGTTATCCTAATGTGCATGTCTCTGGAGCGTTGGAGGAAACCAGCGTACCCGGGGCTGCAAGCACAGAGAGAACTCAAACTCCACAGAAACACCTTCACTAAGCCTGAGACTTGAACCCAGAACCTTCTTGTTCTTTTCTTCTGCCTTTCTTTCCTTCCATTATACCAATTTGGTTTCAGAAATAAATTGAGTTCTATTTCTGTCCTTCTTCCTTCCTTCCTTCCTTCCTTCTTTCTTTGATTCATTCCATTGCATTTATTTGCTTGTTTATTGTTTTTTCTTCTTTCTCATCTATCTGTCTGTCTGTCTGTCTGTCTGTATCTATCTATCTATCTATCTATCTATCTATCTATCTATCTATCTATCTATCTGTCTGTATCTATCTATCTATCTATCTATCTGTTTGTCTGTCTGTCTGTCTGTCTGTCTGTCTGCCTATTTATCTTTCTGTCTATCTATCTATCTGTCTGTCTGTATCTATCTATCTATCTATCTATCTATCTGTTTGTCTGTCTGTCTGGCTGGCTATTTATCTTTCTGTCTGTCTGTCTGTCTATCTGTCTCTCTATCTATCTATCTATCTATCTATCTATCTGTCTGTCTGTCTGTCTGTATCTATCTATCTATCTATCTATCTATCTATCTGTTTGTCTGTCTGTCTGTCTGTCTGCCTATTTATCTTTCTGTCTATCTATCTCTATCTATCTATCTATCTGTCTGTCTGTCTGTATCTATCTATCTATCTATCTGTTTGTCTGTCTGTCTGGCTGGCTATTTATTTTTCTGTCTGTCTGTCTATCTGTCTGTCTGTCTATCTGTCTGTATGTCTGTCTGTCTCTCTATCTATCTATCTGTCTGTCTGTCTGTCTGTCTGTCTGTCTGGCTGGCTGGCTATTTATCTGTCTGTCTGTCTGTCTATCTGTCTGTATGTCTGTCTATCTATCTATCTATCTATCTATCTATCTGCCTACATTGATTGACCAATAGGTCAACTATTTGGCTTTTTTCCCCTTTCCTTCATTGCTTCATTTGTTCTGTTTTATTTAGTTATTTATTTATTTGCTTGTCTGTTTGTTTGTTGTCCTGTCCTTCCTCTTCTGTAGTATTTCTGTTAAGTTTTCTGCTTTGTTTTCATTCTTTTTGCTTTATTTTGGCTTTTTTACTTTCATTTGCATTTGTTTGTTTATTTGTTTGTATTTTTGATTTTCTTTCTTTTTCTTTTGTAGCTCTCAGGGTCGACATGGCCTGAATATTCTCTGTGTAATTTCAAAAGTTTAATTAATAACAGTTCTCCATGTTCATTTAAAAAAGAAGAAGAAGAAAAGGGAAAGGCATTGTCCATATCACGATCCATGCTGGAGAAATCATTCTGCTGTTAATTTACATCCAGATAGAAATTTAAACACGGGGCATTTCGACCCAAACAGGACGGAACAGTTTGTGATGGGTTTTAAGGAAAGGTGGCGAATGATCCAAGGAGCAAATGATTAGTATTTCATTTACTTCCACCAAAGGTGTCTTGCGTTCGGCACGTGTTATTTTGTAAAGCTTTTCTAATGGACCAAACAATACGCACCCATGCTGTGTGTTGTGTTTGTATAATAAATGGTTTTTAAATTATGAGATTTTTCTTTAGCTCCACCAAAGGTGTTTTATATTGGTGGAGGTTTGCACTCTCCGAGTGCTTCTAGTTATTAGAACACTGCAGGATGGACTCTTACTTTGTTCCTGAGAGACTGAGTGGAATCAGCCTCAGAACAATACAGCAAGTTCAGGAAAAGATTAATGTCCCGTCTGTCTGTCTGTCTGTCTGCCTGTCTGCCTGTCTGTCTGTCTGTCTGTCTGCCTGCCTGCAGTAAGGACGTTGGACTCCAGTACAGCTAAATCAGGTGCCGTTATACAGGAGATCATCAAACTGTCCTGCACTCTGGTTGTAAAAGCATCAGTCTGTAAGACATGAGCGAAAGAAAAACTGCTGTGAAATGACCCGAGAAAGCTGGGATCTTATTTACAGTCCTGATGTAGCAACAAGCTCATATATAAAAGACAGTGCGTGTAAAAAAGAGCATGTTTTATAACAGCTGGCTTCAAGAAAACAATGTCAGAGCTTTTTTTTTCTTTGTTTCTGTAGACAGTTCTACAGTCCAAGTCACAGCCACATGCAGGCCGCGGGCAGCGCAGCGTTCTCTCCAGAGGCCGGATGTCTGAACCGAGTCTACATAACTGCACATAAAACTCCCTCCGCATACTGATCATGTCACTTATGCAACCTTCTGCCAAATATCACACCTCATATACACACAGGAGAAAATATATCAACTGATTCCTGAAATTATTATTATTTTTTTTCCTCTTCAACATCCAGCCACAGCAGTCTGCTGAGGTCCTGCTCTTGGGTGAAGAGACGCGACGGAGCGAACGGAGAGCCGCCCGAATATTCTCATTCTGCACAGGAAGGTCTTTTAAAGAGAGATTAAAACTAAACCCCTGCAGCAAAGAGAGGAGAAGGGAAGAGAAGATAGAGAGGAACAAAAAGGGGAAGAGAAAAGAGAGCAGACACGCAGAAGAGAAGAAAGGACAGGGGAAGATAGATAGAGGAAAAGGGGAAGAATAGAATCAATGAATGGAGAGAAGGGAAGAGAAAGAAGAGATGAAAGAGAGGAGGAGGAGAGAGGGAGATGTGTAGAAGAAAAAGAGTACAGAAGAGATAAGGGGAAGGAAAGGGGAGACGAGGAGAGTGAGACAGGAAGGAGAAATGAAGAAAGGAGAGAAGATAGAGAGAGATGAAGAGGAGAAGCGAAGGCGGAGAGGAGCATATGAAGAGGGGGAAGAAGAAAAGAGAAGAGATGATAGAGAGAAGAATAGAAAGGAAGATGGAAAAGGGAGAAGACTTCTAATCCTAATTAGGGTCGCGGGGAGACTGGAGCTCATCCCAGCCGACTCTTGGCGAGGGCAGAGTACACCTTGGACGGCTCACCAGGCCATCACAGGGCGGAAACACGCTGAACGCTTTGCAGCTACTCTTGATGAAAGTCAGAAATGGTTGTTTTACATGAACCTCACACTATAGACACTGAGAGAGGTGGCCAGCCTCTCATAACCCAGAGAGTGGCACTGGGGGGACAGTGACAACCCATGGAGAATGGAACTTGAACACACAACCTTAGGATCAGTGACCCAGCACCTTTCCACCAGGCCACCACTGCCCATGTAAATATTTGTTTTTTTTTTTTATATTATTTTTCCTTTTGGCTGCTTTCATTACTTTTCTTTCTTTTCTGATTTTTCTGTCTCTTATAATTTGGTTGAACAGTCAGTGATTAAATCAGGAAACTCAGGTATAATACCAACAGCGAGCGTCACATCGACCCAACATGGCCGAATCTTTTAAAGCTGCACCATAAACCGTGGTCTCTGTTTTCCTTTAATTTCCACAAACGTTTCCTACAGAACCCGACTTTCTCCCTTTACACTTCGAAACAAAGAGAAAACCAACAGCACTCTTTATTATATTGCATGTTTGTGTTCTCGGCTGAAATGTCTGGAAGTGGGTCTGCGCCCCGAGTCTCACTATATCAACTTTACTTTTTTTTCCATCTCGAGCAGAAGTGTTTAGATCGTAAATAATCTCTCTGCTCGCCTCCTGAGACGCCCCACCAATGTAGTGAACACTTGTTCTCTAAGGGTCCTTGAACAGGTGGGGTACGTGTGTGTGTGTGTGTGTGTGTGTGTGTGTGTGTGTGTGTGCGTGTGTGTGTGTGCGTGCGTGCGTGTGTGTGTGTGCGTGAAAGAGAGAGAAAGACAGAGAGAACAAGAGACAGACAGAGAGAGCGCAAGAGAACAACAGAGAGAGCAAGAGGGAGAGAGGGGGAGAGAGAGAGAGAAAGAGGGAAAGTGAGAGAGTGAGGAAAAGAGAGAGAAAGAGAACGAGAGAGAGAGAGCAAGGGGGAAAAGAGAGTGAGAGAGAGAGGGAGAGAAAGAGAGAGATAGTGAGAGAGAGGGAGAGAAAAGAGAGAGAGGGGTAGAGTGATGAAGAAAACGAGAGAGAGAGGGGTAGAGAGATGAAGAGAGAGAGGGAGAGAGAGAGAGAGAGAGAGATAGGGGGAGAGGGCGAGAGAGAGAGAGAGAGAGAGAGACCTGACTGTATCTATATGTGTATGTTAAAAATGTTTGAATGTAATATATGCAAATTGGATTGTGATTTATGTACATACTCATTAAGGGAATGACCACGCCCAGTTGTCACTCAAATATAAAACTAGAAAACAAGAAATCAGAAGCTTGTTTTGCATCTTCCTAAAAGAGAAAAGAGTTTTTTTTTTCTTTTCTAATGTGGTGATGACACCAGAGCTACGATAGAAACGTGACTGACTCAAATTTAATTTTTTTGTGTTTTTTACGGATTTTGAAATTTGTGTAAAGAAGTTTTACGACTCAACATGCAAGCAAATATTTTGCAGCTTAATTACATATATTGCAAGAAAGTCTTGCAACAATTTTGGACTGATTTGTGAGTAATTTGTGATTGGTTTGCAAACGTTTGATGACAAACAGTGACTCTCCCGCTGTTAATCAGCCGCGCTCGCGGTTTGCTCTCAAGCCATTTGCTTTTTATTGGTGCATTATTGGCTTAAACTAAATGCCAGCAAAGTCTCAAACGTTTCTCAAACTTTCATGTGGAAGTCTCCAAGTTGTCAGTTTTTGCTTGTAAACAAAAAAAAAAAACAAATAATTTGTCAGCAAAATGACAACTTTGCGACATTCTCACGACATCTGAGGACTGTTTGAGGACAGTTTGAGATTACATGGCGTCAAAGCCTCGTTTTGCAACATTGGAAAATTTCAATCATGTTCGAATTTTTTTTCCGATGACTTTCCGAACCAGGCCACCAAAATGCAACGTAAGTTGCACGACAAAATTGAGAACATTTTGAGAAACAAAATTCCATTCCCGTCAGTCACTTTTCTAACACACCTCTAGTGTGATCACTCGCTATCCAGTGCTAGAATCTTAAAAACTACTTTCAAGGAATTTCCCTCATCGTGCGGAGGCTGAAGCTTCCCTCAGCTGACGCTGGGCGCAGGTGGGATACACCATGAACAGTTTGCCAGTCCATCACAGAGCTTTCAATACACATTACCATTCTATACTACATACTACTGTGCGACAGAGACGTTGCATCATGGGAGGCAAAGCACACCAGGAAGGTCCAGGGTTTGATTCCGGGCCAATAGCCTTTCAAGTGTGGCGTTTGAATCATCTTCATTTGTATGCCTAGGTTTCCTCAGGGTTCTACAGTTTCCTCAATTCATCCATCCAAAAGCATACACATTATATCAACCGGCTCTGCTAAATTACCCATAGATGTGAATGCGAGTGTGAATGGTTGTTCGTGTCTACACCCGAGACCTGTTCAGGGTATAACCCCGCCTCTCACCCGGAGTCTACTGGGATTGGCTCCAGCTTCAGCCATGAAACTGATGAGTATCATAAGTGGTACAGATAATGGATGAATGGATATATTTTAAGTATCACTTCACCTTGATGAGCACTTGCAGAGAATTGTCCATGAGTATGTCCTGAAGAAAGCTATTCTGGTCTGTAGTAGCATCCATGTAAGGTTGGAGTCCAGACAGCACATTTACGAGCATATTAGATGCACCGAGAAACACACTGTACACACACACACACACACACACACACTGAATTAATGTGAAACTGACATCCATCAGTATAACAGCGAATAGAAAGTCTTTAATACTGTCATGGGATAAATGGTCCTGCAAAGAGAAAGGCGTTTCTTCACCTTTAAAACAAAGATATAAATACACAGGATGTGAAGTGCTAGCTTGATGGAGTAGGAAGTACGTCTACGATCGCGGATGAGTTATTTTCTGTGAGAAAAGATGGTTAGAAGGTCTGTCTCAGGGAGCAGTGGTGGAGTGGTCGATGTACTGCCTAGAGGGTTGGTGATTCAAGCCCAAGTACCACCAAGCTGCCAGAGTTGGGCCCTAGAGCAAGGCTCTTAACCCTGAACTGCTGAGTTGAAAAAATGTGAGGCGCTCCACCGAATGTAGGCACTTGATGCAAGTGACGTATGGTGCTTGTGAGACAAAGCGCGGCTTATTCTGTCTTCCGATCTTTCAAGTGAGCAAGTGTGCGTTGAATACTTGTTTAGTACTCAACCTTCACTTGCTCACTTGAAAGATCGGAAGTCCGGATAAGCCGCGCTTTGTCTCACAAGCACCATACGTCACTTGCGACAAGCGCCTACATCCGGTGGCGCGCCTTACAAGGAATAATAAAGTTAGTTGAACTAACCTACCTGGGCCAGCCTAATGCTCCCATGGTGGCCCAGTCTCCTCAAAGGCAGACACGGACTGATAGGGATTCTGGTCCTCGTCAGCCACCGACCAGGCCGGGTTACTTCTATGAGCATGGGTTTCGGCGACTTCCGGTGGTACCCCCCGGCCTGGCGGCGCCAGCAGCTATTGCCACCAGACCAGATAATCCCTCTTCTTCTGATGGATTTTCAGTCCTCTGCCTTTCTTAGAACTTCTTGCATACAACACACTGTTCATTGGTTGCCTTCTGTAACAAAGTTCCCAGATCCACCTGGCTGCCGTCATCAACTGTGGTATTGCTCCTGGATGACAGCTGGATTACAAATGAGTTAAAACGGGGAAAGAATCACTCTGGATAAGGCCATCTGCTGACATATCAAATTTACCATCATTTAGACTTGTTCAATTAATTCAGTACAGATTGCTAAAATCAAAGAAATAGAAAGGGGCGGGCCACATCGCTATTATGACGGACAATCGCTGGGCCAGCAGGATAACGACGCAGAGGTTGAGAGCCGGAGCTAGAAACCATGTACGCCAGTACAAAAGCTGGCAAGCTGAGATCACCTTGTTTACAAAAGCAGCTAACTGGTAGCATCTGACATCAAACCTCTTGGAATGGAAACATCATGCAGAGGCCTTCGTCCAACAGTGAACATCACCAGGCTGATTATGTTCATATGAATAAACACTCCCTCGGCTCAGCTACCTGGGTTATCAAAGGCCAGCCATGTCTTTCAGTGTCTGGTGAGAGGCAGGTAAATTAACTATTGCGGTCATTTGAAAAGAGTAGGCGATTGGGTTGCCTTCAGCATGTTTCCGCCCTGCAATGATGGCCTGGCGAGCTATCCAGGGTGTATCACGCCCTCAACCAGAGTTTCCCAAGATTGGTGGCAGCTTCTTTACAACCCTAATTAGGATTGAGCAGTTGAAAAAAAAAATTAATGAATGATGAATGAAATACACCATGAAGATTTATTAACAAAACACAACCCTGTAAAGTTGGGTCGGGGGTGAAGTCAGTGCTCAGCATGTTCACCTCACAACAAAACCTGGGTGTGATTTCCCGGCTAAAAGTTATAGCAACTTCAAACATTCGAGCTAGTCAGAGAAGGGTGATGTCCAGATTACATGTTTTCTCAAATTACCCAATGAAAATAGTCTTACAATGACCAGAACCTAATACGGTGGTAGACGACGCATCAGCCACCATCAAGCTATCTTTTAATCGCGTAATTCCAACAAGACCACCGCAACTCCAACTACATCACTCACTCATTTGCTGAAGCGCTTAATCCTACTTCAAGGGTCCTGTGGAGGTTGACCTTATCTCAGCCAACACCAGGCAAAGGTGGGGTACAACAGCCAAATATCCTAATGTACATGTCTTGGATTGTTGGAGGAAACTAAGGGTCTCCTGACAAAAACCCACTGGGTCAACATGCAAACTCCTCAGATACACAACACCTTCCTTTTGTGAGGCGGATATTAGTAACCACTACACCACAGCACCGCCCGTACTTTCAACTTGAAAATTCTTATCGTATTCCTTTCATTTTTGTTCCTCTGAAGAGACAGAACTGAAAAAAAATGTCCTGGATTCCTGTCAGGATGATTTGCCTAGCTTTTACGAATCCAGGAGCATATGGCGCACCCACTGAGAAAAGGGAAAACTGGACGCGTCTTACTTTATCCCGACTCATAAGAGGCAAAAATAAATCATTAAACACACCCACGTGTGCCTGCCAATCATCTCCGTGGCTTATTAAATTTCATTTAAGGAAAAAGGTACCAGATCTGCCACTCTCCACGGAAGGCTTCAGAACAAGCTTCCAGACTGCTTCAGAGCTTCCAAACCTAACAAATCTCCTCATTAACATCGCTAGTAAATCTGCATTGGATAAACATGGATGGATTTGTATGGTAAGTGTCGTGTGGACGTCCCAGGTGTGTGATCCACGGGACTGCAGAGAACCAGATTTACAGCTACGGTTACTGAAGGCTTCTTTGAGCCTGAGTAACTCCCTGCACTATAGCTCTTTTTTACTCCCAAGTGCAGGTCTGTGGTCATCAAGAACATGGCCAGAACCAGCTGCAGTCCACCTGCTCAACTCCTCCATGTCTGATTTAAAGCAAAGCTCCATCCAAAATGCTATAAATGTTAGCAGGAATAAGTCAAGGCAGCTCGACTTTTTGATGTCCATCCATCCAGTTTTTTCTCCGCTCTTTATCCGAGACAACAGGACTGGGAAGGAAACCTAAGCATCCCTCTTCCCAGTGACACCCTTCAGACACCTTCTGTCAGGTGTCCCATCCATCCTTCCCTGCTACTCTGCTGTCCATGCACAGTATCCATTCATTCAGTCATTCTATACACATTGTGCTATTTTTCTGATCAATCTCCCATCTTTTCAACCTTCTCTACCGATTAGCTATCCATCCATCCAGCCATCCATCTACCTGATCTTCTCTACTGATTTGCTGTCCATTCATATAACCATCTATCCAACCTTCTTAGTTGCTTTGCTATCCATCCATCCATCCATCCATTTATTCCTTCATCCACCGACCCTATGATATTTTTCTTCTTATTTTCTTCATCAAACCTTCCTAGTCATTTACAATCCATTCATAATATCCATCCATCCATCCATCCATCCATCCATCCATCCATCCATCCATCTACTGCTCTGGTTGGTATCCATCGAACTATCCACCCATTGGTGCAACCTGTGGTATTTTTTGTGTTGACATCCTCTTCATCCATTCTTCTCTACTGCCTTGCTAGCCAATGAAACATCCATCTCTCCACCATCCATTCATTAATACAACCTATGCTTGCTCTTTTTCTTATTGATATCCCATCTATCCATTTTTTACTGTTCTGCCATACATCCATCCATTTAGTCATCCATCCAACCTTCTCCACTGTTTAGCTAGCCATCTGTCCATCCATCTGTCCAACCTGTTATTTTACTTATTCATCCATCCATCCATCCATCTCTTCTTCTTCTTCTTCTTCTTTTACTTTTGGCTGCTCCCTTCAGGGGTTGCCACAGCAAATCATCCGCTTCCACCTCACCCTGTCCTCCACATCTTCTTTTCTGACTCCAACGACCTTCATGTCTTCCTTCACTACATCCATAAATCTCTTCTTTGGTCTTCCTCAAGGCCTTCTGCCTGGTAGTTCCAACCTCAGCATCCTACTGCCATCCATCCATCCATCTAACCTGTGCCATTTATTCATCCAACCTATGCTATTTTTCTTACTGATATCCTGTCCATCCACCCTTCTCTACTCCTATATGATTCGCATCCATCAATCCAATGAACTAGATCAATGTTCATCTATCCATCTATGCTCTTTATTCCTCCGCCCAGCGTTACCTAACCTGCTTGTTGTCTCTCTATTCATTCCACCTCTTTAAGTCCCACTTGGGTGTTGAACTGCATTTTTCTGAGCGTACGAATTATGTTTTAGATGTAAAAAAAACAAAAACAAAACATCATAAAAGCAGCATATTTCTGGTCGGTATTGCGTTGTAGGCCAACGCTTGCATGTTATTTTGATTGTATTATTCCAGGCTGAGTGAAAACTCACTCCCATGATGAGTAGACATGCACGTCATGTCTTCACCTAGCTGAAAGGTGGGAAGAGAGCAGGTTTCAACATCACAATTCAGGTAAAAAACAAAATGTGCTGATGATAAATTCAACAAAGGCCTTCGTGGTGAACTTTGGAGTTCAGCTCAAAATTGTCTCATAAATACAGTACAATCAGAAACAGGCGTTGGCTGAAAGAGATGATTATGTGATGATCAAAAATGGGATTGTAAATGGGTTTAAAAAAAAAAAAAGACTTAATTTCCTGCTTATGTGCAGTACAGTCTAGAAGCCAAGACATGTTTGGTGCCTGACGTTTACTTCTTTGATCTGATTATGTGTTTAAAGCATTTAAATTTCAACCAGTCACGCATTTCACTTTCGTACCAAGGACTATAGCGCCACCTGGTGGAGAAACTGCGCCATGCCATGTACGGAGCTAAAGGAATGCACCAAAATTTCATCTGCCATAGATTAGCTTCGCGCACACTTACTCTCTCAATCACTCCCCAAACCCTTTAATCCTACTATCAGGATCGGAGCCTATCTCAGCCGACACTGGGGGAAGACAGAGTATACCCTGTGCTGCTCGCCAGACCATCACCATTCTCACTCACGTCCACGCATAGAGGCAATTGCAATTTGGAAAAGCTAACTTATTGTGCATGTCTTTGGACTGTGGGAGGAAACCGGAGTTCCCTGAGGAAATCCACGCAAGCACGGCGAGAACATGCAAACTCCATACAGAAACGCCCTCACCGAGCCTGGGAATTGAGCCCATATCCTTTTTGCCGTGAGGCCTTGAGGACATTCTAACCACCACGCTATCGTCCCACCCGTAGTCCAACCTTCAGTGATTGATGTAATTTGCATAGGTTTACAGAATATCCATACAAGGTCCATGATATAAGATTCATAGCCGTATCTTTCTATACACTTTGTACTTATTGTAGACTTAAATTTGAACTTTTCTCCTGCAAATTTATTTCATTTATGTGGATTCTTCAATAAGGGGGCAGTGGTGGTCAAGTGGTATAGGGCGCTGGATCGCTGATCCAAAGGTTGGGGGTTCAAGTCCCATTCTCCACAAGGTTGTCACTGACCCCCCCCCCCCCCCCCCCCAGTGCAGCTACTGGGTTATCAAAGGCGGGCCATGTCTGTCACTGTCTATGGTGAGAGGCATGTAAAAGAACCATTGCTGACTTTCGTAAAGAGTAGCTGCAAAGTCGTCAGCGTGTTTCTGTCCCTTGCTATAAAGGGTTGTGACAGGAAGGGCATCCGACGTAAAAACCTCTGCCAAATCAAACGTGCGAATCAGATGACTCGCTGTGGCGACTCCCGAGTAAAAGGGAAAAAGCCGAAAGGAAGACAGACGTGTGGATTCTTCAATAATATTTGCTACAGCTCTCTTTATAAAACCATTCAACTCACATTCTGTCGCTATGCAAAGTATTAAAATCAGAGACTGTGATAAAGATGTACTTACAACACCAGATGATTCCGAATCTAGTCACAACTGTTCTGCCACCAACTGACTTATCAATACTGACCCAGACACAAAGAGCCCGCCATGAGCCAAAACATCAATATACCGCGCCCTATATATACAACATGCACGGACTGATTACTCAACTCTTTGTGTTTTCAATGCTTTGGTCCAGGTTATAAAAATAAGGGATTAAATATTAATTTTCATTTAAAGCTAATTTAATGAGATTATATATTATGATATTATATTTTATTTAAAAAGATTCATATGTCCATCAGAGCAGCTAAACTGGGTTAACAAAGGCCGGCCATGTCTCTCACTGTCTGTCTGTGGTGAGAGGTTCATGGAAAAGAACCATTGCTGTCTTTCGACAAGATTAGCTACATAGCCGTCAGCGTGTTTCTGCCCTGCGATGGCCTGGCGAGCTGTCCAGGGTGTACTCTGGCCTCACCCAGAGTAGTCTGAAATGGATCCCAGCCTCCCTGCAACCCAAATTAGGATTAAATATTTCATAAAATGAATGGATGAATGAATGATGATGTGTGTGTGTGTGTGTGTGTGTGTGTGTGTGTGTGTGTGTGTGTGTGAATGGTTGTACGTGTGCCGTCCCTGCAACGGCCTTGTAAGCTGTTCTAGAGTTGGCTGAGATGGGTGCCAGCTTCCACGCAACCCTGATTAGGATTAAACGGCTTGGCAAATAAATGAATGAATTTAAAATATCTAATAACTGGTAACCTAATCACAACACCCACCCAGCCGGCATGACTTAATAGCTAAAAGAATAATACTAATCTATTGATTTATTTGTATTTGCAATCCGTTCCTCAGAGCCCAGAGATTTTGGAGTCAGATCTGAAGCTGGTTCCAGGTGTTTCTGGTGAAACTACAATAATTCAATAATTTAAAATAAATGCCCCTTTTAATAAAAATCGGATTCATTCCTTTTTTTATTCCTTTGACTCATTAAAAGAATCGCTTGGGAAGGGGAGTGAGGCGTGTGTGTGTGTGTGTGTGTGTGTGGGGGGTCAGAATTATTTGATCACAGGAATCTTTTTGTCAGCAATGAAACTGATTCCAGATGTTCCACGTGAAAGTACATTTTCGATTGGAAAATACAACACGTTTCACCAGAAAATCAAATGAATCATTCCAGATCAATTCCTTCGAGTCAATTAAAGAGTCAATTAAAAAAAATTGAATGTTGAGTATAAATCCCAGGAATTGTACAATTTGGTTTGGTTCTGAATCCAGGTGTGAAACAGATGTACAGAAATGAATGTCGGAGTCAATTTCGCATTTTAATAAATGTCCTGGAACTCTATGACAGGGTGCCGTGAGAAGAACTGTGGTATTGTATGAGGAAGTCTGGAGTGACAGAGAAGTATGTTAGAGTGGTGCAGGACATGTATGATAGATGTAAGACAGTGGTGAGGTGTGCTGTCGGTGTGACAGAAGAGTTCAAGGTGGAGGTGGGACTGCATCAAGGGTCAGCTCTCAGCCCCTTCTTGTTTGCTATGGTGATGGACAGGTTAACAGATGAGGTTAGACAAGAATCTCCATGGACTATGATGTTTGCAGATGACATAGTGATCTGTAGTGAGAGCAGAAACCAAGTGGAGGAAAATCTAGAGAGGTGGAGGTATGCCCTGGAAAGGAGGGGATTGAAGGTTAGTCTTAGTAAGACAGAATACATGTGTGTGAACGACAAGGACCCAAGAGGAACTTTGAGTTTACAGGGGGCAGAGATAAAGAAGGTGGAGGATTTTAAGTACTTAGGCTCAACAATCCAGAGCAATGGAGAGTGTGGAAAAGAGGTGAAGAAGCGGCGTGCAGGCAGGTTGGAATGGATGGAGAAAAGTGTCGGTGTGATGTGTGATAGGAGAGTATCGGCAAGAATGAAGGGAAAAGTGTACAAGTCGGTGATTAGGCCAGCAATGTTGTATGGTTTAGAGACAGTGGCCCTGGGGAAAAGACAGGAGTCAGAGTTGGAGGTAGCAGAGATGAAAATGTTGAGGTTCTTTTGGGAGTAACTTGAGGATGGATAGGATCAGAAATGAGTACATCAGAGGGACAGCACATGTTAGATGTTTTGGAGACAAAGTCAGAGAGGCTAGATTGAGATGGTTTGGACATGTACAGAGGAGGGATAGTGAGTATATTGGTCGTAGGATGCTGAGGTTGGAACTACCAGGCAAAAGGCCCAGAGGAAGACCAAAGAGAAGATTTATGGATGCGGTGAAGGTGGACATGAAGGTCGTTGGAGTAAGAGTAGAAGATGCAGAGGATAGGGAGAGATGGAGGCAGATCATTTGCTGTGGCGACCCCTGAAGGGAACAGCCGAAAGGAAAAGAAGAAGAAGAAAGAAGAAGAAGAACTCTGAGTTGTTTGAGACAATGATCCCAGCTTTGGGAGACATAACGAGTCCCTTCTATAGCATCTTCTGCTTATCTTTGGACGGGTTGCAGGGGCTACAGGTCCAGGGGGGGAAACCCAGGCTTCCCTCTCCCTAGTGACACTCTCTGGCTCCTCAGTGTGATACCGAGGTTTTCCCCGAGCCAAACAGGATATACTGTATATAATTCCTTTAGCAAATTTTGTGTCTTCCCTGTGGCTTCCTTAAATGTGCCCAGAATACCTCTAAGGGGGCAACCAGGAGGCACCCTAATCAGATACCCGAACCACCTCAACTGACTGCTTTCAATGTGGAGGAACAGCAGCTCTGCTCTGAGTTACCCTGGAGTGTGAGAGCTTCTCAGGCCTATCTCGAAACCTGGGCCCAGACACCCTCTGAAGGAAATGTGTTGCGCAGCCTTGTTCTTTCAGTCACGTCCCAAATCTCATGAACATTGTTCCAGAAAAACTATTGAAATCATATTTGGAGCACAGGTATAGTTAAAGTCGATTCAGATTCTAATTACAGGTGTTGCACCTGAACGACGCAGTCGACTCCACGCAATATTCCTTTCGCAGGGAATTGAGCAATAAACATTTACATATTTATACGTCTGAAGCTTTTACATGCCGACCGTCATAATTCCCAACATTACTCTCCAATGACAACCTAAACGGCATTGTGTGAACAGCGCGATCTGGTTCGCTCTGCAGGAGTTCTATAGATATTATCCCAAGTGGATAATGCTTGGTTTGCTCTTTCTTTTATACAACGATCCAGCTTTATTAATCTCACAATGGAGAAATTCACTGTTACAGGCTCTTGAGGTACCATCAGTAGGGGGTGCAAAAATAGATACAAATACAAACATACACACATATATATTATATAAGTAAATAAATAAATAGATACATAAATAGTATAAATTAATAAACAATAAAAGAAAAGAAGGGAACGACTTTATAGACTGGCCTATATTAAAGTGTAATGTATCTGCTGTATCTATTCTTCTAATTCAATGTAGGATTTACAAAAAAAAGGAATGTGTTCATAAAGAGATCTTCATCCCCACCACACCTCTTCATCACTCCTCTTCATCACCACCACACCTCTTCCTCACTCCTCTTCCTCTCCATCTTTCCTCTTCATTCCCACCACACCTCTTCCTCACTCCTCTTCCTCTCTATCCTTACTCTTCATCACCACCACACCTCTTCATCACTCCTCTTCATCCCCACCACACCTCTTCCTCACTCCTCTTCCTGTCCATCTTTCCTCTTCATCACCACCACACCTCTTCATCAGTGCTCTTCCTCTCCATCCTTCCTCTTCATCACCACCACACTTCTTCCTCACTCCTCTTCCTCTCCATCTTTCCTCTTCATTCCCACCCCACACCCCTTCATCACTCCTCTTCATCCCCACCAAACCTCTTCATCAGTGCTCTTTCTCTCCATCCTTCCTCTTCATCACCACCACACTTCTTCCATCTTCTATAAAGAGATCTTCATCACTCCTCTTCCTCTCTATCCTTCCTCTTCATCCCCATCACTCCTCTTCATCCCCACCACACCTCTTCCTCACTCCTCTTCCTCTCCATCTTTCCTCTTCATTCCCACCACTCCCCTTCATCACTCCTCTTCCTGTCCATCTTTCCTCTTCATCCCCACCACACCTCTTCATCAGTGCTCTTCCTCTCCATCCTTCCTCTTCATCACCACCACACTTCTTCCTGTCCATCTTTCCTCTTCATCACCACCACACCTCTTCCTCACTCCTCTTCCTCTCCATCCTTCCTCTTCATTCCCACCACACCCCTTCATCACGCCTCTTCCTGTCCATCTTTCCTCTTCTTCCCCTCCACACCTCTTCATCAGTGCTCTTCCTCTCCATCCTTCCTCTTCATCACCACCACACTTCTTCCTGTCCATCTTTCCTCTTCATCACCACCACACCTCTTCATCACTCCTCTTCATCACCACCACACCTCTTCCTCACTCCTCTTCCTGTCCATCTTTCCTCTTCATCCCCACCACACCTCTTCATCAGTGCTCGTCCTCTCCATCCTTCCTCTTCATCACCACCACACTTCTTCCATCTTCTATAAAGAGATCTTCATCACTCCTCTTCCTCTCTATCCTTACTTTTCATCCCCACCACACCTCTCTATCCTTCCTCTTCATCACCACCACACTTCTTCCTCACTCCTCTTCCTCTCCATCTTTCCTCTTCATCCCCACCACACCTCTTCATCAGTGCTCTTCCTCTCCATCCTTCCTCTTCATCACCACCACACTTCTTCCTCACTCCTCTTCCTCTCCATCTTTCCTCTTCATCCCCACCACACCTCTTCATCAGTGCTCTTCCTCTCCATCCTTCCTCTTCATCACCACCACACTTCTTCCATCTTCTATAAAGAGATCTTCATCACTCCTCTTCCTCTCTATCCTTACTCTTCATCCCCACCACACCTCTTCATCACCACCAAACCTCTTCATCACTCCTCTTCCTGTCCATCCTTCCTCTTCATCATCACCACACCACTTGATCACTCCTCTTCCTCTCCATCTTTCCTCTTCATCCCCACCACACCTCTTCATCAGTGCTCTTCCTCTCCATCCTTCCTCTTCATCACCACCACACTTCTTCCTGTCCATCTTTCCTCTTCATCACCACCACACCTCTTCATCACTCCTCTTCATCACCACCACACCTCTTCCTCACTCCTCTTCCTGTCCATCCTTCCTCTTCATCATCACCACACCACTTGATCACTCCTCTTCCTCTCCATCCTTCCTCTTCATCACCACCACACCCTCCTTCCTCACGCTCTCATCACTCATCTTCCTCTCTTTCTTTCCTATCTTTTCTCTTCATCTCCGCCTGTGCGGTTCAGTGATCTATTTGCTTGGACCCCGAAAATCGCTGTTTGCACCTTTGTTAGGTTGTAGCTTTATGACGCTTAACGACGATGACGTCATATTATTGTGAGCGTTTTATCTTTTAAATCACAGTCGTTTTACGAAAGGAGTAGTTTGTGTTTATGACGTGAAAGGCTTTGGTGAAACTTTGTATCTTTATAAAGTCGATTTAAATCATCAACTATGTTTGGATCGAGTTCACTAAGAACCGACTCCTGCGCACTGGGTCGACTCTAACCATAAATACGGGCGGATAGGCGATTCACTCAATTCAGAATTGATTCCCGGATCATCCATCACCATTGCGGGGCGCTACTGAGTAAAACCGAAGAGATGATGATGGACCGACGGCTTTCTCCCGAATAGCAAAGCGGCTTTCCAACTTTTCACTTTTTTCCCCCCTTAACCATTTAATAATTGCACAAACAGCTAGTGAGTCGGTCTGTGAGGCTTTAGATTGAACTGAGCGTGAAAACTCGAACTGTAACGCACTCACATTAAACACGGCTTTAATGGTAATGCATGCACGGAAACAACCGAGACTCACTGATGGGTAAACATATCATTCTTTTCCCGTCCCCTCCTTTTTTTATACCTTAAATTTTATTTTGCATCTATCATTTTTACCAACTCCATACAGTTAAACAAGTCCTTATCAGTTCACACAGGGGGTCAGAAAAAATAATTTGGGATTCAGTTTGAAACAGTGAATCACTTTAATAATGTGGAAGTGCTAGCAAATAGCATGTTAGCATTTATATGCGCAAAAGTTAACCATCGCTGCTTCCTCATCAACTTTTCCTTTATTTTTCCACACAGGTGTAACGAGCGAAGGGATTATCAGTCTTACCAGGTAAGTCAAAAACTAGCCATGAATTAAAAACAAGGTATATACGTGCTAAAATACCAGTTATAATATAAAGTTAAGTATTTAGCCGTCCATGCTAAGCTAAACTAAGCTAGCAAGATACGGGGCCTGTGTGTACTTTGGTTATCGCTAGCAATGCTAGGCAAGAAGCTTGGGTTGAATCCTAAACGCCAGTTTCCTCCCTAGGCAAGTGCACTTCTTAGGTTGTGAGCACACCTTTCGTATACACTAAGTAATGCACTTCTGATTTAACTTGGATCTATTTGGAACTTAGCCCAAGGTTTTTGATATTCATTCTTAGTAGCCAGCTAGCAAGCTTCATTTTGTTTTGGTTTTTTTGAACAATATGCGTAGTATGTGTTGAATTTGTTTTTGTTGGTGCAGGAATAGAGCTTGCAAGGTTTTGTAGTGAATCCATAGCTTTAGATTCAAAAGAGTAATAATTACATTTACGAGTAGGTTTGTGGTAAATATTTAGTAAGTCGTACAAAATTCAGAATATGATTTTTACAGCTTGAGGAATGAGAAAAGCTGGTAGTTTGGTCAGTGACGGAACCAATTTCACCTCTAAAATGTTTTAGATTTGTGTAATACCAGGGTTTTTTTTTTAATATCCTGATATTTTATTATGCTTTCCATCTTTTAGACCCTCAAGTACCAATCCAAAAGCCACCATGCAAACGAGCACCGCCATGAGAAGCTCCACAACCCCTCGGACCAAACTCCACCAAGCAAGATGCTGCGGCGTTCCGACAGTCCAGACAACAAGCGAGGTGATGGAGACGGGAGAACATCTCACACACAGCGACCCAAAGAGAGCAGTAAGTCCCAAAACCTGAAGGAAAACCCGCTAAACATCCTCATCCGGCCGTGTCTCATCCTGCAGGTTCGACTCAGTCGGTTGTGATTTTCTGAAAGATCTTCGTTTCATGGCAGTAGATCTTTCTGGTTGTTTTCCGAATATATTCCTGTGTTAGAGATGATTATGACGCATTAGGGCAGTGGCAAGAACAATAAGACCTGAATTGTGTGTGAAACTGCTGATTATGGTTATTAGTTCATAGAAAACTTGAATTAACAGGAATTATAGTTGCTCTTGAACGCAGCATCACTGCCTCTGAAGATTTGTTAGTTACTGTACTTTACTGTGATATTATCCCTTTCTTTTTTTCTCTCTCTTTCTTTCCATCTCACCATCTTTCTCCTGTCTCGCTTCCCATACATCTCCCTCAGTCTTTCTCTCTCATTCCCTTTCTGTCTCCCTATTTTCCACCTTTCTCTCTCTCTCCATCTCTCTGACTTGATCAATCTTTCTGTCCCATGCAGCTCTTTCTTTTTCTATTCCTTTCACTGGCTTTTTGACTGTTTCTTTTGCTCTCTGTATCTCTGTTGCTCTGTCTAGTACAGGGGTCGGCAACCTTTGTCATTCAAAGAGCCATTTGGACCCGTTTTCCACATTAAAGAAAACACTGGGAGCTACAAATCCCTTTTTGATATTTAAAATCAAATAGCACTGCATAGAATGTTTTCCCCCTTTTTCCTTCTTGTTAATATAAAACAACAATGTGTTGCATTGATTTAAACGACTGCAGAGACAATTCAATTACAATACTGCTTGCAACAAAAATATTTAGATAAAAAAAATTCGCCAGCCTCCCCGCCGCCCTAATTAGGATTAATTTGTTCAGAAAATGAATGAATGTGTTCGAGTCCTTCTTGTATTTTTATAAAGAAAAAGAATATCTATCCCACGAAGCATGGGACGGAGTGCAGCCAGATGTGTTAATGGGTTGGGTAGTCTTACCTCACCATCACGCCCTTCGTGGGATCTTCTTTTCTTTATCCGTTATATTAAAATGTTGTTTTGTCATAGTTTTAATTTACAAAAATGACAGCAACACGGAAAAGTATATGAAGACTTATTTGTAGGAGTCTGCACAACGTTATTTTAAATAATATTCATTCTTAATGCTGCAGTGACGGTGCAAGACGGTGGTCTTACTTCAGCTGTGATTTCCGTTTCTGGATTACAAACCCCGGCTGCAGAAAAAAAATGTCTCTCTCGCTGCGCTGCTGCTTGCCATGAGCTCTTTTAAGGTTCTTTTATATATTTATTTGGTGTGGGCGGGGTTATTTTGTGTGTGTGTTCTTGTGGACACAAAATCACCCTGCCCACACCAAATAAATATCCGCTCACACCCATGACTAATTTTCAACCCTAAAAGAGCATTGGAAGGGTACTCGCATCATCCAGGTGAAAGCTGGTTTAATTCTCTAACCCCTGGAAGCCCGAAGTGCTTCTGATGTGAGTAAGTACGTAAGCACCTTGTGGTGGACCCGTCGGCCACCGTAAAGTACAACGTTATTTTGAAAAGCCATGGAGCCGCACCAGAAAGGTGAAAGAGCCGCGGGTTGCCGACCTCTTCTTCTTCTTTTCCTTTTGGCTTTTCCCTTCAGGGGTCGCCACAGCGAATCATCTGCCTCCATCTCACCCTGTCCTTTGCATCTTCTCTTACACCAACGACCTTCATGTCCTCCTTCACCACATCCATGAATCGTCTCTTTGGTCTTCCTCTAGGCCAGGGGTCACCAACCTTTTTGAAACTGAGAGCTACTTCATGGGTACCAATTAATGCGAAGGGCTACTAGGTCGATACACACCTCTGAAATTACAAATTTGCTCAATTTACATTTAATTAGATTTAATTAGATGTTATTATTAATAATTAATGATATTCATCTATGTGAAGATATTGACTTGATTTAAAAATATATTCAAAAAAATTATATGCAGCTCAATGGAGAGTGGCGCTGTCCTAAAAATGGGCCTGTCCTAAAAATAGCAGTGAACAGGTCCGCGGGCAACTTATATTGTCCTTGCGGGCTACCTGGTGCCCACGGGCACCACGTTGGTGATCCCTGCTCTAGGCCTTCTGCCTGGTAGTTCCAGCCTCAGCATCCTATTACCAATATACTCACTATCCCTCCTCTGTACATGTCCAAACCATCTCAATCTAACCTCTCTGACTTTGTCTCCAAAACCTCTTACATGTGCTGATCCTATCCATCCTCGTTACTCCCAAAGAGAACCTCAACATTCTAGTATATTTTACAAAAAGTTCAGAATTCAATTTAAACCCACTTTTAATGAATGTTATATTTAACCCCTGAATTCAATAGAAATAAGGTCAATCTTTAATAATACTAAAAATTATTGACCTTATTTGTATTGAATTAAGGTGTTAACTATAAAGACGGAGACCTATAGCTCAACTTACAATAAAGAAAAGCTTCAATAACATTGTTTATTTAATCTGTAACAGAAAAGATGCCATGTGCACCAATGTGCCTGAAATTAAAAAAATGCATCCTTATTTAAACACATTCAACTTGTGTCCTGATATCGCCGTCTCTCCACCTTTCTCTACATTCCTGTTAGAAAATTTTCTATGTTGTTTGTTGAGGGATGGTTTACTGCACTTCATATCGCTTGCTTAATGCGAAAAACCACGACACCAATGTGCGACAATGAGCACCACTGCCGCCTACTGGAGTGGATGTTAATTATAGTACAGTATTCCAAAAAAAGCATGTTTCCCAGGATCATTAACTCCCACACTCCCCTACCCGGGCATCACACCACACCCCCAAGGGGCCCCACTACTTGAGAAGCACTGCTGAAATGACATGGAGCCAATTACAGGGACTCTTTGCTACTTCATGCTTCAATTCATACGGTTTTAGTGCATCGTGGTATTTCTTTTAAAAAATATTCATCGAATTAAAAAAATCAGGAAATTATGGAAGAATAAGGGAAAAAGTTAAGGAAAATGCCACAAAAAAAAAGGCCAATTGTGCAAAAAAAAACCCCAAATAAGCAAAAAAACAACCAAAACTCCCCATCAAAACTACTTACATTTTTATGGGAGGTTTGGTTCTGTGTGCACGTGCATCTGTATGTGTGTGTGTCTTTATTTGTTTTATTTACATCTTGTGTATTATTTTTGAATGTTTAGTTGCTGTTATAAGCATTTATAGTGTTGAATATGTATTTATTGATATTATATACATGTACGTAGGTATGTGTCAGTCAGGACAGGTTGATCCTACTTTGCGGAACTTGACGATCGCAGTGGGATCTCGATCTCAATTAACTGCGGAAAACGAGGGATTCCTGTATATCATGTCACAAATAAATAATTCTTACAATAATAGTGATGGTGATTATTCTTATTATTGCTGGAGGTTTATGAGATTGGGTGATTTTGATGTGGAGTTAGGTAAACAGTGAAGATTGAATTTCCCACTAAAATTGTGTGGCGAGATTTCTGGTTCAGTTTCTTCCTGTCTCGTATTGCACTATAAAGACCTATGAAGTCGAAGGTTTGTTTACCATGTATCTCGTCTCTTGTATTTTCAGGCATCAGCTCTTCTCCACATGAGAACTCCGTCAATCACGGCCATCACAGCGCCAACTCTCACTCTCTTCCACACAAAGGGCCAGAAATGGTGAGTGCGTTAATACTCCGGGCTCTGTTCACTGAAAACATGTCTAGTTTTATTCCTCTTTTATTACTTATTCCTCTTGTATTCCTTCTATACACCACCTGTATGCCTCCCATTTATCTTCTGTACATTTTCCATGCTCCTATATATCTTCTGTACTCCTTCTGTATGTATACCTTCCATACTCCTGTATACCGTCTGTACTCCTGTTTACATCTTCTGTATACATTTTATACGCCCCTATTCTTTTTATATACTACTGAAATTCCTCCTATATTCCTCCCATTCTCTTATTTGATTTCACTAATGTTATATACCTTTATTCCTCCTATACTCGTCTTATTCTCTTGTGTATCTTCTGTATACCCCTTATACTTATATCTTGTATACTCCTCATATACATCATGATCCTTTTATTCCCCATTATGCATCTCCTATATTCCTCCCACACAGAGCAATTAGTTGTGGTGTGATTGATTGAAAGAGCAACGCAGTGGACATTTTACTTTTCACCCCCCCCCTCCTCCTTTTCTCTTTCTCTCCCTACTTTCCTCTCTGAATTTCTCTGCCTCACTTTCTCTTTGGCTTCGTTCCTTTTCTTTACTTCTCACTCTCATTTAAAAACTATTGATGTAAAACGGATCTTTAGAATCACGGCCGATGTTCTGGAACGGCTCTTTTCAATAGATTGGTTGCTGAAGATTAATCAACAGTCTGCCTGATCCTACTGAGAAATTTACTACCTTTGTGCGAGTATGAAATTACTGAGTCTCTGAATAAAGCACCGCTGTGCAATCTTATAATCAGAATTTCCAGTGCATGGAAGGATTCATCATTATTTTAACAGCTGCTTCCTGTCAGTTTATTTTGTATTGCGTTAGAGAAAAAGGAATAAAAAAAACTCTTCAGTGTTCCGTATGAAATGCGGTTACTTGTGTACATGTGCGAGTTGTGTACGTGTTTCCATGCATTGTGTGCGTTTCCTTTTCCCTCCAGCGTGATCCGGCAGACGACTGGTCTGAACACATTAGCTCATCGGGAAAGAAATACTACTACAACTGCAGAACAGAGGTGTCACAGTGGGAGAAGCCCAAAGAATGGCTGGAGAGGTGAGCTCTGTGTGTGTGTGTGTCTGTGTGTGTGTGTGTGTCTGTGTGTGTGTGTGTCTGTGTGTGTCTGTGTGTGTGTGTGTGTCTGTGTGTGTGTGTCTGTGTGTGTGTGTCTGTGTGTGTGTGTGTGTCTGTGTGTGTGTGTGTGTCTGTGTGTGTGTGTGTGTGTGTGTGTGTGTCTGTGTGTGTGTGTCTGTGTGTGTGTGTGTGTCTGTGTGTGTGTGTCTGTGTGTGTGTGTGTGTCTGTGTGTGTGTGTCTGTCTGTGTGTGTGTGTGTGTGTGTGTGTGTCTGTGTGTGTGTGTGTGTGTGTGTGTGTGTGTGTGTCTGTGTGTGTGTGTGTGTCTGTGTGTGTGTGTGTCTGTGTGTGTGTGTGTGTCTGTGTCTGTGTGTCTGTGTCTGTGTGTCTGTGTCTGTGTGTCTGTGTCTGTGTGTGTGTGTCTGTGTGTGTGTGTGTGTGTGTGTCTGTGTGTGTGTCCCTGTGTGTGTGTGTCTGTGTGTGTGTCTGTGTGTGTGTGTCTGTGTGTGTGTGTCTGTGTGTGTGTGTCTGTGTGTGTGTGTCTGTGTGTGTGTGTCTGTGTGTGTGTGTCTGTGTGTGTGTGTCTGTGTCTGTGTGTGTGTGTCTGCGTCTGTGTCTGTGTGTGTCTGTCTGCATGTAAAGTGTAAATGACCTGGCGCTTTCTCTGCATGCAGGGAGCAGCGACAGAAGGAAGCCTCTAAGGCCATTGTGGTCAACAGTTTTCCCAAAGACAGAGATTACAGACAGGAGGCGATGCAGGCAGCTGCAGCCAACTCAGTCCCTGCTATGAGTGAGTACCTGGCTCTTCTATTGCGTATTTATTTACCTTTTTCAAACCTGTCAACTTTTAAAAGTAAATATCGTATGTGACGTAAATCAGAGTGGTGGACTCTGTTACATAATTTGAGCAAAAATAATACATCCCTCTTGGTGGTGGTGTTCGTCCTTCGAGGGTGAAGATGACCATGACTTGGTATCAGATCGATGATCTGCGGTCTGGGTGAAGGCATGACTTGTGCTTGACTTGGATTTAAGTGAGTGAGAGTTGTGCCGATCATCAGCCTCATTCTAATCACACGGTCTATCTAAATCCAGTGACACGACATGGTCAAGACCGCTGGAGATGGGTCAGGACGCAGTGGGTGGCCGGCAGTGTCCTGTGTGTCTCACTGTGCCCTGGTTGCACTACACGATGCTTTAATGGGTAAAGCCGCCTTGTCCGCTGAACCAGTTTGGTGGTTTCTTCCACACAATCAGCTGGACCCGGTTTTTGCGTGCGTAGGCAGATCAGTCCTATTCTTCCAGACTGTCTAGTGGCGTGCACACATGACTGGAGACTCGTGGTGGCTGGGACACTTAACCCCATCACAGGTCCAAAGGACCTGTCCATTGTCCTTTGGCTTGATAGTAGTTCAAGACACTGAGGATGAAGAATTTGAAAGATTTGTGGAAGAGGAATGAACTTTAAAAGAGAGTTTGTTTTATATTGTTACAACTGAACAATGACTAGTTGAATCAAGCTTGACTTATTTGGCTTTTGTTTCACTTAATGTGCTTTATAATCTGGTGCGCCCTGTGTGTGAACGGAGACAGTTCGGTCAGCATTCATTGATATTGCGCCTTATAATCCGGTGCGCCTTATGACCCAGAAAATGCGGTGTGTACAAGTCAAACTCCTATCTTACCAGAAGAGAAGAAATCCAGGATTGAACTTGAAGCACACTCCCCCTTGGTATTCAGCAGTTGTCAGCTATTTATTTATTTTTTTTACTTATGACATCATTGGTCTTAAAATTTAGAGCAGGCAAATACTTTTGCATAAAATGTATACTACAGCACTCGCCTTCTAAAGCACTTCTATTGTACTGTTTGTGCCGTTAGTGTTGTCGTAGTTCACCATATTTACATATTTGTAATGTAACAAAGAAAATTTGTTTTCTTTAGTGTTTCACGGTCCATCGTGTGCAATAATGCTAATTAGTGAGTTTTATTAAAGTGGCATTTTGCATAGGAAATAAACCTTGCAGGCACATTATGTTTATATTTAGGCAGAATAAATATAATAAAGGGATCCCTCGCTACTTTGCGCTTCAATTCATGCGGCTTCAGTGCATTGAGGGATTTTTTTTTTTAATTATAAATTCTTCAAATTAAAAAATGAGGAAATTAAGGAAGAATGTGGGGGGGAAATGCCACAAGACAAGGCCACATGTGCAAAAAATCCCTAAAACAACCCAAAACCTCCCATCAAAACTAGTTACATTGTTGTGAGGTGTGCATCTGATTGCGTGCACACGCGCGTGTCTGTATGTGTGTATTTATATTTTATTTACATCTTGTGCATTATTTTTAATGTTTGTTCTCAGCATTTATAGCATTGGATATGTATTTATTGATATTATATACACATGCATGTATGTATACGTCAGTGGGGTGGTGATCCTAAATTCGCGGATTTCGGTGGTCACGTGGGGATCTCGGTCCCAATTAACTGTGGAAAGTGAGGGACCCCTGTAGATTTCTTCTACAGGTGGTTGGTGGCATGGTAAAATAGTTAGCATTAGCACAATTCGGAATAGCTATACAGTGATACCTCTGCTCACGAACATAATTGGTTCCCAGAAAGTGTGTGTAAGGCGAAAAGTTCGTCTTCCGAACATTTATTTCCCATAAGAAACCATTAAAATGAGAATAATCCGTTCCCAGGTCCCCATAAAACATAATTTTCTACTAAATAAGCCTTAAAACTACACAAAAATATACCTTATTTTATGTATAATAAATGTCTATTGTATTGTAATTAAAGAAATAAACTGTACTGTATAATAAAGTCGTTTTATTTACCTTTGTGATGGTAGTTGATGGCTTGATGGAATGGAGTGGGAGGAG
Source organism: Plotosus lineatus (assembly GCA_024760905.1). NCBI lineage: Eukaryota > Metazoa > Chordata > Actinopteri > Siluriformes > Plotosidae > Plotosus > Plotosus lineatus. The sequence continues at coordinate 14,315,986 of CM045743.1, forward strand.
GAGGGAGGGAGGGACTTACTGTTTGGAAGGCGTGTTTGGAAACGCCTACTGTTTGGAAACACCCTTAGCCACACACGCACCCTTAATAGCGTCCTTGTTCTTAAGGATGGTGGTAGACTTAGCGTACTGGTACTGGGACGCTGAGTCACACAAACGCACACCTCGTTCGTGTTTTTCAGTGATCTCCGCCTGTGGTGGGGTCTTTTTCGGTCCCATAATAGCAAAAGTACACTCAATATGGTCCAAAATGTCTAGCAAACACAAACCACTTTTGCATTCAAAGAAAGGGGTGTGACGAACTGTGACGCCATGAGCGTGCGTCAGCTTCTCGTGGCCGCCACCGTGGCGCTGTTCGACCACGTGGTTTGATTCGTCCGCCGAAAACTAGTTCGTCAGCAGAGACTATATGCTCGCAAATTTAATGTTCTTGAGGCGAAAAGTTCGTGATCTTAAGCGTTCGTCAGCGGAGGTTTTACTGTATATCCCCATGTTTAGCTGTCGTGTGTTTGTTCATCTTCAGAACCCACGCCATCTGAGAAAGCGTCGCATTGCAGCTTCTCCCAGGCGTCCTGCAGCACCTCCACTGGCCCAACCGTCTCGAGCGCTCCCAGTTCGTCCACGTCATCCTCGTCACACTCCTCGGCTCTCCTACAGGACCCGGCTCTCCTCAGGCAGCTGCTTCCGGCGCTCCAGGCCACACTGCACATCAACAACTCCAATGTTGACATGGCCAAGATCAACGAGGGTGAGCTCACAATACCACACAGAATGATTTGGCTGGTTTAGATAGCGTGCTCATGGCTTCTCAGAGATGGGAATATTGCATCTGTCCCTAGGATGCTGCTGAGATCTGCTTGGTCAGATGGACAGTTGCATAGATGATTGGTGGAGCTACGCATTGAACTACAGTGGGGTGTATGATGGGTGTGATTTCTGTTTATTCAGTGGAATCAGTGTGATGTCATGTAGCTCGCGATCAGACGCCATTGGGGTTAAGTCGTTAAGTCGTTTACATGTGAGACTTTCTTTTGATTGGTTTATGAAAAGGTTTTAAACACTTAATTGTTTTTTTTTTTTTTTTTCTTGAATAGACTTGTTTTTACAAGGGGTTTGTATAAAGCATTTAGTCAATCAGTTTGGGCTTTTAAACTGTTTTTAACACCAATGGCACACTCTGTGTGAACACAGGTGTTCATGAATGAGGCTCATTGTCATTTAATTATTAATAAAACATAATTTCTCGCCTTCATTGAAGGTAATGACTTCCGTCCGTCTGTACACATTGTTACTGAGACTTGCCTTGAAAGGAAATGATACAGAATGGTTAAATTTGGTTGATTACTTGAACCTCAGGGGCAGATGGGATTTATATATGGGTCACCGTGACCTTGTTTATAGGTCACAAGGTCATTTTTTTCTATATTCCGTTGTCAAGGCTCCTTTGGACGGAAATGATGAGATTTGGTGGATGGGTCCCTCTCATGAGTCAATAGGTTGACACTGTATATGAATCCCTCTGAACAAGTTCCGAGTCACAGCAGTCAGCTTAGAGAATATTTCTGTATCAGGTTTAACTTAATAAAGAGAAATTATTTCCTGTAGACATTGAGTTTAATGTAATGTGAGCCTTTTTTTTTTTTTTTGATAAAGCTTTCTACCTGCAGGGGGAGGTATACACAATACAGGGATCCCTCACTTTCCACGATTAATTGGGACCGAGAACCCCAACCCCCCCCCCAATTTCGTGAAGTGGAATCAAACCCTCGACCCCCGACTGATGTATACCAATAAATGCTTATAATAACAATTAAACATTAAAATAATGCATAAGATGTAAATAAAATATAAATACACACAAACCGACGTGCGCGCATACACTCCGATGCGCACCTCACATAAAAATATAAGTACTGTACAGTAGTTTCATGGGTGTGTTTTTTTTTTTTTTGTTTGTTTGTTTTTTTTTTTTTTGTTTTGTTTTTTTTGCATAATTGGCCTTGTTTTGGTGTCATTTTTCCTTAACTTTTCCCCCTATTCTTCCTTAATTTCCTTATTTTTTTTTAATTCGATGAGCATTTATAAAAAATAAAGGGATGCACTGAAGCTGCATGAATTGAAGTGCGAAGTAGAGAGGTGTGTGGGGATCCCTCACTTTCTGCGGTTGATTGGGACCGAGATCCCCACTGAATTCCATGAAGTATTATCACATCCCCCTACCCCAACCACCTCCCTGACTGAGGTATATGTACATATGTATATAATATCAAATACATATTCAGTGCTATAAATGCTTATAATAACAATTAATAAATAATTAAGATATAAATAGAAGGATCCCTCACTTTCCATGGTTAATTGGGACCGAGATCCCCACGCGACCATTGAAATCCGCAAAGTAGAACCACCCCCCGCCTGACGTATACGTACATCTATATGGGTATATAATATCAATAAATACATATTCAGTGCTATAAATGCGTATAATAACAATTAAACATTTAAAAAAAAACATAAGATATAAATAAAGATGCTCCCCAACTTACAAACATTCGTTTTGCAAACATCCGGAGATACGAACAGGTCTGTCCGAGGTCGAAAGTGAAATGAAATTGGAGAACAAGTAGTAATAGAAATGGAATAAAATCTACTGAAAGATGTATCATAAATATAAGTATGAAATATGATTAAACATTATCCTGAGGTACACTTCATACTAGGCTCCAGCACAGGGGTGTGTGGCTGATACACACCGGTCTGGGAAGAGAAGCAGAACGATACTTTTCTGAACTCCTGACAAAAGTATCAAAGAAGAAGAAACAAATTGGCTCCAGTATAATAATGAACTGGATAAGAGTGACCCTCTGTAAATCTGATCAGATCCGCTGTACTGTGCTTTGAGCGGAACTCGGAGTTTAAACATGGGACATAATGTACAGATGATTGAGAGAGAGAGATTGTATACAGTACAAACTCGTATAGGTTACTTTTACAAGATTTAAAAATGCGTTCTCTAAAGAATGTCCTGTAACGACTTACGAACAAATTCATCTAAGAACGGGTCGTCCAGAACCTAACTCGTTAGTAAGCTGGGGAGCGTCTGTACACACATACAGATGGTATGAAGAAGACGACATGCATACAGTAGGCCCCTGACTATTCACGGTTTTGCACCCACGGTTCGAGTATTCGTGGCCTGCCGAGCAATCGACACGTGATTCAAATTCAGCCAATGCCTGTCCTCCTTTCTCCGGATTGGTTGAGCTCATGTGCCGCCCCTTTTTTCCTCATTCGCGCACAAGTTGTCAATGAGCCTCTTTTTGTGTGTGTTTTAATTACCAGTTAAGCGCTATGATGCCACTCAAACGCTGTGCGTCTTCTCTGGCTAAGCGATAGAAAACGCTGGATGTCTCTTCTGAAGAAATAAGACTTTGTCCTGAGAAACGACGGTTTTCTCTGAACTGTTGTATTAAAATCTTTTTCAATTATTATTCCAGTACAGTACATAAGTTCATGTTTGTGTGAGATTTTGTGTTCTGTAGCATGTTTAACAAATGATACCAAAAGGATAAACTTCATTACGCTTCATGTCCTTTTACATTGAACTTGGAGTGATGTCTCCAAGATGGTGCTGCCCAGAGGGCGACGTCGTGGAGTTCTCAGACTCGAATTGTTTCTTTGTTCGTTTTAAGTTGTTTTGTTTGTTCATGTTTTGCACTATGCTCGTCTACGACCGGTCGACTCTATTAGAGCTGTAAGATCGGAGTATCTTCGGGCATGTATAACTAAGCACGCTCAACTGGGCTTGTTAGCTGGAGAGCTAATGTGCTGTGGTAGGCAGCTCAATGCGAGTCGCACCCCAGTTGGCAAGAAGCCCAGGCGGGAAGGGGCCGAACGACGACTCCGGCGCTTGGGATTGCAGGGGATGAAGGCCGTGTAGCCGGCTGGTGCAATCGCCTTGAGCCATGTTTCACAGAAACAGAGTATTGTAGATCCTTCTGCGCTGCAATCTGAGCATGAAGCTCGTCCATGTTGTTTCGAAGGGACTGAACATTTTTTTTGAAGCAGTATGGCCGGAAGTGCTAACCAAGCCTCTGAGAACTCCGCCTGGGCTTATTGCTAGCCGGGGTGCGGTTAGCATTGAGCTCCCATAGCGGCTCACGATAGAAGTTGTTGCGTGCTTAGTTGCTCGAAGCTGAAGCTGCTCATAGCTGTAGTAGGGTCAACCAATCATAGACGAGCATAGTGCAAAACATGAACAAACAAATAAAACGAAGAAAGAAACACTTTAACTCTGCCCTCGAGGCAGCACCATCTTGGAGACGTGACTCCAAGTTCAATGTAAAAGGACATGAAGAGTAATAAAGTTTATCCTTTTGGCATAATTTATTAAACATGCTACAGAACATAAAATCTCACGCATAAACATTAACTTAAGTACTGTAATAATTGAAAAAGACATTAAAACGAGTGCGGTCGTAACTCGATCTGGTCATATGTTGACTTTCCATCCAAATACACTCACGCCAAACAAAAACAGATGAATAAATCTCACACATTTAAATCTATACATCTATTTTCGATTCCACGTTACTGTGACACGCAGCGGAGAGCCAATCCTTTCTGTACTCCACTGTGTGGGCGGGTCCGATAGCTTCAAACTCCAATTTTATTGGATTATAACAACAGCCACAGACTGCGCGTGTTGTTTGAGTAAAGAGATAAATTTCCCTCGTTTTGATCGGCTCATTTCCACGAAGCCAAGCACAGCTGGCAAGCAAACACAAATGGACGGACATTGAAAAACTTCAACCCGCAGAGCAGCTGATTGCCAAAATTTGGGACGCGCTTCCTGTCACTTAAACACTGCAGCGTGTGAGTCCAATAAAATTAGAGCTTCAAGGTATCAGACCCGCCCACACAGAAAGGATTGGCTCTCAGCTTCGCGCCACAGTGACGTGGCATTGAAAGTAGATGAATAGATTTGCTCTGAGCAGTTAGAAAATAAATCTGCATCATCTCCTGCTTGGCCTTTTTAAGATGCTGGTGCTGCCGGCAGCACAAACAACTGTCGTGTGCAACACTTGCACTGCACCGCCATGAATCATGCGTCACCACTTTTACGGTCGTAAAGTCGACCAGACGAAACTCGCATAGGTCGTAAGTCGACGACTCGCTGTATAATGTTTATATTTTATAATCAATAAAAATAAAAGTAAAAATTGAAAAGTTTTTCTTAATCGTTACTATATTTTACTACATTAATACTGTATTAACGAGTAAGACTGTCTATAGAATGTGTTTAAGAAGCATATTTAGTGCATGTAATAGATATGTAGTATTTTACTTCTGGCTGCTCATTCGCGCATGTGACGTGATACATGGGGTTTTACTTCCGGGTATAGATCTCGCGTATTATCTCGATTCGCGGGAGGGCTCGGAACCGAACCCCCGTGAATGTCGAGGGCCTACTGTACATACGCACACACCAGTGCAGATGTGCGTGCACACACGGACGCAAAAATGTATCCAGTTTTGTTTAGGGTTTTTTTTTTTTTTTTTTTGCATAATTGGCCTTGTTTTTGTGACCTTTTCCATAACTTTTTCCACCTATTCTTCCTTAATTTCCTTATTTTTTTAATTTGATGTATGTTTGTTTATTTTTTAAAAAACCGCGATGCAATGATGCCACATTAATTGAAGCACGAAGTATATATAATATTTATATTATATTGTGAATGCTTATATAATGCAATTTCATAAACATGTGTGCTCAATGCGCATGAGATCCCAGTGCTCCCTGCGCTCCGGGCACCTTTTGCCACTGTACGGCACCAGTTGTTGCGTTGTTCTATCCTTTTGATGCTGAGCGCCAAGCAGGAAGCAACAACTCCCAAATTTTAACGTCTAACGGTATGACGCGGCCGGATTCGAACTCCGACCTTCTGGAGGATAAAGCGGACGCTCCACAAACTAAGCTAAATCCCCGGTAGTAGCGAGTGACCCATGTGTACACACACACAGATCCGCATGCATGCGCTCAGATGCGCACCTCACAACAATGTAACTAGTTTTGATTGGAGGTTTTGGGTTGTTTTGTGTTTGTTTAGGATTTTTTGCATAATTGGCCTTGTTTTTGTGGAATTTTCCTTAACCTTTTCCCCTATTCTTCCTTAATTTCCTTATTTTTTTTCTCAATTCGATGAATAGTTTAAAAAAAAAAAAACCCACGATGGACTGAAGCTGCGTGAATTTTAAGGAGGAAAAAAAATCCCTGACTCAGCAATTTTTTTTTTTTTTTTTTTTTTAAATCACCTGTTCCACAGTTCCTGGCAGCCCTAACAGTTTAGAGGAAATAAATGTAATTGTAAACTACTGTAGAAATGACAGAAATAATTCAAAGTTGATCAGAGTATCTAGGAACATTTTTAATTCGTAATTCATCACTTCCTGTTTCCATGGAGTTTAAATATGATGTGACAGAGGCCATTTTTCTTCTTCACTCTTCAACATGGGAAAGAGAGGCAATGGCTACAAGAAAACAGCCGTTCGCCTGCACCTGCCCATATCTACCGACAGAGAAATCATTAAGAAGTTTAAAACAACCAGAACAGGGGTCAACAAGCCTGGACGAGGACGCAGGGGTTATTTTGCCACCATACAGTGAGGAGGATGGCAAGAGAAAAAGTTCTTCAAAGCTCAACATCTTTGGGTCACAAATCTCCGGAAAACCACCAGGCACTCACTAACTCCATGCCAATGAGATGTTTGGGAGGCATGCAGGGGGGAAAACTTTTCTTACTTGCAATCGTAAACAGAAACGTCTGGAGTTTGTTACGGTACCAGGACATCAACTGGGACCGTGTGCTTTGGTCAGATGAGACCAAGATGGAGTATTTTGGCAACAAAAACTCTGTATTGTTGCTGTAGGCCTGATTCTCTTGCAAAGGTCCTGGGAACCTTTATTCTGCACGCTTTGAAAAACCAGGACATTTTAAATCAAAATTTGGGGGCCTCTGCCCGGAAGCTGAAGACAGGCCATCACTGGGTTTTTCAATATGATAATGACCCTAAACATGTGGCCAGATCTACACAGAAATGGTTCTACAAACACCGAATCAAGCTCCTCTCATGGCCATCACCAGACCTCAACTCGGTTGAAACTGTTTAGTGAGCTGAAGAGGAGGGGGAGTGCAAAAGAGAGGACCAGGTCGGTGGATTATGTAAAGCAGGGGAGGCAAACTCCTTTTCGCCAACAGCTGCACCAATAAATTTATTTATATGTGCTCAAGGACTGAATAACTGAACATTGATTGTAAAAGGGCAACCATGAAATCTGCATGGCAAAATGGTTTGTTTGGGCATCTGTCCTCTTTTTCTTGATTCACATGCTTTTTTTTTCTGATAACACTAAACTGCGAGCCTGCAGTCTGAGTCGTCAGTGGCTAGCTGTTGAAATGGGCTGCTGCCATCTAGTGGAAGGATGATGAATTAGATTTCATGGTTGGTGCAAAAATCATTTTCTTTGAAAAGCACTTGTGAAATGGATTGGCGTGCCAGATTCGGCTCGTGGGCCTCGAGTTTGACACCTGTGATTTAGAGAGATTGTTCAAACAGTCCAACTTTCCTTCCTATTTCTGTAGTCGCCCATCTTGTGAAGGATCTAGCAGAAGATTAGATTCTGTTTTATTGGTAAAAGGCAGTTGTACAAAGTATTAAATTCAGGGGTAGTAATAATCGTGGCACACATTTCTTAGGATTTTCTTGGGGTTTTTTCCCCCACTGAATAAATTCAGTTGAATTAAAGGGTGAGGTTTCCTATTTAATCTGTTGTGGTCCGATATTGGGGTGGGTGGGGGGTATTCAAAGCTAAAGAACACATCTTAACCCCAGGGTGTGTGTGTGTGTGTGTGTGTGTGTGTGTGTGTGTGTGCCTGCGTGCGCACTAGCCTGTTTTCCAACTGCAGTGCCTGCATATTTGGGGACAGCCAAGTGCCGTTTGCCCCTTTTGGTTGGTGGTGGTTGTGTGATGGGGAAGGCAGAGACTTGAGTGGGAATCGGATACAACTAAATTGGGGTTAAAATATGAGAGAAATGCAGAACAAAATGTGTGAGCGTGTGAACGAATGTGTGTTTTCTCCCTGTGATTAACCGGTGAGTTGTTCAGGTTATATCCTGCCTTCGCCCAGAGTCGGTTGAAAGAGGCTCCAGCTACCTTATGACCTTAACAGGTTTAAGCAGTTTGGGAAATGTATGAATGAATCAGGTCATGTCAAAAGAAAACCCTTTTTTTTTGTTTGTTTTTTTTTTTATAAATTTTTTTTTTTTTTTTTTTTTTTTTTTTTTTTAGTCTGCTTGAGGGTTGTGAGGTTTTCCCGCCTGTCAATATTATTTTTGATCGCAACCACCCTGGCGGCGATTATTTTCCTTAACCGTTTGTCCCAAAGTGAATTCTTCCTCTTATTAACCCTGCAGTTTGACAACACTGTGAGACATGTTTTGTTTTCACTCAAACACTTTTAATTATTCCCCCGTCTCTCTCTCTCTCTCTCTCCTCTCTCTCAAAAAAAAAAAAAAATCTTCCTTGACATTAAGCAATGAAACAGCACAACTCTGACACTGGAAACTTCCTCCACAAGCAGTGCACCTAACTTTTTTTTTTTTTTTTTTTTTTTTTTCTCTTTCTTTCTTTCTTTTTTTGTTTGACTTGCTCTTCTGGAAAGTGAATTAACTCCTCCTGACTTATCACAATGCCCAGATTTAGAATGTATGAGGGTTTCGTCTGATATGGTCACTTGGGAAACAAAAAAAAATGTTTCTCTTAGAGGATGCCACGATTTCAAAGATTATTTACTTTATAGACACTTTTTTTAATTTTATTTTATTAAGTAAGGGCAGAGTCTCATATTAAAGGTACAGTGTGCAAGATTTATTGATTTCTTGCTGCATCGAGTGGAGAGATTGCAGGAAACTGAAATTTCATTCCCAATCAAATTCATTAATTTTCTGGACCTTGGGATCAGTGATTCAGCACCGTACCACCAGGCCACCACTGCCAATCCCTCCCCTTCAAAGCCTGGATGATTCTGGACTGCTATAGAAACATGGAGGTGCAACATGGCTGCCCCCATGGGAGAGGACCCACTTCACATGTATCTGTAAACATTTTGATGAATGTATTTATTAAAGCTGTATTTAATTCTTGTTAACACACTCTTTAAATACTCACATCTTCATTTCATAAATATATCTCTGTGTAATGTAAATACATTTGAGCTCAATCCTGTCTTTGTGCAAAAGCTTTCAGTGTATAACCTCTGTGTGTGTGTGTGTGTGTGTGTGTGTGTGTCTGTCTGTTTTTTCCTTCTCCAAGTCCTCACAGCTGCTGTCACCCAAGCTTCCTTACAGTCTATGCTTCATAAACTTCTCACTGCTGGACCGTCTGCTTTCAACATCACTGCTCTGCTTTCTCAAGCCGCTCAGTTGTCCACACAAGGTAAAAAAAAAAAAATACCACCTGTCGTGATACCAAATAATCTCCAGGATTGTAACACCAAAATCTGACCATCGAAAAGTGTAAATAGTAAAACACCACTTTTTTTTTTAACGAGTGCCTGACGACTGACTGAAGATTTTGGGAAAATTATTAAATTTTCTGTCGTTTTAACTTCACAGTTTAGTGTTGCTTCTATATTTTTTGCCTGTGCATGAGTCTGAGGAAAGTGCTGTTTCATATACTGGAGGAACTCCTTGATGGTTTGTTGTAATTTTAGTCATTGTATGAAAGTAGACTTTAAGTCCATGTTAAGCAAATTCCGAGTAGCAGTAGATTTTCTGACAAGAACATTCAACACGGTACTAGAGAGTGAGCAGATGCCGGAGGAGTGGAGGAGAAGTGTGCTGGTGCCCATTTTTAAGAACAAGGGAGACGTGCAGAGTTGCAGCAACTACAGAGGGATAAAGTTGATGAGCCATACGATGAAGTTATGGGAAAGAATAGTGGAAGCTAGACTAAGGGCAGAGGTCAGCATTTGTGAACAACAGTTTGGTTTCATGCCAAGAAAGAGCACCACAGATGCAATGTTTGCCTTGAGGATGTTAATAGAGAAGTACAGAGAAGGTCAGAGGGAGCTACATTGTGCCTTTGTGGATCTGGAAAAAGCATATGACAGGGTGCCAAGAGAAGAACTGTGGTATTGCATGAGGAAGTCTGGAGTGGCAGAGAAGTATGTTAGAGTGGTGCAGGACATGTATGAGAGATGTAAGACAGTGGTGAGGTGTGCTGTCGGTGTGACCGACTTAATTCAAGGTGGAGGTGGGACTGCACCAAGGGTCAGCTCTGAGCCCCTTCTTGTTTGCTATGGTGATGGACAGGCTGACAGACGAGGTGAGACAAGAATCTCCATGGACTATGATGTTTGCAGATGACATCGTGATCTGTAGTGAGAGCAGAGAACAAGTGCAGGAAAATCTCGAGAGGTGGAGGTATGCCCTGGAAAGGAGGGGAATGAAGGTTAGCCTCAGAAAATCAGAATACATGTGTGTGAATGAGAAGGACCCAGGAGGAACGGTGATGTTACAGGAAGCAGAGATAACGAAGGTGGAGGATTTTAAGTACTTAGGCTCAACAATCCAGAGCAATGGAGAGTGTGGAAAAGAGGTGAAGAAGCGTGTGCAGGCAGGCTGGAATGGTTGGAGAAAAGTATCCGGTGTGATGTGCGATAGGAGAGTGTCAGCAAGAATGAAGGGAAAAGTGTACAAGATGGTGGTGAGGCCAGCGATGTTGTATGGCTTAGAAACAGTGGCGCTGAGGAAAAGGCAGGAGGCAGAGCTGGAGGTAGCGGAGATGAAAATGTTGAGGTTCTCTCTGGGAGTAACGAGGATGGATAGGATCAGAAATGAGTATATCAGAGGGACAGCCCACGTAAGATGTTTTGGGAGACAAAGTCAGAGAGATTAGATTGAGATGGTTTGGACATGTACAGAGGAGGGATAGTGAGTATATTGGCAGTAGGATGCTGAGGTTGGAACTACCAGGCAGAAGGCCTCGAGGAAGACCGAAGAAGAGATTTATGGATGTGGTGAAGGAAGACATGAAGGTTGTTGGAGTCAGAAAAGAAGATGCGGAGGACAGGGTGAGGTGGAGGCGGATGATTTGCTGTGGCGACCCCTGAAGGGAGCAGCCGAAAGTAAAAGAAGAAGAAGAAGAAGAAGAAGTTAAGCAAATTCCGAGATTTTTCCTTAAATGCAGTTTGAAAGTTTATCGTTCATTTTCTGGAACCGCTTAATCCTAATTAGGGTCATGGGGAGGCTGACGCCCATCCCAGCAGTCTCCGGGTGAGGGCAGAGTACTGCGACCCAGTGAAATCGGTCGAGATGTGTTCGCATATTTGTTGTACAGTCGCTGTAAGAACTTGGTTTGGGATCTGTACATAGTTTGCATAAGACCTCAGTTTTATCCATGATTCCGTTTGCATACCTCACAAACCCAAAATGATCCCAAACTTAACTTTTTCCTTTTTTGCTAACAAGATCCACAATTCCGGCAATTTTTGATTCTGCTTTCGGTGTGGAACTCGTGGAAGCTGCAATTTTTGTTGTCGGTAAAAACTAGCAGTGGCCGTGAACCCCATACAGAGAGGCGGGACGTAACATTTACTACAGACTCTGTCATGAACACAGGAAGCTTAGACTAACACTCGGCTGCTTTCAGCAATCCTATGTTTTTGTCAGCATATTTAATAATACCAAAGTTGAGGCCGAAGACTGAAATGCAGCATTACGCTAACCTGGTTTTCGACTGAACTATATAAGATAAGATAAGATAAGATACAGCTTTATTAATCTCACAATGGAGAAATTCACTGTTACAGGCTCTTGAGGTACTATCAGTAGGGGGTGCAAAAATAGATACAAGTACGAACATACACACATACATATATAAGTAAATAAATAAATAGATACATAAATAGTATAAATTACTAAACAATAAAAGAAAAGAATGGAGCAACTTTATAGATTGGCCTATATTAAAGTGTAATGTATCTGAGTGCAGAGTAGATGGGTTGATATGGTTCACAGTCAGTGGGGTAGATGTGGTTGATTAAAGTGCGCGGGGTTTTTATTGCACATAACCGGTATTTTCACAGACAGTTACAAAGTGGCGTTGTACAGTCTGATAGCGGTGGGAATGAACGACCTGCGGTAGCGCTCCTTCCTGCACTGAGGATGCCTCAGTCGTCCACTGAAGGAGCTGCTTAGCTCCTCGACAGTCTGGTGCAGTGGGTGAGAGCTGTTGAACAGGATGGATGTGAGCTTTGCTACCATCCTCCTCTCACTCACCTCCTCCACAGAGTCCAGTGGGCAGCCGAGGACAGAGCTGGCCCTCCTGACCAGCTTGTTCAGTCTCTTTCTGTCCCGCTCTGTGCTGCCCGGGGCCCAGCAGATGGCAGCGTAGAGGATTGCAGAGGCTACCACAGAGTCATAAAATGTCCTGAGCAGAGGTCTGCATATGCCGAAGGACCCGAGTCTCCTCAGAAGGTGGAGGTGACTCTGGCCCTTCTTGTACAGGGCGTTGGTGTTGTGGGACCAGTCCAGTTTATTGTTAAGGTGAACACCCAGGTACTTGAAACTGTCCACTGTCTCAATGTCCTGTCCCTGGATGTTCACTAGTAAATGTGTGTGTGTGTGTGTTTGAGTGTTTCTCCTGAAGTCGACCACCATCTCCTTCGTCTTCCTAGTGTTCAAGCACAGGTGGTTGCGCTCACACCAGTCCACGAAGTCGACGATGACCGACCGGTACTCCAGCTCGTTCCCCTCTGACACACGGCCCACGATGGCGGAGTCGTCCGAGAACTTCTGGAGGTGGCAGCTGTTTGTGTTATATATGAAGTCCGAGGTATAGATGTTAAAAGGAAGGGTGAGAGGACGGTGCCCTGCGGTGCCCCGTGCTACAGACTACCACCTTTGACTTACAGCCGCAGCCGCACGTACTGTGGACGGTTAGTAAGGTAGTCAATAATCCAGGCAGCAAGATGCCCGTCCACTCCCACGTCCTCCAGCTTCCCCGCAGACGCCGCTGGCCTGATGGTGTTGAAGGCGCTGGAGAAGTCAAAGAACATGACCCTCACAGCGCTGCCGGCGATCTCCAGGTGGGTGAGTGCCCGCTGCAGAAGGTAGATGACGGCATCTTCTACTCCGATGTTGGGCCTGTAGGCAAACTGCAGCGGGTCTAGGGTGGGAGCTCACCATAGAGCGGAGGTGTTCAAGGAGGAGCCTTTCCATGATCTTAATGAGGTGGGAGGTCAGGGCGACAGGTCTGTAGTGGGCTGGTTCCTTCGCTTGTGCTGTTTTGGGAACCGGAACCACACAGGAGGTCTTCCAGAGGACTGGAACCTTCTCCAGGCTGAGGCTCAGGTTGTACAGGTAGCATAGTACCACACAGAGCTGGTCTGCGCAGGTCCTCAGCAGCCTGGGACTGATGCCATCAGGTCCTTCAGATTTCCTCTGATTTAGTCGCCTCAGCTGTCTCCTCACCTGGTCTGATGTGAGGGAGAGGGGGCTGGGGTGGGCTGCAGAGGGAGGGGATGTGTCTGTCGGGCTGTAGCAGTCAAGTGAAGTTGGCCTGGGGAGGGGAGGTGTCAGCTGGTCTGGAGACGTGTGAAGAGGGAGGGGAACAGGGAGGGGTGCAGAGGGGAGGGGAGAATCAAACCTGTTGAAGTAGCAGTTTAGTTCATCCGCCCAGCGCTGGTCACCATCAGCTGTCCCTCTGACACTCTGCCCAAATCCAGACATGGTCTTTAGTCCTCTCCAGACGTCCCGCACGTTGTTCTGAGCCAGCTTCTCCTCCATCTTCTTCCCATAGTCCTTCTTTGCCCTCCTGATCCTCCACTGGAGCTCACGCTGGACCTTCTTCTGCTCCTCTCTGTCCCCGAGATGAAAGCCCTCTTTTTCTGGTTCAGGAGGACTTTGAGCTCAGGGGTGACCCATGGGTGGTTGTTGGAGAAGCACCGTACTCTCCGTGTTGGCACGGTGCTGTCCACGCAGAAGTTCATGTAGTCGGTGATACAGTGTGTGAGGCCGTCGATGTCATCACCAAAGGAGTTACAGAGCATGCTCCAGTCTGTGGTCTGGAAACAGTCCCTAAGCCTCTCGTTGGTCTCCTCGGTCCACACTTTCACAGACCTCTTCTGTGCAGGTTCCTTTCGCACCCTGGGTGTGTATTGGGGAGCAGGTAGACCAGGTTGTGGTCTGAGCGTCCCAGTGGGGAGGGGGAGGAGCTGTAAGCGTCCTTCACATTTGCATACAGTAAGTCCAGTGTTTTATTGTCTCTTGTGGCGCACTTCACGTATTGCGTGAACGCCGGAAGAGAGGCGGAGAGAGGGGCGTGGTTAAAGTCCCGCTGATCAGAATCATGGCGCTGGGGTGACGAGTCTGTGTCTGATTAACGGCGCTGTGTAGACGCCACACGCTGTCGCCGCATCAGCCGAGGGCGGAATGTACACGCAAAAACACAATCACGTGTGAAAACTCCCTCGGTAGATAATATGGCCGCGCGCTTATCGTGAGCAGCTCCACGCCCCGCTGCGTGCATAGCTGCTCCTTCACGTGCACGCTTGCCGGGTGGCACCATCGATCATTCACATAGACCGCCACGCCCCTCCTTTCTTCTTACCGCTCTCCGTTACACTCCGATCTGCACGCCGCGAGTGTAAATCCGTTAAGAGAAACCACAGAGTCCGGTGTGAGTTCATTCAGCCACGTCTCTGAGAAACACATGAGGCTGCAGTCCCGGTACTGCCTCTGCTGCCGGGTCAGCGCCGCCAGCTCCTCCGTCTTGTTGGCGATCGCGCGGACATTTCCCATGATGACAGAGGGAACACATGTCCTCCGCGTCTTTCGTCCCCCTCTGCAGCCTCTCCTTTTCCTCCGTATTTCCAAAGGAACAACGGGCTTTTCCGCGTGAAGGAGGGCGGGGCGCGCAGGCCGAGGAGGGTCTCACGTGTGTAAGACCTGCGTTGCTCAGAGCCGTCGGTGAATGAGTTTCCTGACGCCGATCCAAAAGTGAAAATAAAAGTGCACAGAAGAACAAAAGCATCATGAAAGTATGTTTTCCAGATGCAGGATTGAAGAAAGAAAAAGAAAAATTGAAAAAAGATAAAGAAACACACCTATATACAATAGAAAAGAGAAAAAAAAGAAAAATAAACTGAAGAGCTCCTGTAACTGGCTGCAGGTCACCCGGCGCCATCTTGGGAAAAAAAAAAAAAAAAAAAAAAAAACGTGTATAACGTGTTTTCGTACATTATTTTAGTTATTAAAAGGTACCGCTTCCTCTAGTGTTATATTAAATTTCATACGAAGTTGTTTCAATTTAAATAAGATGAATTTTATAAAACGTTTGCAGTATCAATATCCCTTTTATGGGTATCGATTATAGATCGACATAATTACATCTGCGATTTTGCGATATTCCGATTGTCAATGACATCCCTACAAATAATGTAAATGGTCTTAATCCGTTCCTTAGTCTTTTGAACAGAAGGTAACGGTACCGTAACTCATACCATAGGTTCTCAAATTAAGTGAAAAAATTATTAAATACGGCACATTTATGTTTTGTGTTGTGAGAGACATGAACTTTTCTGTGTTTTTTATTTTAGTGTTACGGTCTCTCAGAAAAGAGTTGCGCTTTGAAATGCACATTGGAGAGGGGCATGGCTTGAACATGCGGGATGGCGTGCTAAACACACACATTTTAATAATTTCCATTTAATCACAGTCTATGAAGACTAGCAGCGCTCTCGGTGATAGACTGTTCCTCTTGCTCTCTCAGCTCTGTGCTCAAGCAGTTCAAGCTTTAGTTTAATTTCCATGTACCATTTCCCTCTTTCATCTGTGTAAACGGCTGTGCTTTATTGTTCACGGGGAAGATTCTAGAGCACTAGAAACCTGTGAACAATAAAGTATAACTCGTTTTCATAGATGTGTGTTCGAGCCATGCCCCTCTCGAACACGCAACTTTTTTTCTGAGACCATAACACTAAAATGAAAACCACTGAAAAGTTAAACCATAACAATAAAGATAAGTTTAACCTTTTTTGAAAAGCCTTTTTTTTCAAAACCTTACGGAAGTGGCTCATAGCCTCATCGTTAAAGGTGTTCACAGCGCTGCTAGCACTTTAGCTTAGTTTTAGCGTGTTAGCTTAGCTTACATACATACATGCATACATACATCCTCTTCAGCTCTGTTCAGGCGGTTATGCCTATAGGCCGAAGTGTGGGTTTTCTGTTTGGTACTCTGAATCATATTTGTCGCTGGAGGTGGTGTATGGCATTAGTGATTAGATGGCTTTAGCGCTAGCTTTAGTACTGGACCAACAACTTCCGGACTTCCCCAGGACAGCTTTTAGGGTGCTGCATAGTATCAACAACTTCCGGACTTCCCCAGGACAGCTTTATTAGGGTGATGCGTAAAGCACCAGACAAATGAGCAACTAGGCTTGTGTGTAAAACCCCAAACAGACTCTTACATAGTATCAACAACTAACAACTTCTGGAAGTCGCTTTTCCTCCCCCCCCCCTCTCTCTTTTTATCTCTCATGCGTTTTTCGAGTTCGACTTCCGAATTTTGTTTGACTTTCATGGCAAAAAAAAACTTGGATTTTTTTGTTCGACCTCTAAAGCGTTCGAGAATACGAGTGTATAGTGATGTGTACCCTGTGGGCGTGTTCTGGATGTTGAAACTCAGCAAAAAATACAATGATTGGCCAAATTTGTGGAAAAGTTGCAGTGATTGGTTAAGATCACGAGGTTGTGTAGAATTGCATGCGGATTGGTTTAAATTCTTGCAAATTGATGCAATCGTGAATCTCTGGCAGGAATGAAGAGCACTGAGCATGAATGAATATTTGGCGTTGAGTATCACATTTTGCGCTGAACAGAAATATTAAATATCACCACTTCACTGCCTTTGCGTCTCTGTTCAGCTTGTCATGTTTTTCACCTCTTCCATCCTTTATCACATCAGCACTTTGTTGCTGTAAATCGGGGTTCTTATCGAAAGAGGATAATTGGACACCTGGTCATATAACATCACTCACAGTGTGACCAGGTGTTAAGAAGGAAAAGTATAGAACGTCCAGGAATCAGGCTGCTGCACTGATCACAAAACTGCCAGAGTTAAGTAACATAACCCATTGGTTACATGTGGCAGAAAGTGAAGTCGGATCAGCGCCATCTTGGTGAGACCTCTTTATTGTTGAACATTATACTCGAGCGTCATGAAAAGGTACCAATCTTGGTTGACACTGGCCCACCTTCAAACCAAATTACTGTATTTTCAACTTCCAACTGTAATACTTGTACTGAGTTCGTATAGCAAGGTCTCACCAAGAGTTTCGCCCTATCGCTTCACAATTAAAACCCTAATGTGTGATCCGTGCGTTTATTTATTTTATTAATTAGTCTAGAAACCTTTTTCAGGTGTCTTGTCTCTGAAATGATTATATTATTATTTCTGATCCACAGCCCAGCAGCCGAGCCAGTCGCCTGTATCCGTAACTCCTGATGCCTCATCGCCAAAGTCCTGCCTCGTGTCTCCCCGAGTTAGCACGCCTCAGACCAACAGTATAGCCTCCAAATCACATCTGAACGCCAGCTGTTTACTGCCTCAACTAAAGGTCAGAAGCTTCAGACACGGGTCCACCATTGTGTTACCGCCATCATTGTGGATTTGCCTTGCAAATGTCATTCTGAACCAAAACACACATGGATATGAGTGTTATGTTTAAATAAAATGTAAAACGTAGTGTGGGTTTTGTTTTTTTTTTGTTTTTTAGGGTGGCGAGTCGGTAGTAAAATCGGCGCTCCAGCACCCTTCAGAGAAAGTATCAGAAGTCGAGGACCCACGGCTTCAAAGGCAGAAGTAACACTCTACTTTCATCCAGAACATACAGGCTGTGAGAGCGAGCAGTCAAGAATGAAATTTTAGTTCGTTGCAATCTGGAACTTGAACACTAGATGTCACTAGACACCATTAAATCTTACATCCTCACACTGTACCTATATGAGAACCTCAAATTGTAACTTGGGGGGTGGGGGGTGTTAGCTGAAGTTGTGTGTACAAAACATTTGCTTTGCACTTAGTGTGTGTGTGTGTGTGTGTGTGTGTGTGTGTGTGTGTGTGTGTGTGTGAGCCACTCCATTGAAAGTAGGCTCTTGCATCCAAAAATGAGCTTTTTACAGTCATAGATAGTGGAGGCCCAGGGGCAGTGGTGGTCTGGTGGTATAGGGCGCTGGATCGCTGATCCAAAGGTTGGGGGTTCGAGTCCCACTCTCTACAAGGGTGTCACTGCCCCCCCCAGTGCGGCTAACTGGGTTATCAAAGGCGGGCCATGTCTCTCACTGTCTATGGTGTGAGGCATGTAAAAGAACCAATGCTGCAGGCTGCAAAGTCGTCCGCGTGTTTCTGTCCCTTGCTAAAAGGGTTGTGACGGGAAGGGCATCCGACGTAAAAACCTCTGCCAAATCAAACGTGTGAATCAGATGATTCGCTGTGGCGACTCCCGAGTAAAAGGGGAAAAAGCCGAAAGGAAGAGACAGACAGATAGCGGAGGCCCAAAGCCGCAAAATGCAGCAAAAAGTTTGCCAATACCTTGAAAACTGACCGAGCACGTTTTTAGAGAAAAATGAGCATGAAGATTGCCCTTCTTCCAAGATCATCAGTCCTTAGAAACCAAGCATTTTTCTGCACCTCAGCCATATGAACTAGGAAAAGTTTTACGAAAAGATAAGAGAAATCCTCATTTTAATCTGACACGCCCTTTTTGAACCCATCAGTCACAGTGCTAACCCCCCCAAAAAAATGAACACAAAACTTTTTTTTTTTTTTTTTTTTTTTTTTATTTCTCCTTATTCCAATAAGATCAGTATATATCTTTTCGACCATTATATAAAGGTTCAAATGCCTTCAAGTGATACTGATTTGGAAAAACACGGTCAGGTTCAAAGAAAACTATATAACAAAACTCTGATCTCTTTATACAAGTAAGCTTCATCAACTCTGCCCTCATCATTATCTTAATCTATATCCTGCTCAGCAGAAAGGATCACATCACAAACACAAGAAAATGACTCATGCGCACTTTTTTAACAGATATTCTCTTCATCAACATCAAAATCTTCATCAACACAGTTGGCATCATCATCAGTTTGTTCATCTGTAAAAGGAACGAAACATTCAAGTATTTTTCAAGTCTTTACCAATTTTTTGTACAAAACTAAACAACCCACGATCCAGCATGTCCAGACAAGATTACACACTAATCAAAAAAATTCCATAATCAAATTTTGCATGCAGAGAAAAATACTCACCTGCGAAATAATCTTCAAGAACACCAAGCATTTAGCATTTATATTAATGCTGCTTAGACATCACAGATGACCTTTCACTCTCCTTTTGCAGAAATTGTGTATTCAAAATCTTATCAATAAACTTAATGACTGTTATTGAAGAGAAAGTCGGAGATAAATTCTGCATGCAGTAAACCTATAGTTAATGTGTAACGGGTACTGTGCATGTGCAAGCCCGAGCTGACCAATCAGTGTGCTCGTATCAGATCTTCCTTAGCAACTAGCCTGCATTGTTTACGAGCATATCGTCTTCATAACCTTTATTTTATTCGATGAAACACCATGGAAGATCATTTTAATATCTAAACGGTATCCAAATATGGATAGACTACTTCACGGTGGTTCTTCTGGTGTATGGATTATACTGTGTGTCTTTTACCAAACTCTGTGTATAATTGCAATGGAAACCAGTAAGTTTTGCTACTGTTTTTATCCAGTTTTATGAGGGTACTCACCATAAAAATGGAAAAAAGACATTTTTAGTGAGTTTTAGTTGATTTCATGTGAGCAAGTGATAGTTCAACACTTGTTATAGTTTATGCAACATCCGAATTTCAATTGAAAATGGACCATTTTTAATTTTCTGGCCTTTATCTCAAAAGTGGTCTGTGCGACAAGTGCCTACTTTTGGTGGAGTGCCGTATGTGTGTATGTGTATGTGTATATATATATATATATATATATATATATATATATATATATATATATATATATAAAAACAAAAGGACAGGACAAAGACTTTCTATTGAAACTCCATTTATCACTACAGATCTGTTTTGAGGGGTGGTGAACCCATCCTCTCTCTTCAGGTGATTATAGAAGAAGAGAGAGGATGGTTTCACCACCCCTTGAAACAGATCTGTAGTGATAAATGGAGTTGCAATAGAAAGTCTTTGTCCTGTCCTTTTATTTTTATTGTTATTTGCTCTACCAAAAAGTATTGAGCACTCTCCTACGGAAGGATCTACTCAGAAAATCTCTCTCTCTCTCTCTATCTATCTCTATCGCTATCTATCTCTCTATCTAATATATGTATATGTGAGGCGCTCCACCAAAAGGAAAAGATTTTTTTTTTTTTCTCCTGTTCTCGAGAGTCGTCTCAGCGAATCATCTGTTTCGAACATTTGATTTGGCATTGGTTTTTATGTCGGATGCCCTTCCTGTCACAACCCTTTAGCAAGGGACAGAAACAGGCTGATGGCTTTGCAGCCTGCTCTTTAGGAAAGTCAGCAATGGTTCTTTTACATGCCTCACACCATAGACAGTGAGAGACGTGGGCCCGCCTTTGATAACCCAGTTAGCTGCACTGGGGGGGGGGCAATGACAACCCTGTGGGGACTTGAACCCCGAACCTTTGGATCAGCGATCCTGCACCCTATTCACTAGACCATCACTGCCCTACACTGAAAGGAAAAGACGTTCTGAAAAGGCAAATCTAAAACAAGCCTAAATTATTTGCTGCACTTTGGCGCCTTCTTCAGGTATTCTTTGGTACTACAGCTGTGGGGGTTTTTTGTTTTTGTTTTGTTTTTTAATTTGTTTTAAAAGAAGGATGCCAGGATTTGAGTAAATTTCTCTCTAAATGCTGCTGTGGATTATTCATATCACCTATTTGTATTTTAATTTATTTAAGTATTTATTAAACAGCAGCACAATGGTGTTGCCCCATGTCCTGTTGTCTTGATTTGCATGCTAAAGCTCATTTTAAGATCAAACTTTTTTCCTTGCAGCAGCCAGGGTCTTCAGAGTTCAGGGCCAAGTGGGTGCCTGGTGAATAACAGTGCACCATCATGTCCTCCCACCACCTTCAGCCCATCATTAGCACTGCACTTCAATGAGAATCTTGTTCGACATGTTCAGAGCTGGCCGTCAGATCACGTAGAGAAGCAGGTGACGCTTTGCCTTACTGGTGTTTCATGTCAGTTAATATTAAATATAATATGATGTAGCATCTCCCACTCACTCTGGTGCCACTCGGATAAGGATGGGTTTCTTCCCCATGTCCTCTCAGGAAGATTTTTCTTGCCATTGTTGTCCCTGGGTTTCTCACCAGTGGTACATTTTATCTCTAAATTTAGAAAGTATCTTACATTTATGCATTTCTGTAAATCTGCTTTGTTTTAGTGTTTATACAAATAGACATGAAATCTTACACTGTAACTGATCCATCAGGCATCGAGGTTACGTGAGGACGTCCACAACATGGGCAGTATGAACATGTCGGAAATCTGCGTGGAGCTGAAAAAGCTGCGCTCTCTGGTGCGAGTGTGTGAGATCCAGGCTACGCTGAGAGAGCAAAGGTAACCATGGCAAAAAGAGTTAAATCCACTCCAGAACCAGTATACTGAAGGTCATGACTTTTTCTTTAAATAGTGGGATTGATGGCATTTGTACTACGGTGATGGAAGTATTAAAATATTGAACATAGGTTACATGGGTGCAAGGTTTCCGGCATGTTCCAGAAGCTGTTTTTTCCAGGACTGAATGTAATAATTTTTCCAAATTGTGTCAATCTGTTGATTTTCCTCTTCTTTGGGGGGAGGGTCATCATAGGGCTTAAATAATTTAAAACACTTTAAAAAAAAATTAATTTGCAATTCAAGCAATCATGTTGATAACGTGCATGAAGCAGAAAAAAAGGTGTACAGTACCATCATCTGCAACCAATCAGCAGGAGGGAGGGAGAAACAAAAGCTCAGCCATTGGCTAAATTTGAATAGCGTGCCAGTAATGCAGTGATGATGCATACGTATGATGTGCTGGGGCTGCCACTAATTCGGTACTTCTCAAGTAGTGAGACACGCCCTGTTGGGGTGCACGATGTGATGCCAGAGGGAGCGGCTATGACCCTGGAAAACATGCTGTTTTTTTTTTGTTTTTTTTGGCCATACTGTACTAGAATTAAGTATTTTATTTTTTTAATGTTACAATGTTGTGCAGAGGTGTATTCAGAAAAAATGTTAGACAAATACTATTTACAGTCCTGGGGGGAGGGGTGAAATTATCCCCCCACTCCAGAGGGTCATCACAGAAAATAATTGAGAAGTACGGAGTTAATTTAAAAACATGATGGAAAAAAATTATGAAATTATTTTTCCATGTATTTTTTGAAAACTGACATAATCGAGACCGACTGAAGTCGAGGTGTACCTGTATATGGATTAAAAAAAAATTGTTCAGAGGTCAATGGTAGTTGTTGGATTGTTTGAAAATAGTCTTGTAATTTAAATAAAATCTATATTTTGCATCATTATACAGGGATCCCTCACTTTCCGCGGTTAATGGGGACCGAGACCCCCTCAAAGACCGCCGATTTCCGCGAAGTAGGATCGACCCTGACTGATGTATGTGTATATAATATCAATAAATATATAATCAACGCTATAAATGCTTATCATAACAAACATTCAAAAATAATGCATAAGATGTAAATAAAATATAAATACACACATTTTTACGTGAGGTGCACATCTGTAAGTAAGTAGTTTTGTTGGGTTTTGGATTGGTTGTTTTTTTTTTTTTGTTTTTTGCGTAATTGGCCTTGTTTTGCTGCATTTCCCTTAACCTTTTTGCTTAATTTCCTTACTTGTTTTCGATGAATATTTTTGAAAAACCTACAATGCACTGAAGCCACAGAAACTGAAGCCCGAAGTAGCCAGGGATCGTGTGCGTGTGTGCGTATACGTGAGGTTAAAATGGTCCATTTTTATTGAAGTTCGAATTTTTGCATCAACTTTTAAAACAAGCATTCAACTATCAGTTGCTCATGTGAAATCAACTAAAACTTACTAGAAATGTCTTTTCCCCTTTTTTTGGTGAGTACCCTCATAAAACTAGATAAAAACAGTAGCAAACTTACTGGTTTTCGTTGCAATTATAAGACACTCATATACACATGCACACACCAGAAGAACGGCCGTGAAGTCGTCTCTCCATTTTTGGATACTGTTTTGATATTTAAATTAGCTTCCATGCCGTTTCAGCGAATAAAATAAAGGTTATGAAGACGATATACTCGTAAACAATGCAGTCTAGTCTAAGATCTGAAACTAACCAGTGTCTCTCCCCCTTATGCCGGTCCCAAGCCCGGAGAAATGCAGAGGGTTGTGTCAGGAAGGGCATCCGACGTAAAACCAATGCCAAACTTTTATGATGCAAATCAGAAGTATTACTCCCATACCGGATCGATCGAGGCCCGGATTAACAACGACCGCCATCAGTGCTGTCAATCAACAGGGTGCTGATGGAAATTGGACTACTGTTGGTCAAAGGAGAGGTGGGAGGCGTGTCCATAGGCAGAGAGAGAAGAGGAAAGGCATGAGTCTAGGACTGAGAGTAGGGACTTTAAATGTTGGAACTATGCAAAGAAAAGGTAGAGAGCTGGCTGACATGATGCAGAGGAGGAAGGTGGACATACTGTATGTTAACGAGGATGGATAGGATCAGAAATTAGTATATCAGAGGGACAGCCCATGTAAGATGTTTTGGAGACAAAGTCAGAGAGACTAGATTGAGATGGTTTGGACATGTACAGAGGAGGGATAGTGAGTATATTGGCAGTAGGATGCTGAGGTTGGAACTACCAGGCAGAAGGCCCAGAGGAAGACCAAAGAAGAGATTTATGGATGTGGTAAAGGAAGACATGAAGGTCATTGGAGTCAAAAAAGATGTAGAGGACAGGGTGAGATGGAGACAGATGATTTGCTGTGGCGACCCCTGAAGGGAGCAGCCGAAAGGAAAAGAAGAGATTTCTCTAATCACCGCTTGCTAAACTTTTCCTAGACATGTTGTTTTCTAAAGGTTTGTATGGCTGAAGTGCATAAACATGTTTGGTTGTTAAGGACTAATGATCTCGGAAGAAGTGCAATCTTTGTGCTCATTTTTCTATAAAATGTCTTTTGAAATTTTTAGTTGAATGCTGACACAAGAAATGGCATCGCTCGGTCAGTTTTCAAGATACAGACACTCCCCGACTTACGTTTTTAATTGGTTCCGGACGGCTGAACATAAGTTGAAAATGAACGCAAGTTGTAACAGTGACATATGACGCTCATACTGTACTATACATCCATAAATACCATTACCGTATCTCGAACACCCCTAAATCAATTATTATAAACATAACATTGATATATTTTATATTATATTACAAATAATATAAACATAATTTCAAATAAATTAAATTCAAGCATAAATAATTTCAAATTGATAAATTTTAATCATTCACTCATCAAATATCAAATATAACCTTTAACATTCTCTATGATGCGATCTTTCTGCTTGTAAATGGTTCCGATGGTCACTTTACATGAAGCTGAGCTGAATCACATGACATGAAGTTGAGCTGACTCACTTTACATGAAGCTTAAAATAGCCAATCAACGCTTACAATATGTGAGGCGCTCGAGACTGAAAGTAGTGCACTTGCTGAAAGTAGTTTACTTGCTTGAAAAAAAGCGCGGGTTATACGGACTTCCGGCTTTCAAGTGAGCAAGGCCCCCGTTGAACTCGTTTAATACTCGGCCTGCACTGATGTGAATCACCAGCAGAGCAGAGAGTTCTCTTTCTTGGGTTTTCATTCCTTTTAGAACTCTCTTTGCTTAACTGAGTATGCATGCTACATTGCGCCGATCCAAGCAGATAGTTAATTCATCTCTGTGTATGAGACTTGCACCCATGCTGGTAGGCTTACGCTTCTGACCAACCATATTTGCTTCGGGTTCCAAAAGTCCGAAAAACGGTGTAAACACAAAGATCACAGAGATGACGTCTTAACACGAGTAAAACACTATATATATATATATATATATATATATATATATGAGATATACTGTGTGTATATATAACTGAACTGGGAAGAAGGAGGGGCACGTTCAGTCGGTCGTTTGTAAACAATGGACACCGTGTCATCAAGTCAGCATATTATGTAGGTACATCTAAACTCAAAATTTGCCATTTTTTTTTCTTTCTTTTTGAAAAAAATAAAACGTAAAATGGATGAATGTAAATTGGGGAGCGTCTGTATTGACAGACTTTTTTTGCTGCATTTTGCAGCTTTGGGCCTCCTCTATCTGTCTGTGCAAAAAGCTCATTTTTGGAAACAACAGCCTACTTTCGGTTGAGTTGCTCACATGTGTATATACAGGGATCCCTCGCTACTGCGCGCTTCAATTCATGTGGCTTCAGTGCATTGTGGTTTTAAATATATATATTTTCAACGAATTGAAAAATAAGGAAATTAAGAAAGTATATGGGGGGTAAAAAGTTAAGGAAAAGTCCACAAAAACAAGGCCAATTATGCAAAAAACAAACCACCTCAAACAAACAAAGTACGACCCAAAATCTCCCATCAAAACTACTTACATTGTTGCATCTGTGTGCGTGTGTATGTCTGTGTCCTTTCATGCAACACCACTGTATGTGTGTGTATTTATAAATGTTTACATGTTGTTTTTTTTATTGTTTGTTATTATAAGCATTTATAGCATTGAATATGTATTTATTGATATTATATAAACACATGCATGTACATATGTCATTCCGGGGGGGGGGGGTGATCCTACTTCAGATTTCGATAGTCATTAACCGCAGAAAGTGAGGGATCCTTGTGTGTGTGTGTGTGTGTGTGTGTGTATATATATATATATATATATATTGTGTGTGTGTATATATATTATATAATATACATATATAGTGTATATGTGTGTGTGTGTGTGGGGGGGGATTATACATATACACACACAGGCATTGCTACACTTTTTCAGGTTTTTTAAAATTTCCAATTTGCACCCTATGCCGTATAGTAAACCAAATGTTGTTTCGCTGAGGTCACCTAACCTTCCTTTGTGTTATTTACAACCTGTAAATCTATCCTTTTAAAATGTCATTTAATTTTATTTTTTTCCTATCGTGTTTGTATTAAATCTTCTAAGGAGTTTGAGATGCTGTTGCCTCTCTCTCGTGCTCATGCTCCCACTTGCATGTGTATTTGAAGCTCACCTGCATCTGTCATGACTTAAAGCATTTTAAAATTCAAGTTTTGTGTGGTGTGTGGGTTTGTTTTTTTTTTGTTTGTTTGTTTTTTTTCCTCCTCTCCATTCCTTCACTCTCAAGGTATCAACATGATTGTTTGAATTATGAATTCACGTTTTTAGTGTTTTTAATTATTTTATTTAAGCCCCATGATGCCACTCAAACGCCCTGCATCTTCTCTATCCGTGTCAATGACTTGTGGATTTTCATGGTCCGTGAGAAGGGCCGGAACTGAACCATCATGAAAAATGGGGGCTACTGTATACAGATATTAATCTAATAAATCAGATATAAACTCATGAACTTCTGTATCAAATAAAACTCAGCATATTTGCACACGATGCAAAAAAAGGGAAGATCTGTCGGGCTTTTACCCTTCGGGCTAGTGGCTCATCACAGCCGGCACTTATCCAACGTTTTCGTAGCATCAAGGGACTAGACTAGACTCTTGAATGGAGCACCAGTCCATCACAGGTTTCCTTTCTAGTATTATTATTATTATTATTATTTTTAATACTGATACCAGTTTATGCACCTGGGTGGACAGAAGCCCGCTTGTCCTGGAGTCTTAGCACAGTGGGGGTCTAATAGGGACTTGGATTTGTCTTCTTGACAATGAGCCCCGCTCGCTAACCATCAGCCCCGCGCGTCCATGTTTGGCACGTCTCACTTTTGTGCAGTACCGTGGCACCCCTTTGGTGTGAGGATTTAATCCTCATTTTTAGGTTTTATTAAACCGAGTGCACTTCATGAGGATAATCTTTAGATGGTGTTATTTTGTGTTTCATCACCCTTTAATTCAAAAAAAAAAAAAAAAACTTTCTTTGCTTAACAGGATCCTGTTCTTGAGACAAGAGATCAAGGAACTGGAGAAGCTGAAGAACCAGAACTCCTTCATGGTTTGAGAAGCAGACGACGTTCGCTTTAAGCAGGAGGAACTCCGCAGCTGGCTGCCTTTTCTGAACCGTGGACCTACAGACTGGACTGAACTGAACCGGACTGGACTAGGATTTTTCTCCACAGCTGGAGAACCAAAAAAAGAAGAAAAAGGAGAGGGAAAAAAAAAAAAATAGAAAATAAGCTCACCACGGGTCGTGCTGTTTGCTCTACCAAGCCCCGAGGTTCATTCATAGATTTGTTGTACGTACATGTCCTCTCTCTGTCAAAGTAAATAAACCGCAACGACACCGATACACGGGGGACATGTGGGGAAGGTTCTGGAATGGGAAAAGGGTTTATTTTTAGGATGGTCGGGAGGAACGTTCAACAGTGTGTGTGTTTGTTCACTCCCAGTTTCACAGACTCGTCTCGTCTCATTTAGGATTTTTATAATCCGTTTCTTTTGGCGTGTGAATCCATCGTGGACACGCACCGGTTAAATCTATCCGAAATAAACGAATCCGGAGGATCCCAGAGGATCTGATATCTGATCGTGTTTAATGTGCTTCAGTGCGTAAAATTCAGCCTTGACGTTTTCTACTAATTTGTTTTTCTGCTGATTATAATTTTTTTTTTTTTTTTTTAAATGTGTAAAAGGTCAAATCTTTCCCATTTCCATCATGATGCTTCTAGAGTAATATCTGTACGCCATGAATTTTTGACGCTGATCTCCTCACACTGATCGATGTTCGGGCGTTTGATTTTACGACAGCATTTGCACTAACGGATTTGATATGAACCCATTTTGTGTATCAATCTTTAACTCGACGTATCCGCTGTAATTACTTAACGAGGCTCAATCCATTAAACCACATTTTGCCTCTGTGTCTGTCCTCACTGTCTGAACTTGAACAGTTTAACGCGCACACACACACACACACACACACACACAGGTAAACAGAATCTGAGGTCATGTGTCACAGATTCAATTTTTCCAAATCATTTCTATCCATGTCCAAGTGAGCGGTGTTTATGTAATGCAGTGCTTCTCAATTATTTTCTGTTACGCCCCCCCTAGCAAGAAGAAAACAATTCGCGCCCCCCCACCACCCACTTTCCGCCGCAACTATAAATTATAACTTTTTTCTATAATATAGTTACAGGTATATCTCTTCATTATATCGTATCCTTGTTAACATAAATAAAACAAAAAGAAAGAGATATAGTTCAACTTACAAGAATAACTTTTTTAACATTTTTTATTAGTCTGTAAAAGAAAGTGCATCAATTTGCCTTAAATTTAAAAATAATAATAATAATAAACATTTTTGACAAACTTACCACACCATTTGCTGCTGAAAATAAAATCAATAAATAATTAATTCAAATTGACTTCAGAAACATTAACTCAGGAGCACAATATATAAACACTTTAACCTACAAAACAAGAACAAATAGAACAATTTGTGCTGATTTTTTTTTCTCAAAATGAGGAAGCCAAGATTAATGGCTACAATGAGCACGTTTTGCAGCGCACAGCTTCTCAAAGCGAGGTTTGAAGCATGACACTGCAACTCTCAGCTCCTGCATCGCCAGCTCGTAGCAAAACAAACCTACACCGTAGAGTTAATACTCGCTGCGCACAATGGGCAATGAGGGCGCCACTGCCAACTACTGGAGTGGATGTGCAATTACACTTTCTTGTAGTACGGCGGAAAAAAAGCATGTTCTCCTGGGTCACATGCGCCCCCCTCAGCATCCCATCGTGCCCCCCCAGGGGGGCGCGCCCCACTATTTGAGAAGCACTGATGTAATGAGTTGTGACACACCCTGTTTTTGATGTGCTAAACATCAGAAGTGAGTGCAGGGTTCACTTTATCCAAGCAGTAGCCACATCTTCCACTGGTTTCAATCACTAATCTTCAAAGAACAAAAAGTCTAGGTTGCACAGTCGTCTTTCAAAATTTAAAGCCGGTTGCCTGCCATCTCAGTGAGACCACCTTTCTTTCAGTTCACGGCTCGAAAACCCTGACAACAAGTAGCGCACTATACGTTCAACAGTACACAGGTCTCGCCAAGATGGCACCAGACTGGCTTTAGGATTTGCCACATACAGACAGTAGGATACACCAGGCGTGTCCAGTCTTATCCACAAAGGGCCGGTGTGGGAACAGGTTACACAACCATGAACCACTGACCTCAAACTGACTGGCTTGTGTGTCCTATTGATTGTGCAAGTTGAAGTCGGACCGGTGCCATCCTGGTGAGCATGTGGTCTCACCAAGATAGCTTCAACTACCGCGCAATTGTTTATTCATTTAAATTTTTGAGATCACGATTGAAATAGCTGGAAGGAGAGACTACGGTATGAATTGAAAACCTGTGCCCATCGCACCCACGGCATATAAGCTTGTACATCACACCTCAACAATCTAAGTTGGCAAGCTGAAAATCAGCAATCTGCCAATATTGGGCTGTCTATGCTTCAGAGCCTGAGTTGCACTTTGGCTCATCGGCTGAGGTGGGACCATTGAAAACTCATTTTTGGCAGCGTCGAGGTCACCAGGCAAGTCAATCCCTGTACAGCAAGCTGATGATGAAGTGGCTTCATGTGTCACCTTCGCATTGAAGCGGTCAAATTCTTCTCATATCAGCTGCTGTGTGTGTGTGTGTGTGTGTGTGTGTATTGTGGGGCAACAGAGGAACAGCCCCAGGATAACACACACCCTTAAAGCAGAAGGGATTAAGGTGGGCTTTACTCAGAAGGCCACACCCACCATGGCAGCTGATCATTAACCCAGAGCCTTAACCAGTGAGCCACCACTGTCTGGTGAAAAATGGTGCCAGGACCCGCCACACATGGCTGGACAGATCACCGAGTGAGAAGATAGAAGGATGAGAAACTTTGCACACATGGAAGGAAGGTGTTTATTTGTGCGTGGTGTGATTGAGAGCTGTGTGGCAATGATAAACAATTTGTTTACAGTTTGTAATCTTAATAATTGTTTCGGGGTGTCACTGTGAGAAATGCTGTCCATCACGGCCGGCTAGTCTGGAGCATTAGGTGCAGTGTGGTCATGTTCAAGACTGAGCAACATTCTGCAACACAATGGGTGGTGGTGAAATAATAATAATAATAATAATTATTATTATTATTATTATTATTAACAGCCAAATTACCACTATCAGAAAAATAATTTTACTGTATTTCTATTATTTGTAAGAATGTATTTATTTAATAGTAATAACTAAACTATGATTATTTTATTATAATATAAATTATTATTATTGTTAATGTTAGAAACACCTGATTTATTGAGTGAACAGTGGGCGTGGCCAAGCCCCTTCAAATACAGTCGGTCAGTAAAGTAGGACGCCATCCAATGACAGCGTGGTGTATGCAAATAAGGAAGGTGGCGGTCCAATCAGCGTGCTGATGGGAGGAGTCTAACCGAGGCTGTGATCCTGCAGTCCGAGCTCTGGAGCTCTGAGAGTTCAGATGCTCGGCGGAGTCTGGCTCGGTGTCTGCGGTCCTGCCTGGACTTTTTCTTCTCAAACCAACAAACATCAGCCACAACTAAAACTTGGAATTTATCTTTTCTCCTTCCTGGATGGAGAGGAAAAGCTTTCTGTGAAGTTTTTTTTTTTAAGTTCGTGTTTGAAGGCTTTCTATGATGTGATTTGCGATGATGATGATGATGATGATGATGATGAAGAAGTTGGAGTATTCTCCGGATATGTCGTGATGCGTGTGTCCTGGACAAGTTAAGACAGAAGAGACCGAAGACTTAAAAAGTGTCCTTCATGGAGCGCCTGGTTTCCATTTGGCTGCAGCTGGAGCTCTGGGCCATGGCTGTGCTCTTAACCAGAGGTGAGGAACCAGCAGACCACTGAGAAGTTCAAAGAGAAAATGCATGTCAATCATATTGTGGTCCATTTATTCCTGCAGGATGATCAGTGAGATCTTCGCAGCTTTCAGGATCACGATCAGTGTTGTGTTAGAAAAAAAATCTGAAGGAACTCATTCAAGTCTTCACACAGAGGATGTGATATCAAGATTAAAAGCTCAGCAGCTTCATTCTGCAGATTAAATGGGACGCTATGTTTGGTGTAATACACTTCATTCCATGGCCTCATGCCATATTTACATTGTTGTTGTTGTTGTTTTGTTTTGCTTTGGGGTTGATATTGAACTTGAAACAGGATTTCAATCCAAAATCAAACTCGATTTGAAATATCTCACAGTCATCACACCTACTGGATGTCGCTTCGGTGCCGTGTGCACTATATGTTTTGGTAGATTATTATTACTACATCATCATTACGTCATCAAGTCAGTATAAATATTTCAAAATTCTAAATGTTAGTTTGCCACCGTGCAATAAAAACAGTTACAGGGGAATAAAATGCCAGTAAAGTAACACCATGTTGTGTAAGAATAAGATGACTTTCCATGCAAAACATAAAAAATAAAAATAATAAAAAACAACCAAATAAATAAAAATAGCAATAAAGGCTGCTGGGGTTTTGGTTAAAAAAAAAAAAAAGAAAAGCAAGTGCGGCCGGAAAAACCTCCAGAAGAACAGAAGTGCGCCTGGTTTTGATTTTTCACTTCCAGCTCTCATTGCCTTGTAAAACTATCCAGTCCTGCTTCCATCCCTTCAGGGGACAATACCTGCACTTTCATTCATCTTCTGCTTGCTTCACTCTAAGCTTAAAACATCTGCATCTGTCATGGAAACATTTCCATTCAGGAGAGTTGCGTTTTAGTCCCCATGAGGAAAGCAGCGCTCTCTGGCGGGATGGGAAACCAAATGTGGGTCCCCACAACGTTATAAATACAATAGTTAAGAAAGATTAAAAACAAATACCTAATCATACAGTCCGAGAATGCTGTTTTTTTTTTGTGTTTTGTGTGTGTGTGTGTGTGTGTGTGTGTGTGTGTGTGTGTGTGTGTGTTTTGTTGTTGTTCTACTCGTCGTTGTATTTATTTTAATTTAGAATTTTGAATGTAATAATTTTCCAGGTTTTTCCTCTGATCTGTAGCCAGAGGTGATATGGACATGAGGCAGTGGTGGCCCAGTAGTAAAGGTGCTGGATCACTCACTGAGCCTAAGGTCCTAAGGTTGGGGGTTCAAGCCCCACCCACCACAGGTTGTCACTGCCCCACCCCAGTGCAGCCAACTGGGTTATCAAGGTCGGCCATGTCTGTCACTGTCTACGGTGAGAGGTTCATGTCGAAAGTCAGCAATGGTTCTTTTACAAGAGTAGCTGCATAGCCATCAGCATGTTCTCCGTCCTGCGAAGGCCTGGCGAGCTGTCCAGGGTGTACTCTGCCCTCACCCAGAGTTAGCTAGGATGGGCACCAGCCTCATGAACACTAATGGGGGGGGGAAGGCAAAGGATGAGTGAAGTGTGTTGGCCTGTGGGTGAGAAGGTAAAACACAAGTGAAAACAAGTGACTGGAGAGAGAGAGAGAGAGAGAGAGAGAGAGAGAGAGAGAGAAGGAGAATGAAAAACAATGACATCAGAGGAGACGTCAGAGGCGTCCACCTCACAGCAAGAAGGTCCTGGGTTTGAGTCCCGGGTGTTTCTATGTAGAGTTTACATGTTCTCCCCGTGTTTGGGTTTCCTCCGGGTCCTCCAGTTTTCTCCTAAATCCAAAGATATGCACATCAGGCTGATTGTATTTTGCACTGGAGTGCAGTTATGGATAGTTGTGTGTGTTTGTGTGTGTGTGTGTGTGTGTGTGTGTGTGTGTGTGTGTGTGTTGCCCTGTCAAGATGGACTGGTGAGCTGTTTACGATGTATCCTGCCTTCACTCGTAGTCAGTCGGCTGAGATAGGCTCCAGCCTCCCCACAACCCAAATGAGATTGGTTCAGGGAGGAATAAAAATCTGTGACTTGTGTGATTGGTCATTATTTGATGATGCAATATGGAGCTGTAGAGATTTATGCGAACAGATGAGTTGCGTACATCAGAACTTCAATCCGATCTGCTATCCAAGGTACTAACTAGATAGTCCTGAGTGGGTGCAGAACCTACACCCACCCTGATGAGCTTTATGTTGGATCATATGGGCAACAGAAATGTTCTGATGTGCTCCATCTGGTTTTCCCATCTAGGAGAAATCCGGTGCTATTGCGACTCGCCGTATTGTGTAGCTACCGGATACATGTGCAAGTCGGAGCTGAACGCCTGCTTCACGCGCATCTTAGATCCTCAAAGCTCCAAAGCTGTGCTCTCACACGGCTGCTACGAGCACGCAGTGAACAGTGGGAATGTGTGCCGTGCCGAGGATACCCACGACGACCTGCGCGGCTCTGCCACTCTCGAGTGCTGTCACGAGGACATGTGCAATTACAGAGGTCCACATGATCTCACCTACAGCCGAGGAGAAGGTCTGGGTAAGCTGATCGTTCTTTCATGTCTCAGATAAACGTGCACGTCTTTCGTGTACGTGTTTTTGTCTTCTTCCTCATGGGATGCTCCTCCCCTCATCTTCCTGGTAGGTGATGTCGGGATCACGTGAAAGTTGCCTCTTTAATTATACTTAATGGGTTTTTTTTTTCTAAATATACTCAAAGGGGTGAGAAAACAATCCCGAACCCACCTGTTTTGGGGACGTTCCACTACAATAAAAGTAACTATAAAGGGATAGAACCTATGACCCGGTGTTCCTTCATAAAAACACCCGCTTGTTATTCTTTCCCACAGACCGTCGGAGTCGTCCTCAGGCCGAAGGCGGACGCCAGATAATCGCCCGCGTGCAGGACATCCCCTCCGCAAAAGAAGTATGGTTCCGTGCCGCCGTCATCGCCGTGCCCATCGCCGGCGGCCTGGTGCTCGTCCTCCTGATCATGCTGGCTCTTCGGATGCTGCGCAGTGAGAACCAGCGTCTGAGGCAACAGCGACGCGAGATGCTCTCTCGCCTCCACTATGGCTTCCACAGTCAACATCCCACCAAAAACCGCGGCGCCAAACTCGATCTGGAGTGCATGATGCCGCTGGGAGGACACGAGAGCTGCTGTCTGACCTGTGATAAGATCAGACAGTCCGATCCGGGCAGCCAGAGACTCTTATCACTGGTCTACTGGGGACGCCACAGCCCGAGAGGCAAACTGGAACTGGTCTGAAGGCGGAATACTGACTTGACTTGCGTCCATCACGTGCAGCTGGAATCACGTGTAGCACTTTACTTGAATTGAATCTGACACAAGCGCCTGTGTTTATGATGAACCTTTACCGAAAAGACCGGAACGTTTTCTTATAACCGAAGGACCAAAAAAATCGAAAGATAAACAAGGCGTATGTTGACGATTTGCACTTTTGTATAAAGAAGTGGGCGGAAAGAACTGTTGATGTTTCATTACATGTACAGCTTTGTTTGTGTAAATATTACACAGAATTTCTTCATTGTGTCTCTTGTTTTTTTTTTTTTTTTTTTTTTTTTGTCTCGACACGGAAATATGACGAGAGTTCAGTGAACAGAATAAACCTGAACAGCACAGCAAGCTAATATGCTAATAATGTTTGTAAGTCTGCCCGCGCCCAAAGTGGGCTGAGATGGGCGTCAGCCTCCCCGTGACCCTAAATAGGCCTAGAAAATGAATGGATGTTTGCGATGAGCTCGGTGGCTTTGTGGCTTGAACAAGCTTCAAGTGCCGGGTGGAGCGAGGCTTTGTTTGTAGAGTTCGCATGTTCTTCCTGCGCTCGTGTGGGTTTCCTCTGGGCAATCCGGTTTCCTCCAACAGTCCAAAGACATGCGCATTCGGTTAATTAGCCATTTCTAGTTGACCTGAGGTGAGACCCAAGGTGGTCTGGTGAGGTGTTCAGGGATACCTGAACTTTTACCCAGTGTCGGCTGAGATAGGCCATCCCGTTTTCCCGATAGGACTAAGCCGTTTGACAAAGGAGTGATGAGGACCAGCATTAGGTTAATAATGCGTTCACGTTGGGGCTGCTTCTCTCCGACGCTTAAAAAAAAAAAAAAGCTTCAGTACAAAAGCATTTGGGATAATGAATGGGAAAGAACCTTCTAGAATGAGGTCTGCGGATAGATAAAAAAAAAAAAAAAGTGGGCGTGTACTGTTCATTGATCTGGTCTGTAATTATCACACACACACACACAC
>CM045743.1:14353939-14383939 GCA_024760905.1 Plotosus lineatus
TCTTTATTTCTCTTGCTCTTTTTCTCTAACTCTCACACTGTTTCTGTCTGTCTCGCTCTTTCTACTCTGTCTCTCTTTCCTTGTTTGTCTCTCTGTCTCTCACTATTTTTCATCTGTGTGTCTGTCTGAAATTGACCAGTTTTCAATTAAATAAGCTCCACCCCCAGGCCACAGTATTTGAGGTGAGTAGAGCGGGAAGCATTTTCTATGAAACTTTAGTGGAAATTCTTTCAGGGTTTTTTTGACTTTGCTGTAATTGAAGTAAGATGTCGTACTGTCCTGTGAAAAGACTGGATGTTTTTGTTTCATTTCCCAAATCATTTATGGTATTTTTCTTTCGCACAGCGTCACTCTGAACCCCTCATGGCTTCCTAGTCCTGATGGCCTCTGGTTCTATTTGAGTGAAAGAGAAAAAAAAAAAAAAACATGAAAGAATTGAAATGTATATCGTGTATCGTGTATGTTTAGTGTTTCTGATGCATGTACACGTAACACCCAACCGCGTTACAGCGAATGTAAGAGTAGGTGTTTACTCCTGACCGTACCGAGGTCATCCTTCTGTAACAGTCTATACAGGTCGATTTGATTTATTTATCTCTTCATTTATTCCTCTGCTGAACCACTTCATCCTACCAGCGTCACTGGGGTCACTAGGCCGACCCCAGGAGAAGTCAGAGGTGTATCTCAACAGCTTGTCAGTCCATCACAGTGCCAGCACCCACACACACAGACTCACACTCACAGCTCGGGGCAATTTGGAACAGCCAATTAGCCCAATGTTCATGTCTTTGGACTGTAGGAGTAAAAAACGTACCCGGAAGAAACCAATGCAAGCACATGAAGAACATGCAAACGTCACACAAATGTGCCCTCGCTGAGCTCACAACCTGAACCCAATGTCGTTCATGCTGTAAGACACACGCGCTAACCACTGCCGCAACGTCTCGCCATTTATTTAATACATAGTTATCAAAAGCCATCATTACAGCTCTGTGATGTGAATCTGCCCTTTGTTTTCAAAAAATTCCCCGAATGTACAGTAGGCAGCCAGCAGAGCTATTCAACAGACCTGAATCTGCCTGATTATCATTAAAAGGAGGCTGCAGTGTATCGATGACCTGTTTAGCATGTCATAACAGAAAGATTTTTAACTCGCCTTGAGAAATGTTTAAAGTGTTTTGCAGAAATCATACACACACACACACACACACACACACACACACACGAAGGTCTTGTACTCCGGCATGCTGTCGTGAAACAGTCTGCCTGCTCTGACTTGCCAGATAATATCAAAGTGCTCTGAATGAGAGACTTCAATCCTGGAACAGCTCAATTCCCACTGAAAACAAAGGCGAAAGGTGTTAGGAGAATTAAGAAGGAGGAGGCGGACAAAACCTTTCCCAAATGTCTTTTTAACTCAATTACCGAAAATCTTGACAGGCTGTCTCGGAGATTAGCTTCAACACTTTAAAGCGCACACACACACACACACACCAACCAACCAACCAACCATTATCTCCACTCCTCCAGGTCATATGAGAGACAGAAGCTTTTAGGGGGCAGATTTAGGGGCTCTTAGTGAGAGACTGCTCTCAAATCCCAGGCCTGTTCCATACTTGATCAACAGAGCGAGCATGCACTTTGAACTTGGAGTGCGAGGAATGCAGTTAATGCAGGAGCTCTTGGGGCGTGCAGCAGACGAGAAGTCCAGGGGCATCCTCCTTAGGACGACAGCTGAGCTGTTGACACCGAGGGGCTCAAACAACTAAGATATGAACCTTCAATAGCAGTGCACTTTAGAAAGTGTATAATAAAAGTCTATATGCTAGCTTAGCCTCTTATATATATATATAGGGGATTTTCTGAGTAGATCCTTCCGTATGAGTGTGCTCAATACTTTTTGGTAGAGCAAATAATAAAATAAAAATAAAAGGACAGGACAAAGACTTTCTATAGAAAGTCTGTCCTGTCCTTTTATTTTATATATATATATATATATATATATATATATAAATAAATATATATATATATACACACACACACACACAGTTTACAGTTTACATAAGCCACTCGCTACACGATACAAAAAGAATGTTACAAGTATGTATTTTATGTAAATCTTCGAACGTTTTGGGTTCCGATATAAGGAGGACTTTTATTCTATGATTCTCTTAAAGGGTACCTGTACCCAAAATTGACAGCGTTAAAAACGCTCCACCATACCATATTATTAACTTTTAAACATCGCGTGATGTCGGTAGTTTATGTATAAGTCCACATTTCCTTTTCTTCTGTATGACATTCCTGGCTCACGAAGGTTGAGCATGCGGACATGTTGGCTTTATTTCACCGGGGTCAAAGGTCATTGTGACGTAACATCGTTGACAGTCGTATCGCCAATTGCTGAATGTAAGTATATTTTCCTCAAGCAATTCATGTTCTTTACAGCAATAGCACTCCTGATGGGTTTTTTTGACGCACGCATTTTCCACAAGAGCACCAAATATTTGCTGGTTGTTTGCTACGATTTTCCCATGTAAGAGCTTCCGGCGACTCTCCAATATCGTCCTCCGAGTCGTCACGTTCCTGGTCCGATTTCACTAAATGTGGATAGTCTTTCTTCAGTGGTTCGTATAAATAACCTTCTAATCCTTCTACGACATTGTCTTCGTCCATGATTAAAAAAAAAAAAACTACTATAATGTCTGTTTTTTCCAATGTTCCGTGAGCTTGTGTTGTGTGTAAACATTGCAATCTCGCAGTTCCGCTCGAGGCTTTGTCAACGATGTGACGTCACAGGAAATGCGCCATTTTAAAACTCCTGTGCTCTGAAGCTTGACGTTAGTGAAACCCTTAAATCGCTTAAAGCTGGTTTGTGAGAAAATATAATAAACGCCTTATAGGTGAATTGTCACTAGCTATACACAACACATCAAAATAGGTATATGAGCGCTTTCACTACAGGTACCCTTTAAGTAATTTTTAACTATGATGTCACTGACTTATTATAATTTGGTCTGAAGGCACAAAAGCTTGTTTATTTTTGTGCTGAGGGATTCGAGCCACACGAAAAACCTTTAAATCAGTAAACACAAAGTGTCTACGAATATTAGATACTGTAAAATTAAATGTTTTTATGTTTAAATTTTAATGTCGCATATTTTAAACATACTTGGCTTACTTATGCAGAAGTGGATGGATAGATGATATAAATTGAATATAATATTAAAAGCATGCATTTTATGTGAATTTTATAACATTTTGGTGAAGATATAAGTAGGACTTTTATTATACATTTCCAGTGAGTAATTTTTATAACCAACAAATGTTGCTAGTTCAGTGTAATAATGCAATAAAAGGCTGCTTATTTTGTGCTGAAGGGTCCAGTGCGAATAAACCTTCAAAACAATAAACCGGCGTAGTGTCTAAGAAAACCAAGACTCAAGAAGATCCTGGGTTTGGTCCTCATGTTCTGGCATTTCTGTATGGAGTCAACATGCTCTCGCTGTGCTTACACGAGCTACCTCAGGATACTCTGGATTCCTCCCACCTTCCAAAAACGTGCACATTAGGCGAACTGGCGGATCCAAATTGCTCCAAGGTGTGAATGTGAAGGACTGTGAATGTGCTGGCCAGGCGATGGTCTGGTGAGATATTTGGGGTTGACCCCGCCTTCACCCAGTGTTGGCTGAGATAGCGATTCCTAATGGAACTAAGCGGTTTGGCGAATGAGTGAGTAAATCGATACAAAGCAGGAGCATTGCAACGTGCAGTGTTGAATGTATCTATAAATGATTAAAAAAATACAACAGGAACGTTCCTTCGCAAATTATTTGAAAACATTGTGATATAAGACGATTAAAATCCTGGATATACTTCAAAGTGGAAATGTTGACTCTGCATCTTCACCGCACATCAGAGCTTTTTCCCCCCAGTAACAGCAACATCATCCGATCAAACATTTTATATCACAACAACGTACCATAACGAGTTAGTTCATCAGCAGTTCATTTTCTGTCACCGCTTCATCCTAATTAGGGTCGCGAGGAGGCTGGTGCCCATCCCAGCCAACTCAGGGCGAGGGCAGAGTACACCCTGGACAGCTCGCCAGGCCATCGCAGGGCGGAAACACACTGACGGCTTTGCAGCCTACTCTTGTCGAAAGTCAGCAATGGTTCTTTTACATGCCTCACACCATAGACAGTGACAGACATGGCCAGCCTTTGATAACCAAGTTAGCTCCACTGGGGGGGGGGGGGGGGGCAGTGACAACCTTGTGCAGAGTGGGACTCGAACCCCCAACCTTTGGATCAGCGAACCGGCGCCTTATACCACTAGACCCACCACTGCCCCCATTACGAGTTAGATAAAACCATAAATGTGGTATTTAGAATTTTTCAGCGACCCACACACACACACACACACACACACACACACCAGACACTTCTTCTAACACATGACAGGAAGTACAGGGTCAGAGCATAAGGTCAGCCCCTCTTCCCACCCTGAAGTGTTTAAGAGTTTTAGAGTCGAGGTCAGTGGTTCTTAACCTTGTTGGCGGTACCGAACCCCACCAGTTTCATATGCACATTCACCGAACCCTTCATCAGTGAAAAATAAAAATATGATTTTTTACAAATTATAGACACAGGTACTGTTGTGTTCTTGTATTCCCGTCTCCATGCAGTTTCACGAAGTGTTCCTTTAGTTTTGCCGGTGTGAGACTAGAGTTGCTCAACTTGGCATTGCAAATCATTCAGATAGGACGCTGAGTCCCATCACGTTCCGTGATGCATGTGAATCCATGTTGTACATATTCGTCCGACCACTTTCTTTTTTTGCTCGACATAGTATGGATTAAAATATTCCGAAAAAATCTCACGACTTTACACATTGACGACTGAGCGCGCTAAATTCCCCACGGCACTGATTGGCCAAGCAATGTAATGTGATCATCTGCAGCCAGTGATGGCCAAGCGGGGCGTGTCATCACTAATTGACATGATGAGTCGGGTGTGTCTTGACCTCCGTGGCAGAGGCTCCGCCGAACCCCTGAGGCTGACTCACCGAACCCCTAGGGTTCAATCGAACCCAGGTTAGGAACCACTGGTCTAGGGTAAGAACAGGGCTAGCATTGCATCACTATTTTTAGATGGGCTACAGGATCAGGGTGGGAGATATTTGTGAAAACCTGTATCGTACTAAATTTGCTGTTATTGCTATGTTGGGTTTGTTATCAAAGAGAAGCTTATATTAGAGGAAGGATACTGCACTGTAAAGTGTGGGTGGGGTGTGGGTGGGGTGTGGGTGGGGTGTGGCGGTACGTCGGCCACGACATTTTCAATATATCTGCTGACTACCATTGGTATAGCACACACACACACACACACACACACACTGTTGCCCCACTCTCGGCGCTCTCACATGAACCACGTTGACAGACAGGAAACACTTAGCCGTCTGCTCTTGGCTCTCAAACCAGAGACACATGATACCTATTCAAAGAAGCGCTTTTTAAAAAAGACCACTGCTCACGTTTTACATTTTCCCCCAAGGCAATTTCAAAGATATGATAAATGCAATGGCGGCACGGTGGCGTAGTGGTTAGCATGTCTGCCGCACAACAAGAAGGTCCTGGGTTCAATTCCCAGCTCGAGTACTTTGGTGTGGAGTTTGCATGTTCTCCCCGTGCTTGTGTGAGTTTCCTCTGGGTACGCCGGTTTCCTCCTACAGTCCAAAAAACATGTACAGTAAGCTAATTGGCTGTTCCAAATCTGCCGTGAATATGAACGGTTGTGTGAGTGTTGGCCCTTCAATGGCCTGGTGAGCTGTCCAGGGTCTACCTTGCCCAGAGCTGGAAGTGTGCCAAACTCCCAGCGACCCGAATTAGGATTAAGTGATTCAGAAATTGAATGATAAATAAATGCTTGTAGTGTGTTAATCATGATACACACTCAGGATCTTTTATTAATTATCTTTAAAATCCTTGATTCAGAACAGAATGCATCGTAATGCATCCCGGTGATAATAATGCTGTCACAACAACTTAGGTTCAAATAAAGTTCAAATTTGTGAATTTGTGAATGTGAATGTAGTGGTTCGGGTGCTGCGCTCATGATCGGGAGGTTGTGTGTTTGAATCCCAGTTAGACAACCCCCCCCCGGGCAAAATCTTAATCAGAAGTGTGCCTCTGTTCACCCAGCAGTATAAATAGGAACCAGTAAAAATATACTGGGAAAGTAACCTGCGATGGACTCGAGTCCCATCCACAAGGAGTTGAACTCCTGGTCGCTTCACGCTACGGAAACCGGCGATAAGCACCGGCCTGATGAACCACTATGGCTCGGGTGTAAAAAGCCCAACGGACTTTTTTTTTTTTTTTTAAGGCTGGAATGGTTGGAGAAAAGTGTCCGGTGTGATGTGCGATAGGAGAGTGTCAGCAAGAATGAAAGGAAAAGTGTACAAGACGGTGGTGAGGCCAGCGATGTTGTATGGTTTAGAAACAGTGGCGCTGAGGAAAAGGCAGGAGACAGAGCTGGAGGTAGCAGAGATGAAAATGTTGAGGTTCTCTCTGGGAGTAACGAGGATGGATAGGATCAGAAATGAGTCCATCAGAGGGACAGCACATGTAAAATGTTTTGGAGACAAAGTCAGAGAGGCTAGATTGAGATGGTTTGGACATGTACAGAGGAGGGATAGTGAGTATATCGGCAGTAGGATGCTGAGGTTGTCACTACCAGACAGAAGGCCTAGAGGAAGACCAAAGAAGAGATTTATGGATGTGGTGAAGGCGGACATGAAGGTCGTTGGAGTCAAAAAAGAAGATGCAGAGGACAGGGTGAGATGGAGGCGGATGATTTGCTATGGCGACCCCTGAAGGGAGCAGCCGAAAGGAAAGGAAGAAGAAGAAAGTTCAAATCTAACTTCTAGTGATTGTGACCAGACTTCACAAATGGTGCTAGCTTAGCATGACTGTCTCTGACAGTGAAAGCAGAAAATAATTTCCATGGTTTATTATATTATTAGTGAGGATTATTAAATTACTCTATCTCACATTTAAATATTGTACAATACAGTAAATGTGTGGGGCAGTGGTGGTTCTGGGGTAACGGTGCTGGATCACCGATCCTGAGGTTGAAGGTTCAAGCCCCACTTTCAACAGGTTGTCACTGTCCCCTCAGTGCAGCTAACTGGGTTATCAAAGGCCGGCCACGTCTCTCACAGTCTATGGTGAGAGGTTCATGTAAAAGAACCATTGCTGACTTTCGTAAAGAGTAGCTGCAAAGCCGTCAGCGTGTTTCTGCCCCTTGCTAAAAGGGTTGTGTCAGGAAGGGCATCCGACATAAAAACCTACGCCAAATCAAACGTGCGAATCAGATGATTCACTGTGGCGACCCCTGATAAAGGGAAAAAGCCGAAAGGAGATCTCATCTCATTCATTTTCTAAACCACTTAATCCTAATTTGGGTGACGGGGAGGCTGGTGGCCTTCTCAGCCGACTCTGGGTGAGGGCAGAGTACACCCTGGACAGCTCGCCAGGCCATTGCAGGGCAGAAACACGCTAACGGCTATGCAGCTACGCTTGTCGAAAGTCAGCAGTGGTTCTTTTACACAAGATTTACTATTATTATTATTATTATTATTACTACTATTATTATTATTATTATTACTATTATTATTATTATTACTATTATTATTATTATTATTATTATTATTATTATTACTACTACTACTATTATTATTATTATTATTATTATTATTATTACTATTATTATTATTATTATTATTATTATTACTACTATTATTATTATTATTATTATTATTATTACTACTACTATTATTATTATTATTATTATTATTATTATTATTATTATTATCATTATTTACCAAACAAAGGGATGCAAGCACGAAGCATTTTTATGAATTTACTTTTCTATAAAATGCTTTATAAATGTATAAAGATTCAGACTAACCTCTTTTCTCCTTCTCCTTATATATCAGCACATGAACAGAGATTTTTTAGTCTTCCATAAAAAACTATAGAAAAAAACAAACATCCAAAAAAAAAAAGGCCAAATAATTTAAATGGCAAATAATTCAGAAATAATTTTGTCTTATGGCTCTTTTCTTCTCTACAACTTTCATCTGACTCACTGATGGGAAGGATAAACGCAGAACATTGGGTTTACACAACGTCGCACATGTCTCCGGTGTTTATCACAAACGTATCAGCAGCACTCACAAAACTGTCAAGGTCATGCTGTAAAAGAAATTTCAACGAAAAGCCTGTGGCCATATCGGGTAAGATCTCTGCCCTGACCCTCATGCACATTTATCCGTCTTCCTGCTGCGATGTCTGCAGATAATAAAGCAGCTGAAGGCTCCACAGAAAGCCTGCTTGTGTTCTGCCCTCTGTTCAAGGCGACGGGACTGATTTTCACCACTATAATTTTCACCGGGATGATTATGGATTTTGAGACGACGGCGATCCCCACAGAGGGATGTTTGGGTTTTCTGAGGTCTAAATGCTCTCGGATTGTCGAGCTGGCATTTTATTTCGAGCAGCATTGTCTGTTAAAAGCATACCAGCACCGCCATCCATCTCTATTGTATCTTTCTCACGAACGTTACGTGTACTGTGGTCTTACTGAGAGTCGTATGCTCACTTGTGTTTGATTGCAGTATTTTGTGTTTTATTATTATTACACTTGTGAGGTGGATCGCGAAATATTCTCGGCATAAGAACATTGAGGTGAATATTCCTTTCAGCTGAGGCTATTCGTTATTTTAATATCTCCTACACAAGAGAGAGGGAAAAAATAAACTAAAACTAAAATATATTTATTTTATATTATGTTTATTTTTATATTTCTAACCTGTTAAAGCATTATCCTGTGTTTACAGAACGGACAATTACCACTTAGTCCATACCCTCAAATCAGATATGCGCTAGTCATGTCAGTCATATATGACAAGAGTACAAGTGGAATATGTGTTTTATTCTACTCAAACTCTGTGGATTGTGAAAAATAAACAGTTTCAATTATTTTA
Source organism: Plotosus lineatus (assembly GCA_024760905.1). Lineage (NCBI taxonomy): Eukaryota > Metazoa > Chordata > Actinopteri > Siluriformes > Plotosidae > Plotosus > Plotosus lineatus. The sequence continues at coordinate 14,362,991 of CM045743.1, forward strand.
TTTCAATTCTTGAACATAAAAGAAATGTACCTAGTTACTATCAAATACTTTACGGGATGAGTCCAACACAAAGTCTTAGCTGCTTGCTGTACTTCTGCGTGCCACACATCACTTATTATGGCCCCATGTTTAGTTGACAGCATCAGGCAATGCCAAAGACTGGAGACCATCTAATTTTTTCAAAAATTTAATTTAAAAAATGACCATCGAATACTCTCTTTCCAAATTTTGCCACTTTTTGTGAAATAAGTCTAGAATCACCAGAAGCCCCAGTGCAGCTAACTGGGTTATCAAAGGCGGGCCATGTCTCTCACTGTCTATGGTGAGAGGTTCATGTAAAAGAACCATTGCTGACTTTCGTAAAGAGTAGCTGCAAAGTCGTCAGCGTGTTTCTGTCCCTTGCTAAAAAGGGTTGTGACAGGAAGGGCATCCGACGTAAAAACCTCTGCCAAATCAAACGTGCGAATCAAATGATTCGCTGTGGCGACTCCCGAGTAAAAGGGGAAAAAGCCGAAAGGAAGACAGACAGAAGTCTAGAATCACCAGAAGAGCCAGCGAGCTAGGGATGACTTTTAGCCCAGCACAGTTGCGACTGGCTTCCATTTTTTTTTACTATACTAATGTAGCAAGTAACGATATATGAGCTATTATCCTAGTAGTAGATTAGCCAATCAAAACACTCAACTGCTCATATCCAGTGCGTATGGATAGAATGATGTTATTATCCCGAGATCATACTGCACCATTTTCATGTAGGATATGCAGTACTAAAATATCATATACTGCACAGAAATCTGAGACTACTCCGTGTCAGAGCCTCATTCCGTGACATTCAGAGAAATTTCGAACTTGTTTGAATTTTTTGCGGTTGAGTTCACGAATGTCGACAAATTTGAGAATGAAAAATTTCCATTAATTCCTTTCGCTTTTCCAGCGCACTTTTTGATCACCGCTACAGTGGTTTGGCACGTGCATGAGAGTAAGATTTTGTTTGACTTTTTTATTCCGCCTGTACACCCAACCTGTATAAACGAGGAGCGCTGCAGCGCTGCTAATGAAGCACTTAGCAATGTAACATATATTTGTTTATTATAGCTGAGAGTAGTTCCTTTGAGACTTTTATTTTATACACTTTTCCACTCTTGCCAAGACAAATGACTAAAGAGAACAAAAAGATGAACCGTAGAAGGAACATCTTCAGTATACCTCAAGAAATGTTTGGTTTCCTGAAAAAGCCATTTGGACACTTTAGCACGTTAGCGGGATTCATTTATATAATAGTGACTTTTATAATGGAAAATATTATTAGTTCTTTGAGGCACCAAAAAACCCATTGATTAAATATTTGTTTTGGTGCCACATTCGAAGGCTTTTGATGAATCCCCAAACATCCATCGTGGTAAAGATGGGCCACAGACATTTTTATATTTTAGAGTTTATTTAAGAGCGGAGAGTTAATACATCTTTCCAAAGAAAGATCCAGAACTTTTGATGGACCATACACGTTACTATTGCCTTTAATTATTTAACTCCCATTTGTTTTTTGTTTTGTTTGTTTTTTAACTTGCAGCACAAATGGAATGGGGCAGGGTGTGGTTTTACAGAAAATAATTCAGTATGAGCTGGTGGGATGTGGCCTGAAACAAAGTATGGTTACTGTTACCGCCATCAAGTAGACTAGTTTCCTATTACAGCCGGTCCCAAATGCATGTGCTTTATTCCGGTTGCATGGCACGGTGGCATCGTGGTTAGCACATCCACCTCACAAAAAGAAGGTTCTGGGCTTTGCTCCTGGGCTCAGTGATGACATTTCTGTGTGAAGTGTTCCCCGTGAGAAAGCCTGTGCTTAAATGGGTTTCCTTCGGGTACAGTGGTTTCCTCCGATAGTCCAAAATCCTGCATGTGAAGAAAATTAACTGTTTGAAATTGCATATGTGAGAATGTGTTGGCCCTAAAATAGATTGGCAAGGGTGTACACCACCTTCAAACAGAATTGGCCGAGATAGGCTCCATTAGTACTTAACCTTTTACAAAAAAACCAAAAAAAACCAAAGCACCACATCAGCTATACAATTTAAGATTATTTTTAAAGATTTCTTGAAGGTTATGTTGTATATTGGTGAACAAATCCTTGTGAACTGGTCTCTATGGAAACGGCAGTGTATTGAAAAGAGTGCATGAATATAAACTTCTGGTTTGAATTATAACACCTGCTTACCAATCAGTTAATTTAAATAAAGAATTTTCTCACGTTAAGAAAATTTGCAAGTCTTTCTGAAATGCTGACATGCTTGCACAACACTATGCTAATCTCACACACACACACACACACACACACACACACACACACACACACACACACACACACACACACGTCTAATATAGCCAAAGTAACGTGAGAGAGAGTGCATATGCCAGGCTTCCCTTCCTGTGAGTGTAGCCAGTTGTGCTGTCTGGGATGCATAATCAGGGTTCGAACTCATAGCCTCCAGAGATGAGGGAAACATCAAAAATTAACGAGTTTTTTTTTTTTTTATGTTAGGAAACTAGCTTGTCCGGTCTACTATGAGCATTTTCATAAAAGTGTGCGAAAATGTGCTACAGAATGAGATCAAAGCAGAACAGCAGCTTCCCTCTGACATCGTCCCGTCCCCATCATGTCCCGTCATGCTCATAATTACACAAAAAGCTTTCCTCCTCTGAGCCAAGCCCTCAAACTTCATCTAACTATCATCATCACCCCCCCACACACACACACACACACACATATACACACACACACACACACACACACACACACACACACAGACACCTTTGACACAGAGCTGTACTTCACAGTCACATGAGGCGGAGTGCATTCCAGTGGTTGAGGCTCTAATAACAGGGCTGGCTGTGTGTTCCTGCTCACTCCCCTCCACTTTACTCTCTGTAGGAGATCTGACCGATTTACATCAAATCAATGTCCACAAAACAGATGTCCTTTTAAAGCGAATCAATCTGTAATGCGTACTGACGCCAATCAGAGCCTGCCCGCGGACTCACCAGAGAGATCCTACAAAACAAGGACAAGAAAAATGACAACAAACCCCAAAGATAATATTATAAGATATTTTTCAGTCTGCTGTTAGGTTAGCATAATGCTGTGCTAGCGCCGGACACACTGAGTAGGACTAGCTAAGAGCGAGCTCACGCTAACTTGTAACGTCATATATATGTCATACATATGGAAATGTTTTAAACAGTGATAATAACTTGAGAATCTATTGTTGATTTATTTATTTATTAAAGAACATGATGTGTTTTTTCCTCGAAAGGCAGATGCCTTTGCTTTCTTCCTTTCAGACAATCGTTCTTTCATTCATTTTCTGAACCAATTAATCCTAATTAGGGTCAGACGGAGGCTGGCTCTCATCTCAGCCGACTCTGGGTGAGGGCAGAGTACACCCTGGACAGCACACCAGACCATAACAGGGCAGAAACACACCGACGGCTATGCAGATACTCAATAGAAGTCAGCAATGGCTATTTTACAGCCTCTCACCACCACAGACAGTGAGGGACATAACTGGCCTTTGATAACCCAGTTAGCTGCATGGGGGCGGGGCAGGGACAGGGACAAGCTCGGTGATGGTGGGAATTTAACCCCTGACCTTGAGATCAGTAACACATATCCAGAACCATACCACCAGGTCACCACTGCCCAGCCCTAGTTTTTCACTCACGTAATATTTCCGTTGCAGGACATTTGCTCACAAGACAAATGCTCACAGCCTTAATGAAAAACGGACATTTGCTCACAACATAAAAATTTTTGTTCAATTTTAACCCTAAGTCTAGCCCTAACCCTAAACCCTAACCCTAACCCTAAGCCTAACCCTAAACTGTAACCCTAACCCTAACTCTAACTTTAAATCCTAACCCTAACCTAACCCTAATCCTAACCCTAAACTGTAACCCTAACCCTAACCCTAACCCTAAACTGTAACCGTAACCCTAACCCTAACTCTAACTTTAAACCCTAACCTAACCTAACCTAATCCTAACCCTAAACTGTAACCCTAACCTAAACCTAACCTAAACTGTAACCGTAACCCTAACCCTAACTCTAACTTTAAACCCTAACCCTAAACCTAACCCTAATCATAACCCTAAACTGTAACCCTAACCCTAAACCCTAACCCTAAACTGTAACCCTAACCCTAACTCTAACTTTAAACCCTAACCCTAATCCTAACCCTAACTCAAACTTTTAACCCTAACCCTAAACCTAACCCTAATCCTACCCCAAGCCTAACCCTAAACTGTAACCCTAAACTCTAACCCTAACCCTAACTCTAACTTTAAACCCTAACCCTAACCCTAAACTGTAACCCTAACCCTAAACCTAACCCTAAACTGTAGCCGTAACCCTAACCCTAACTCTAACTTTAAACCCTAACCTAAACCTAAACCTAACCCTAATCATAACCCTAAACTGTAACCTAACCTAAACCCTAACCCTAACTGTAACCCTAACCCTAACTCTAACTTTAAACCCTAACCCTAAACCTAATCCTAACCCTAACTCAAACTTTTAACCCTAACCCTAAACCTAACCCTAATCCTACCCCAAGCCTAACCTTAAACTGTAACCCTAAACTGTAACCGTAACCCTAAACCCTAACCCTAACTTTAAACCCTAACCCTAACTTTAAACCCTAACCCTAAACCTTAACCCTAATCCTAATGTATAATGAGTTAATTTAGCATTATGTATTTATAAGAATAAATAATGTTGATAACACATTGTGATCTTTTTTGTATTATGCATTTATTACAACAAAGAAAAAAAGATGTTGTGAGCAAATGTCTGTTTTTTTCATTGTTTTTTTATTACGGTTGTGAGCATTTGTCCTGTGAGCAAATGTCCGCGCACCAAATATTCGGTCCTCTCCAAGTTTTTCCAGGAACGTCTGCAATGCATTTCCCATCCTCATTAGCACCATTAGCATTGTAGCCTGAAGTCAATGATAACGTACGCCATGATTGATTGATTGCATGAAAATTGTGTGATTACGCTTTTTTTTCTTGTCTTCATTGAATGTCATGGTGTGATGATGGAGGCCCATGAGAGGTCTGGGAGAGGCATAGTCACATGTAGACCTCCAGATTGAGATCAGGTAACTGTGGTGACTGGGCAGCTGGATTGAATAAAGGAGAAACAGAAAGCGACGTAGGCACAGCCTCCAACGAGATGAAGCTGAAAGCGAGCCCTGGATGGGGGCTCAGCGTGTTTGAGGTTGATGAGATAATGCTTAAGGTCAATGTTTAACCTGGTGCTCTGGACAGATTAACGCTTGGCAGGACATTAGACATGGATGGTTCGCTCCTGGGTCAATATACTTTCATGATAAAACAGAATTTTGATTTTGTGCGCTGTTTAATATATTTTATCTATTTTTATCTGACAGACGTGTGAATGGAATTAATCTGCACGTACAAGATTAAGAATTCACCTTAAAAACTCGAGCATTTACAGTAAGCATCAGATTTATTATTTCGCTGCAGGAAAGCCACGCAAGCACGTGCAGAATCGCACACCAAAACAACCAAGTTTGGGAATCGAACCCAGGTGCTTCTTTCTTCCCACTATGCCACGGTGCAGCTCCAATTATGGAATAGTGTTTTTACTCTGTATATGTTTGGCAGCGATGTCCAAGCGTTCCCACTTTTTATTCCTTCCGCTCTTGATTTCCTGGATTTCCTGACAGGCCGCAAGTTGGCAGCGACAGAGCGGGCAGTTTATTTAGCGGCTGTTTGTCTGTGCAGCTTGAACATGTGTTTAGTTTAATCTGCTAAGGCCATCAAGTGCTGCATAATAACTAAGGGCAGCGGAGAGGTGCTGCTGTGAGGATTTTAGGGCTTTTCGGAACACTCGGAAGCTGAAAAACAGGAATGGCGGATGGAAGAAACGCATGACTCAGCAGAAAGTCCAAGCAGAGTTATAATTTTGCTTTCAAAAAATAGAACCCAACCACTGAATACCATCTTTCTAAGCTCTCTCTCTCTCTCTCTCTCTCTCTCTCTCTCTTCCTCTGTCTCTCTTGGCTCATCTAATTATGGGTCCGGAAGATTGCAGGGTTTAAGTCATCTCCACAGGACCGGCCAAAATTGGAGTCTTGTGTGTGCAGTACTGAAAAACACACACTGCACTGTAGCTTACCTCCTTTTTCCCCCTGTCGTCCGCTGCCTTAGTGTCCCTCCCTCCCTTTCTGTCTCGCTGTCAAAATAAATATTACAAATACTTTCCCACTTTCGTCTTTTAAGGAGATTGGAAATGCTTCTGCGGTGAGGTACGGTGAAAGAACAAGCGCATAAAGAGCTTTCAGTAACCATTAAAAACTTTCAGTGCTAACAATCCCAAGAACGTTAGAAGTTCTATAGTACATTTTTGGCAGGAGCAAAGCCAGGCCTTTAACAGGAGGGCCAGGTTAGAAACAGTAACTTTCTTGGCGTGGCGATCTCCCTAAAAATGCTAAAATTCTAAAAGTACCGCGGGAATGGTGTACTTTATATTTAAATAATTAAAGAGCTAAAACCATGGTCTGATGTAGCCCAAATGACTTCATGATAGACAACAGTCGATTTTTTTTTGATATCTGGGGTCAACTAGCATTATCCCGTAAGTGCTCCGAGCGGCGCGTGGACATTTGCTCACAGGACAAACGCTCACAACCTTAGTATAAAAAACAGACATTTGCTCACAACATCTTTTTTCTTTGTTCTAATAAATGCATAATACAAAAAGATCACAATGTGTTATAAAAATTATTTATTATTATAAATACATACTGCTCAATTAACTCATTATACATTAGGGTTAAGGTTTAGGGTTAGGTTTAGTGTTTAGGGGTTAGGGTTTAGGGTTAGGTTTAGTGTTTAGGGGTTAGGGTTTAGGGTTAGGTTTAGTGTTTAGGGGTTAGGGTTTAGGGTTTAGGTTTAGTGTTTAGGGGTTAGGGTTTATGGTTAGGTTTAGTGTTTAGGGGTTAGGGTTAGGGTTTAGGTTAGGTTTAGTGTTTAGGGTTAGGGTTAGGGTTTAGGGTTAGGTTTAGTGTTTAGGGGTTAGGGTTTAGGGTTAGGTTTAGTGTTTAGGGTTTAGGGTTTAGGGTTAGGTTTAGTGTTTAGGGGTTAGGGTTTAGGGTTAGGTTTAGTGTTTAGGGGTTAGGGTTATGGTTAGGTTTAGTGTTTAGGGGTTAGGGTTAGGGTTTAGGGTTAGGTTTAGTGTTTAGGGGTTAGGGTTAGGGTTTAGGGTTAGGTTTAGTGTTTAGGGGTTAGGGTTTAGGGTTAGTGTTAAAATTGAACAAAATTTTTTATGTTGTGAGCAAATGTCCATTTTTTCATTAAGGTTGTGAGCATTTGTCCTGTGAGCAAATGTCCTGGAACCGCTCCGAGCACTTCCATCACACGCCGTGACAGCTCGGGGGTTAACTTGAGAAGTGTGGGTTCCATAGGCAGAAAGTTTAGTCATGTGGAAAATTTCTACGACTCAAACACAGATCAGTTAAACTGTTGAAACGATGAAAGCATCTGTGAGATGCACATCTTCTTCTTCTTTTACTTTCGGCTGCTCCCTTCAGGGGTCGCCACAGCAAATCATCCGCCTCCACCTCACCCTGTCCTCCGCATCTTCTTTTCTGACTCCAACGTCTGTGAGATGCACATAATCTATATAATATATAATATATAATATACAATAAGTTGTTCCTATATATTTACCTGTAGGCATGCCTTTGTTCACATCGCAGCCGTAGCCTAAAAATTAGAGAAATAACTTTGGGAACGAAAGGTTGCTGGTTTGAATCCCACACCAGCAGGAAAAATGTGTGGTGGTGGTGGGAGAGTGAGTTGCTCCATGCCTTCCTTCACATTAGTGAGGCTGCTGGCGTAGTGGTGAGGGTGCTATGCTCATGATCGGGAGGTTGTGTGTTCAAATCCCAGTTAGACCCCCTCTATGCTAAGACCCCTAGGCAAAGTCTGAACCACAAGTGTGCCTCTGTTCACCCAGCAGTATAAATGGGTACCAGTAAAAATATACTGGGAAGGTAACCTGCAATGGACGAGCGTCCCATCCAGGAGGAATTGAACTGGTTGCTTCACGTTGTGGAAACCGGGGATAAGCACCAGCCTGATGAGCCATGAGGCTCGGGTGTAAAAAGCCCAACAGACTTTATCTTTACTTTCCTCCACATTATGGGCTGAAGTGCCCTTGAACAAGGCACCTAACCCCCAACTGCTCTCTGTGCACTGCAATGTGTGTGTGTTTGCTCACTTTGAATGGGTTAAATGCAGAGGAAATAATTTCCCTTATGGGATTAATAAAGTCTATCAAAATCAGAAATAAAGTTGTTATTGCCGGTAGTCAAAGGCTTACGACTTCGGTACTGTAGATGCTTATGTTTCTAAAACAAGAGCATATTTCCTTTCCTTGTATTTTTCCAAAATTTACTGGAATGGTCTCAATGCAAAGTTCTCCAACTGGCTATGTGAGACCGTAACATAAAAGAAGGTGGAAGGCAACAATTCCTCAAATAAACACTCTTATACAAAAATGGTAGCTGGGAAGCACTTCAGCACAAACAAAACATCGGATCTTAAGGTGGATGGGAAAGTGATGTTTCTGGACTCTACTCCTGTAGGTAATTGATGACAGTAATTAACCAGCTTGTTATATATTTTCTTTTACAGTGTATTACTGCGTAGTTCAATGTTCTTGTCTATGTACAACGGCCACAGTAGCTGAGACTTGTAACAGTTGGGTATCATTTTTTGAAATGATATCTGGGCTTCTTCATGTTGAGGTAGTTGGACCAGGACTGTGTTTTGAAAAGGTGTAATTAGTTCAAAGTATGTGGCTGTATTTTTTCAATGGGTGGTGTCTACACACAGTGTGTTATCAGCAGGGCCTCGAGCCGCCTCTCTGCATTTAGATGTGCACTGCACTGTAATTATACGTGTGCCAGGCTGTCTGGAGAGCAATGGACAGACTTGAGAGAGGGAGAGAGAGAGTGATAGAGTTGAAAGGAGGGAGGAGAAGTCCTTTACTTCTGTTCTTCATCAGCTTGACGACCACGGCTCCACTCCACCCAGCTACTCCACACACACTGGCCAAGCTCTACTGACCCAAGGGCAGTTTCAAGGCATCCCAAAGGTTGACTGAAGGGTTTTAAACTGTTGATCTAGAGTCACATCTCAGGTCAATGTATTTTATTCCAAGTGTAGACACAATTATCAGATGGATATCTACCAGAGTCACCAACCCAAATAGCAGTCAATTATATGTAATGTTCAATCAAAGGAGGTCCAGAAACACCCCTCAGTAAGACCTCGTCCAGTTCCTCCAACCTAAGGTTGCAAGACAGGTTTTCGCCACACTAGGAAAGTCAAGTAAGTTTTATAAATAAACACGGCCATGATCCATCTGAAGATGATACACGAACATAGTGGACAGTGAATCAGGTTTCAGAGCAACCACCGTGATCTTGAAGATCGGGGTGAAATATGTTCATGCTTTGTGACTGGTGTATCTGAAGCTGAGGTTAATCAAAACCAGTTCAAAAGGTCACCAAAGGTTGAACAAAACCTTTCCCTTTAAGCCAGATTTCTAACCTCAAAATTCACCAGAGAGTCTGGAATGTTCCTTCAATAAACAAAACCAAGCACCGCCTTCCTACACTGAAAAAGATCATTTGTCTGACAGGACCACTGCCCACCCACAGACCCTTTGCACTGACTATATGATATAATTTCACCAACCCGCCATTCTTGTATATCTTTTAAATATGGGATACTGGGAAACTTGGGCTTTCTGCACCATGTGCTACACCTCGCTTCAAAAGGCCTACCAAAATTTGTTTAAAGTTTGCGCACAAAGGTGTGAAGAACCAAAAGATTGGAACCTTCATGTTTTGATACTTACGTTTAATTTTAAACAACAGATAATTTTATTAGTAATGATTAATTGACTGTCTTTAAATTAAAGAACAACATTAAAACCATAGATTCAATGGATCGTAACAACATTAGAAGCTATCTCTTCCAAAGTACACCTGTACCTTGACTTACGAAACTAATCCGTTCTGAGGGCGAGCTCGTAAGTTAAAATGTTTGTTAGATAAAACAAAAATTCCCATCGGAAAAATAGAAAACCAATTAATCCATTCTAACCCCCTCCCAAACTCTAGAACCTGACAAAAACATGTATATTTGACCTAATATAATAAGAAGATAATAAAGATAAACATGTAAAAACAATAAATATTTCAGAACAATACATGTACTTTAACATTAATAATAAGTAATAATAAAAAAACAAAAATAAAATAACCCTTCCAATCATCGACTGCAGCAAAGATGTCACGTGAGTGCGAAGATGTCATGTAGGCAGGCATGAAGTGATGCGTAACAGTAGGAGGAGGAGAATTTTGTGCATGTGTACACTACGAATGCCAGTGAGGAAAGGCTCGTGGTGAGCCCCAACAAGGCCAGTGCTTCTCAAATAGTGAGGGTGTGATGCCAAAAGGGGGTGTGTATGGCCCTGGGGAACATGCTTTTTGCCATACTATACTAGAATTAAGTCTAATTGTGCATTCTCTACAGTAGGTGGCAGTGGTGTTCTCACTGTGTACCCTATGGTGTAGGGAAAAAGAAAACGATATGATGTGCGGTAAACACTATTTACAGTCGCGTGCGGGGCGCTGGGGGGGGGGGGGGTTATTATTTTTTATTTCTGTAGGGGGCATCACAGAAAATAATTGAGAAGCACTGCACAAGGCATTCTTGGAGCGTGGAGGAATACACATGGAAGAATACAAGGCTAATCGGCCCGGAAAAGCCATTTCCCCAGCAGAGCTTGTAAATCAAATTTTTGCTGGTTGAATGGGGCAGATTTTTGGTGGGATTGAAGCTTGTATCATGGAAAATTCATTATAAAGGACACTCATAAGTCACTGTACTCATGCATTGAGTAACTAATTACCGGGTAAAGCAGTTGCTCCTTCATCAAACATGTACGGTAACTTGTCTTCTGACCAAGAAACTACAAACTAAAAAGAACCATTGCTGACTTTCGTAAAGAGTGTTTCTGTCCCTTGCTAAAGGGTTGTGTCAGGAAGGGCATTCGACGTAAAAACCTATGCCAAATCAAATGTGCGAATCAGATGATTCGCTGTGGTGACCCCTGAAAAAGGGAAAAACCCAAAAGGAAAAGAAGAAAGAAGATTGTTACATGATTTTCTTGTTTCTTGACATCACATCTTACAACCAATCAGATTAGAGAATTTAAGTACTGTAATCCAATAAAATCTGGAGCTACAAGTCACAAATAAAACAAGAGCACTCCAAATGCACAAACCTCCACCAAGAGCCCATGTGACCCCCTCAACCCCCTCCCCCCAGTATTAAAGAATCCTATTAAAAAATTCCAGGATCCAGAATTTGATCAGAAGCATCTCATATAATTTAAATAGTTTTCCTTGTCCAAAGCCCAGTCTATGATAGACATTTCAAAAATGATATATCGCCACAGCGTTCTCGAATAGAGGTAATGATCATCATCAGTTCAGTTCATTTTCTGTACCCGCTTAATCCTAATTTGGGTCACGGGGAGGCTGGTGCCCATCCCAGCCAACTTCTTGCGAGGACAGAGTACACCCTGGACAGCTCGCCAGGCCATCGCAGAGAGGTAATGATGATTATATTTAATGTTTTATTTGTTAACTGCAAATTTTGTGCAGCTTGTGGCTGTTTGTTAGCATCAAACCTGGTGTACTGTACGTGTATTAAGAAATTTTCAGAGGGACAGCACATGTAAGAGGTTTTGGAGACAAAGTCAGAGAGGCTAGGTTGAGATGGTTTGGACATGTACAGAGGAGGGATAGTGAGTATATTGGTAGTAGGATCCTGAGGTTGGAACTACCAGGCAGAAGTCCTAGAGGAAGACCAAAGAGACAATTTATGGATGTGGTGAAGGTGGACATGCAGGTAGTTGGAGTAAGAGTAGAAGATGCAGAGGATAGGGTGAGAAGGAGGCAGATGATTCGCTATGGCGACCTCTGAAGGGAAAAGCCGAAAGGAAAAGAAGATATGCCAGTAGAAGCTTAGCGATGCGGCATGTTTCTATGAGACAGCTATAACTTCAGATGAATGTTTTGTAATACAACAGAAGTGGACACAAATTATGGTCCAGATGAGAGTTTTTGGACCCCCCAGTGCAGCTAACTGGGTTATCAAAGGCGGGCCATGTCTGTCACTGTCTATGGTGAGAGGCATGTAAAAGAACCATTGCTGACTTTCGTAAAGAGAAGCTGCAAAGTCGTCAGCGTGTTTCTGTCCCTTGTTAAAAAGGGTTGTGACAGGAAGGGCATCCGACATAAAAACCTCTGCCAAATCAAACGTGCGAATCAGATGATTTGCTGTGGCGACTCCTGAGTAAAAGGGAAAAAAAACAAAAGGAAGACAGACATGAGAGTTTTTGGACCACTTCAAAATAAAGCATGAAAGAGATCAGAGTATGGAAAAAGAAAAAAGAGAGAAAGGCAATAAGTGAGCGCAGGTTACAGTGCTTCATTTATACGGGTAGATTTACTGAGCAGGGTTATTGATGTAAGTACCATAAGCAGGCGGGTTTTCTCTTGGCTTTCTCTCTTATTTAGCGTCATACTTTGTTGATACATGCACTAGTATTATCGACTATAATAAAGCCAGTCACAGACAAGAATCATAAAATGAAACTAACCTCAAAAAGCCAATGCCAAAATGGATCCTGATGGAAATGCCTAAATGAATCCTGCATTTTACAATCCGTTTGTCTTTTTTATTTTTTATTGTTTTTTTTTATTTTTATTTTTTTTTTTTATGTCGCTCTTTTTTTTTTTTTAAACACGGCTTTGTGGAGTAAGGGAAACTGAGGTGTGGAAAAACATAGAAAGAAAAAACAAAATAGCAAGATGTTGTTCCAGACAATGGCAGCTCCTGCCAGTAGTTTGTATTTGTTTTTGTATTAATGGCCTTGTATTTACGTGTATTATGCCAGCAGTGGCACTTGGGAAAGTCTTGCGGTTATCCTACAAATGAATATTACTTTCCATCCAAAATCATTCGCTAAAGGCCTCCGGATGTAAAAACAAATATGTGCCTATGTAAACTGACATCTGTTTGTGGTTTTTGAGCTCCCTTCTAGATGATCCTGCTGTCGAGCGCTAAGTGATTGGCTCACTTTAACAAAAGCCTTCATCGCTAATAAGCTCAGTGTTAATTATTCCCTGTTAAGCAATGCTAGCTCTTTGGACGTATGGAAAATGGTTCACGTCAAATCGAATATATTTCAACTTACAGTTCGAATTTGTCACTGTTTCTTTTTCATATGTTCAATTTCCCTTTAAATATGTGTGGTGTTGACTGAAGTAATGGATGAAAATATTGTCAATTTGAACTAATTTTAGACATCTAGGCTGCTCTGTGGTGAGAACATAACCTGATGTTTTTATTTGTTTGTTTGTCTTTCATGAAGGTCCTGCCCCAAGCGGAGGAGTTTAAGTATCTCGGGGTCTTGTTCACGAGTGAGGGAAGGATGGAGCGGGAGATCGACAGACGGATTGCTGCAGCCTCTGCTGTAAACAAGAGCCTGTACCGGTCCGTCATGGTGAAAAGGGAGCTAAGCCATAAGGCAAGGCTCTCAATGTACTACTCGGTCTACGTTCTAACCCTCACCTATGGTTACGAGCTTTGGGTAGTGACCAAAAGAACAAGATTGCGGATATAAGAGACTGAAATGAGCTTCCTTCGCCGGGTGGCGGGGCTCTCCTGTAGCGATAGAGTGAGACGCTCAGCCACCCAGGAGGAGATTGGAGTAGAAACGGTGTTCCTCCGCATTCAGAAGAGCCAGTAGAAGTGACTCGGGCATCTGGTTAGAATGCCTCCCTGGTATGGTTTTTTGGGCATGTCTGACCACGGAGAGATCCCAGGGTTGACCTAGAACATGTTGGAGGGATTATATCTCCCGGCTGGTCTGGGAATGCCTTGGTGTTACCCCGGAAGAGCTGGAGGAAGTGGCTCGGGAGAGGCATGTCTGGACCACATTGCTTAGGTTGCTGCCCCCGCGACCCAACCCCGGATTAAGTGAATGGAGATAAATGAATGGATGTTAACTGTAAGTAAACTAACATAGACAAAGAAATATTTATCTGTAACAAATACATAAATTACAGCACAGCAAAATTTCACTTTGCATATTTTAGCTTCTGAGGAAGGTGGCTACGTCAGGCACAGTGCAGAGCCCCTGAAGCAGAAAGATTTTTGAGAGGAAAGTTGGAACACTGTCGTAAAGTTTTCAGTACACAGGAGTTAATGGTTTCTCTGTGAGCTGCTATACTGTATTTATTATTGCAAAATTAAAGTCACTGTAAGACCATGAAGTAACTGGGATGCTATAAAGTTACTGTAACATTGTAATGCAACTTAAAGACTGTAACTTACAGGCTATGCAGTTACTGCTGTATTGTTACTGGTCTATTTTTAATGTTATGTTGCACTGTGAAACTATATAGGTAATTTTTTATTAGATTATAAAACTAGAACAAATATTCTGTAGAGCTACTGTAAATTGGGGCAGTGGTGGTCTAGTGGTATAAGGCACCGGATCGCTGATCCAAAGGTTGGGGGTTCGAGTCCCACTCTCCACAAGGTTGTCACTGTCCCCCCCAGTGCAGCTAACTGGGTTATCAAAAGCCGACCATGTCTCTCACTGTCTATGGCGTGAGGCATGTAAAAGAACCATTGCTGACTTTCGACAAGAGTAGCTGCAAAGCCGTCAGCGTGTTTCCGCCCTGCGATGGCCTGGCGAGCTGTCCAGGGTGTACGCTGCCCTTGACCTGAGTTGTTTGGGTGTTGGGCACCAGCCTCCCCGCGACCATAATTAGGATGAAGCGGTTACAGAAAATGAACTGATGAGCTACTGTAAACTGGTTTAATTTGTCTGAGACCACAGGATTTTTTTGTAATTGTAAAATAAGTAATTTTATACTGTAAATTATAGTAAGGCTGTTAATTACTGTGAAACTGTAAAGTAAAAGCTCTAAAGTTACATTAACATTGTAAATTTATTGTGAGAGTGTAATATGGTTAAGGTTTTAATTATTCCAGGCTTTTAAATTTATTTAAAAACCGTTAGTTTTTTGTGAGATTAATAGCTAATTCAAAGCTGTAAAGTGATGGTAAGAATGTAAACGTACTGTATTTTACTGTAACTGTAATAAGTAGAATATTGTTAAACTACTGTAAAATGAGAAATTATTAGAATTAAAGCCACTGTAAGAATGTAAAGCTCCTGTACAAGGAAATTTATTGTAAGACCAAATGTTTTTGGTGACTGTGAAGTCATTGTAAGGCTGTATTGCGACTAAAAGGCTGTAAAGTTACTTTAAAACAGAGGTTTATAATGTACGTATACAGACACTCCCCGCTATATGTTTATTCGTTTTATGTATTTTTTGATTTTCGTTTAAAAAAAAAAATGATGAGTCAAATTTTGAATTTAGCGTGCTCACTGTAGTACGAGACGTACCTACGTACACTGACGTAGTACGCTACTTACACACGACGCTGCGTCCATTGTTTACAAACGACAGACTGAACGTGCCCCTCCTTCCCTGTTCACTGCGTGCTATCCTAGTGTTAAGACGTCGTCTCTGTGATCTTTGTGTTTACACTGTTTTGTGGACTTTTGTAACCCTAAGCAAATATGGTTGGTCAGAAGCGTGAGCCTACTAGTGATAGTGGGAATCAGAAAAAGCGGCAAGCCATCTCGTTAGAAATGAAGATGGCTATTATGAAGAAAATTGATGCTGCTGAAAATCACGTGAATGTTGCACGGTTCTTCCAAATGGCTCCGTCGACCATCGGAACCATTTACAAGCAGAAAAATCGCATCACAGAGAATGTTAAAGTTTATATTTGATACAGTCTTTGATATTTAATGAGTGAATTTGATTAAAATTTATCTATTTGAAATTATTTTGCTTGAATTTAATTTATTTGATATTATTTGATATATTTGATATTATTTTACAATGTTATGTTTATAATAGTTGATTTATGGGTGTTTTATGAGGTACGGTAATGGTATTTATGGATGTATAGTACAGTATGAGCGTCATACGTCACTGGAACATACAGTAACAACTTACGTTTTTTTTCACCTTACGTTCGGCCGTTCGGAACCGAACTAAAACGTAAGTTGGGGAGCGTCTGTATACGGTACTTACCTTGAGACAGAGTTGAGGAAATCTCTTTAAGTTACGTTTACAATAAAAATATTTTGTGATATGTCATTGATGCTAAACCGTGCAAGTATTAGCTGTAGCAATGATCCAGATCAACGATTTCCAGTTACATAATTATTTATTTCCCAATAAAATAACAGATTTCTCAGTTCCCTTAGATCTATTTCTTACTCATATTTTCTCATCGTACAATATTTAACTTGAACCCGTTTCAAAAATGTTAATACCGGGTGTTTGAAACCTTTTGACTGGCAGGGTATTTATAATAGAGGTTTTGAAGTATAATCTCAGACACTGTTTTATTATTTGGTAATAAATGAAGACCGAAGGAATTCTCGGTCTTAGTAGGCGATTATTTATAGGTCGGTGCACAAGTTTTCTCAGTAGAGGGAACGTTGGACTTTAATGACTTCCTTAGGAAATCCACAGTTATAAAAATATTATTCACTTTGTACTTTTCACATCATAATTTTCAAAATAAAGTCATAATTCTAACTGCAAAAGTGGGTAAGTCTGACTCTGTGAGTACTGAATAATATTTTGGAGTGAGTGTGCGGAACATTTGAATAGGGAATAAAAAGCAAACTGTTTGAAACATATTGCTGCTGCAAAGTTTTGAGATAAATGTATACATAAGTGAAGCATAAAATGTAGAAGGTAATTGAAATAAATTTAAAACTAATTCTGCTTATTATGTTTTCACCATAAATATTTTGTCATATATTTTTCCTCATGAAGGGCAGCGGTGGTCCGGTGATAAGGCGCTGGATTACCGATCCCAAGGTCGAAGGTTCGAGCCCCACTGTCAACGGTTGTGACTCCTGTCCCCCCCAATGCAGCTAACTGGGTTATCAAAGGCCAGCCAAGTCTCTCACTGGCTGTGGTGAGAGGCTGTAAAAGAACCATTGCTGACTTTCATCAAGCGCAGCTGCCTAGCCATCAGCGTGTTTCTGCCCTGCGATGGCCAGGGTGTACCCTGCCCGCGCCCAAAATCAGCTGAGACGGGTGCCAGCCTCCCTGCAACCCTAATGAGGATTCAGCGGATCACAAAAGGAATGGATTTTTCCTCATTAATAATTTTTCGACATTAAAATATAATGTTTTAATGTTAATGCAAGTTAATCATTTTTGTAAAATGAGCAGCTTTTAGTCTGAAATCATTTTATTTTTGTCCCATTTACATATTTATCTCCCCAGGTTATTACCTCCGGCTTCATTCTCACCTGCTTTTAAGTTACCAAGAAGTTACTAAAAGCTGGCGTTTTTATTGTTGAGCCTTGTGCCGAGAGAGCCTGCATTAAATTGAAACATGGAGTGCTCTAAGTGCTTTTGTGGGATACAGGAGACTAAAATAAAAGGAGAGCAGTTCCATCAAACCCCACCCAACCCCCTTTTGCTCTGTGCGAAAGACAAGGCAACCTTAAAAATCCAAGCGCATGCACTCTCCATAACATGGCTCGGAGAAGGGCCTCTTTTTTTTATTTGGTTCAAACAGGAGGTTTGTGTTAACGCCATTGCCAACTGTACACAAGAGAATCGCTGCTCTTTTTTACTCTGAGGCCTGGAGTTGATTAAGCCTCCGCAGGGAGATGAAGGACGAGGAAGAGGTGGAGGATGAAGAGGTGGAAGTGAGGTGGAGGATCACAGATCAGATCTTTGTTTGAAGGCCATGATCTGAAGCTGAAGAACAAACACATCATCACCCAGTTATTCGTCATTAAAGAACATTGCTGTAAACTTTATTTACTAAAAGTTCAATTCAAACATCATTTCCTGATTTTGCTCTAATTGTTGCTATAAAGCATCCAATTAAATTCATAATTTTCCCATGAAAGTCCTTGAAATGTTCGAATAAACTGTAATCACAGTATTTTGCTCAAATTTTTTAGTCATTCATTCATTTTCTTCTTCTTTTCCTTTCGGCTTTTCATTTATTTTTTTTTTCAGGATTCGCAACAGCGAATCATCTGCTTTACCTGCTTGATTCGGCGTAGGTTTTTAGGTTGGATGCCCTTCCTGACACAACCCTTTAACAAGTTCATTTTCTGTAACCGCTTCATCCTAATTAGGGTCGCGGGGAGGCTGGTGCCCATCCCAGCCAACTCAGGGCGAGGGCAGAGTACACCCTGGACAGCTCGCCAGGCCATCGCAGGGCGGAAACACGCTGACGACTTTGCAGCTACTCTTGTTACAAGTCAGCAATGGTTCTTTTACATGCCTCACACCATAGACAGTGAGAGACATGGCCCGCCTTTGATAACCCAGTTAGCTGCACTGGGGGGGGGGGACAGTGACAACCTTTTGGAGAGTGGGACTCGAACCCCCAACCTTTGGATCAGCGATCCGGCACCTTATACCACTAGACCACCACTGCCCCTTAACTGAGTGAATGAAAAAATGAAAAAGTGTCCAAATAAAACACTTTGTCCCTGTGTTTGCTCAGAAAGTTCCCATTCATTACTCAAGCACCAAATTCAAGGATGTTTCTGAAAAGGTGAGTAAAATGTCAAGGAGGAAATAAAGCCTTTCTGATCATGAATCACATAATTACAAGCAAGCCCCAGAATAGAGGGAGGCTGGTGCCCATCTCAGTCAACTCTGGGTGAGGGCAGAGTACACCCTGGATGGCTCGCTAGGCAGAAACACACTGACAGCTATGTAGCCTACTACTGTATATGCTTTTTTTACATGAACCTCCCCCATAGACAGTGAGAGACATATGATAACCCAGTTAGCTGCACTTGGGGGGGGGGTTTACAAACTGTTGAGAGTGGGGCCTGGACCCCCAACCTTCGGATCAGTGATCCAGCACCTTACCACTAGGCCATCACTGCCTTCTTAATCATCTTTGCTTCCATTATAATAAGTGAACACAGGAGCTCTCGGCTTTTATCTAAATTCATAATGTGCATTACGGTGGTGCCATTACGTTCATCCTAGAATGCTCCAAAGGCCCGTCAAGGGTTCAATCTGTCCTGCAGGATAAATCTGAAAGTGGAAAAAATGCAATGAGACGTGAACTCGAATCTAAAAAATAACATATTCCTAAATTGTCCGCTAGGGGCGCACTATTTTAGACACGGAGCAGTTGAAAGAAGAAGAAGAAAAGACAAAAACAATGCTGAGATAGACTCAGCTAATGTTCAGTGATTACTATGGTACATGTACATACTTTTGTACTCGCCTTTACGCCTTCACTAGCCAAAACGTCTTGGTAAAAAATTAGAAAAGTGGATACTGAGTGTAGAGTTTTCCAAGAAAAATGGACAGCTTCCTTTTTATTCACAGAGGTGAATGGGAAACCTGTGTGCTTGCTGTGCACGCAACACATGTCGGTGTTTGAGGGAAAAAAATATTCGGCGCCAGCCACTATGATGTGATTTACATGGTGAAAAAAAAATTAAACGACAGTTTGCAAGGACAACTGAGACGAGAGAAGATAAATGAGTTGCTGTGGGTCTGAAGAAACAGCGGTCTGTTTTCACTCGGAGTCAGTGAGAGGTCAGTGACTCGGAAGTAAATGCTACACAATTGCTAACAAACTAGCATTAGCATCGAAGCTGTATTAGGAAGGGGAGTTCATCATGGAAGTGAAGTAATGCTGACATGAGACGGTACAAGGACAAGATTTCAGGATTGCTGTGAAGTTTGAGAAACGGTTTTAGGTCTTTGGTGAACTCGAGACAGAACTTTACAGTTTTTCTGTCACCCTTCACAGTCAAAGCTTCTGATGTGCTGCTCTTCGACATCCAATTAGAAAAAATTGATTTGCAATGTGATACAAATTTGAAGAACACATTCTCCTCAGTAGATTTGGGCAAATTTTTATCAGTATCTCCTGCCAGGGTTCCCCAAATTAACGCTGCAAAAATGTTGTGCATGTTTGGGACTCTTCTGCCAAAAATATCCGATAGAAATAGCCTGACTGAGTGAATGGCACAAGTCAAATTGCCAGTAATAAAGATGGAAGGAGGAGCGCATATATATATATATATATATATATATATATATATATACACACACAGAGACGCTCCCTGACTTGCGTTCATCCGTTTTATGTTTTTTTTTTTTAAAGCAAATTTTGAGTTTAGACGTACCTACGTAGTGTAATGACGTAATGACGCTGCATCCATTGCTTTGAAATGAGAGACTGAACGTGCCCCTCCTTCCCAGTTCAGTTTTATATATATATATATATATATATATATATATATATATATATATATATATATATATACCTGTATATCATTTGATATATATATATATACCTGTATATCATTTGATATATATATATATATATATGTATATATATATATTTTTATATATATACAGTGATACCTCTGCTCAGGAACATAATTGGTTCCTAGAAAGTGTGTGTAAGGCGAAAAGTTCGTCTTCCGAACATTTATTTCCCATAAGAAACCATTAAAATGAGAATAATCCGTTCCCAGGTCCCCATAAAACATAATTTTCTACTAAATAAGCCTTAAAACTACACAAAAATACACCTTATTTTATGTATAATAAATGTGCTATTGTATTGTAATTAAAGAAATAAACTGTACTGTATAATAAAGTCGTTTTATTTACCTTTGTGATGGTAGTTGATGGCTTGATGGAATGGAGTGGGAGG